>ML682036.1:237172-553264 GCA_007922195.1 Podocnemis expansa
CTTTCTCACTGTCCTACAGAAGAGATTACATATAATTTTTCTTACATCACCCTGGACAGGTGTCAGGTCTCCCATCCTCTCTCCATAGCACTTAGTTGGGTCTGTCACAACAGGACTTCATGGAGATGGGTCAGGGACCAAGATATCTCACAAACCCCATTTGAATAGCTCTTCTAGGACTGGGGATGAAGGAAAACGAAACAGAATTTCAGCCACTAGACGCATCCCTGCTGAGCACCAAATAACTCCGTTCTCCCCATGATGCCCTCACATATTTCCACTAGACACCAGCAGGAGGCCAACAATACATAGCTCTACCTGCACCTTGCAATCAATGGTAACCCCCTGCAGGATTCCTGCTAGTGCAGAAACCTGCCCAATATTGTTAAATCAAACAGATATTAGTTAAATCAAAGGAGGAATTTCAAAGGGTCTGCAGCAAGAAGTGTGACTCCCTCTCCCACCTTCTTCTCCCTCCACCCCCTGCCCCGGTGCTCGGATGCATCCCCAGAAAAAGCTCATCCTCTGGGAGTTCTGCACGGCTAACAGAGGCTGACTATCACAGGGTCCGGCTCCAAAACAAAAGTGTTTTACCCAGTTATCTCTAGTAGCCCAGGGGACTGCCTCCCACACCAGCTAGAAGGCCTGGCGTGGTTTGTCACCATTCTCTGGATTACGGCAGTGCAATAAACCTGCATTTATAAGTGTCAGCCCCTAGCCAAATGCAGTTGGTGCAGAAATTCAGCTGTTCAGCCCTTCAACAACACTGTTTGATGGAGAGCAGGTCAGCTCTGTCCTCCCATCTCTGCTGGCTTCCTGTAGAACTGAGGGCCAAGTGAAGGTCGCAGGCCCAGATCCACAAAGCTTTTCGGATTCTTAGCAATGGGCCTGTGCTCCCATTTCCGCCGTTCTGATTGATTTGGGCCCTGACTACCTGCAGAAACTCTCACTCTGAGACCTTGATCAACCTGCCCTGCTTTCCTGAGACTCAGCAGAGCTGCCTACTGCAAGACTGTTTTTGGTTGTGCTGGATACTGCTCCCAGGGGCTGGCCCAGTCTTGTGGCCCTCTCTTCTGCTGGTAGGAAGACTCACCATGAATCTTCCCATGCACTAATCCAAATGTAAAGTGCACATCAGTGGCCTGGCTTTCCCACATAGTGCACCAGCTAACTCAATCCCACATAGCTAAATGAATCACATCATGTAAAATGACTAATTAAAAGCACTAACACATGTTCCTCCCCTTGAGGCAGGATGGTGCAGAACGAAGTCCCTCTGGAAAGATATTAGTCACTATGTTTGTGTGTTCAAATATTCTGCTCATAGGGGCAGTATAAGTACCTAAATAGTGGTACAGTAACTTGGGTTATGCTTACGCAGGGGGCGCTTGAGGATTGTAGTTTTTGAGTGGCAATAGGGAAAAGAAGGAGAGTTTTTAAACACAGCTCATGTACAGAACTCACCAGATGGTCTGGTGCAGTCAGCAAGTCCCACTCTGAACCTGTTCCTCATATGGAAAATGAAGAATTTCTGTAGCAGAACAAAAAACAGTGATCTCACTAATCTAGTATCCTATCTCTGTTACTGGTTCTGGCTGCTTCAGAAGTGAAACACAGACGCACTCTTGCTTTTTCCTCCTGGTTAATTGTGCAAACTGACACAATAGTTGGGGGCTTACTATCCTCAGCTGATGATCCATTTATATCCTTGAGTAGGTGCAGCCAAACTACAGCTCTGGAGCTGCATGCAGCTCTTGAATGAAAAAGTGTGGCTTGCCGAAGAGCACCAGCAAATCAATTTAGATAAACAGCTCCAGCCTAGGAATTTTAAATGTCCCACCCTGAGCATGTGCTGAGCATGCCTGGAGGGGGGGACCCCATCCTGTGCCTAGCCACCAGAACGGCCAGGTGAGGAGGCCCGGGGGGGGGGGGTGGCAGAGGAGCCAGCATCAGGGTGTGGGGGTTCAGGAGGCAGTCAGGACAATGGGGAGAAGCAGTGGCATGGTTGGGATGGTGGTAAGAAGCGATGGCATGGTCAGGATTTTAAAAAACTTGCCACTAGCCTGCAGTCTTCTACTCTGAGTGACAACTAAGTTCTTATTGTATAGGTCTAGTTTTCATGGTAACCTTAAGTAATTACTAGAATCTGACATTGGTAGGATCAATATTTGCCCTCTTTTTACAATAAAATTAAAGTGTGCAATGATTTTTAAACTTAGCAGTTTTGGAGTAGGTAAAAGTATATGGCTATATGCCTCAGTACAGCTCTCAAAGATTTAATAATCCATTTGTGTGGCTCTTGATTTCCATAAGTTTGGCCACCTCTGTCCTAGAGGATGAGGACTCTGGGTCCCCCTGTTTGACAGTAGGCACCAGAGCTGAGAAGCAGGAGGCCAAGCTGCATTATGCTGGTCTGCAGCTTCCCTTGATCAAACACCTCCTTGATGGAGAAGCCAGTTGCCCAGGGTGCATGCATGTACCAAGAGGAATTGCTCTTGAATTGGGTGTTGGCTTAAAAAAAAAAAAAAAAAGATTCGTCTCCCGGGGTCTGCTCTCTATCTGTCCAATTTGCTGTGCATGACATCAGAGAGGTCCAGCAGTGCCACCTACAGCTGGAGACAGGAGCTGAACAGAAAGAAGAGAGAATCCTAGCACAGGAGTTCCCATCCTTTTTAAGGCTGGGGACCCCCTTCTAACAAATAAAAAGCTTTGTGGCTCCTTGGTGGAGCCTGGTGCCACCATGAGCAGACTTTGATCCACACATGCAGAATCTGGCCCACACTGCTCTGCTACTGGGTAGAGGGGGCTGCCACAGCCATGGCCCCCTCCCTCATCCAGGGGGAGGACAGCCGCCATGGCCTCCTTCCCCTGCCTCCGAGTGTTTCCCTCCCACTGGCCCATCCCCGCTGTTTCCTTGTCCCTACGGCCCCTTTTTCCCCCCCTTTACCTGGCTACTGGAGGTACTGGCACATGGCCACTCCCCAGGCTATTCTCCCTGAGCATGTGGGAGTTTTAAAAACTCCCAACCTGGTGGAAGCTCCCTGCTGGCCGGAAGCCTGGGTCTCTGTGGGAACCGGAGACCCCAGCAGTGTCTGTCCCCAGCTCCCAGCCTGTCTGTGTCCCCCCTGGAGCCACTCTGCATCCCCCAGAGGTCTGTGGACCCCAGGTTGGGAACCACTGTCCGAGAATCTTAGGGCTGGAAGGGACCTCATGAGGTCATCTAGTCAACCCTTTGCTGAAAGCAGGGCCACACCCACTAAATCACCCCAGGTGTGAATTCCTTCCCCCCGCCAACTTTTCTACACTCTAGTTGCTTCAATGATTTGGCCAGTATTAGCAATGGAAGCTATTAATGCTGACTCATGACAATCAAGATCGGCCACAAACACTTGCAGACTAGCAAGGATGCTTTAACATACATGAAAAACAAACAAGGAGTTCTCTGGCAGTTATAAAAACTAGAAGGTTTATTTATCACATGAATCTTTGTGGACATAATATCACCTCATCAGGTGAATGAAAAAACTAACACAAAGGGTATGGTTACAACTTATGAGTGTCCTTGCAAGAACGTTTACATCCGGAAGATAACATAGCTTGTCACACTGCAGAGCGTGTCCTCATGTAAGTGCACAGAACTCGCTCACTCTCAGGGCTGAGCTGTCTGTTTGTCAGTGTTGAAACGAGAACAGTCCAGTGAGGTATATGGAATTGAGAACAAGTGGATGAGCAGAGACACCAGCAGACACTAGGGTCTGGCGCACCTCTGGTTTGCAGCATTTATCTGTGCTTCCAAGCAGGTGTGGTTTGAGTCTTCTCTCTCTTCAAGAGCTTGACTGCCCTCTTCACCCAAAGCTTGGAAGGGTCAGCACAGACCTTGTGGTCAGCCTGGGTCTCAAACCTGCAAATAGGAAAGAAAAACAGCTCATTAAACAGGGACAACTTTATTTGGAAACCTCCTACCTGTCCCTTCCCTGGCATCAGTTTCCTGCACCCTTGTCTATCTTGTCTAGTTTGATTGTAGATCAAGGACTATTGTGTGTGTGTGTGTACGTGGCCAATATATATTACATAATATATTATATAATATGTTTGTATAGCACCTAGCACAGAGGGCTGTGATCTAGACTGCAGCCCCAGATGTAATGATTAGTAAGTGCTGTACTGGCCATTGAGCTCACACCTCCTCTTCAATTTGGTTGGGCTCTTAGCTTTAACAATATCCTACAGCAAGGGCTCCAAACCTTAATACTTCTCATATCTGGCATTTACAGTGGTATTTCTTTCTCAAGAAAAAGCTCCTTAAACCTGACCCTGTGGCCCGTCAGCAGCTGTCTCTAACCTGTTGTGATGGCTGACAGGTTCTCTGGCTTCCCCTTGAGATGCACAGTAGCAGGCCAGCAGGAGAATCAGCAGTGGAGGGAATGCTCTGTACTTACACAATAGCTGGTAAGTGACACTCGCTGGGGGTCGTGTAGAAATCCACCAGTTTAGCCAGCTGAATGGGTCCAGTCACATAACCATAGCAACATTCGACAGGTGTACGAGAAGGTGTTGCTGTGAAAGAGAGAGTTAGTTAATATCACAGACATTGTATTAGAGCGTCCTGCTATTGGGATTTCTCGAGGTGTCAGCTCTCCCTTTTAGTCACCTCAGTGAATTCCAGGAAAACTGACACCTGGGGTAACATTCGACCCATGGGACAGGCATGAGAACTCCCAGATGCAGGAGCCCAGGGCTGTTCTCTGTCCCTGTTGGGTGCTGCAGTGCGGAGCTGAACCTGACAGGGGAAATTAAAGCTGATGAAAAATGAAAAACCTGCTCATGGGATTACATTTGGGCCACTTGGTACATCACTGTTGTCATTATGAGGCACACAATGGGTGCCATGAATTTCACAGCTGCCCTAGGCTTAGAGCTCAGCTCTAGCCATGGTTTTCCAAAGTGGCTACAGATTTCAGGTGTCCCTTGTTTTGGAGGCATAACTTGAGATGCTTTTAAGAGGCCTGGTTTTCAGAAAATGCTGAGCACTCACCATCTGAAAATTAGGTCCCTACATCAGCTAAAGATCTGACCTCTTTTCCTGTATCAAGGCTCCTACTAACCTGCTGCATGTTGATAAGAAACCCCTAAAATGAAGGTGGCCAGGAGGGCTGTCCTGAGGCTGGTCATGGTGACTTCAGAGTGGGTTTTAGTCTGGTGTAGAGCTGATTCTGTCCTCCTCTGGATGCTGAGATGTTAGATCTCGGAAGGAAAGATGGACAATTTATCCTGTCCATGCTGCCTATGCAACGCATGCTTCACAGAACTCCGGCAGACTTCAGGAGAAAAACAAACCAGAAAATGAGGTGAGATTCCACAAAAAGTTTCTAATGTTAATTTATGAGGAAGGAAGTTGTGAGAACTACACAGGAAAACAGAAGAGATCATTTCTGCATTCTGAGTAAAATAACTAGTGATCTCTGAAACCTGATTTCACACACTGGCAGCTGCTAGATTTGGCTACCAGTTGCAAGGTGATTCCCCACTCCACCTCACCCCCCAAAAGTCTGTTCTGCACAGTCCAGCCATTTTTTAGACAATTCATGTATTTTATAGATAACTTGTCCCTGAAAAATCCCCAATAGCCCAACTTTAAATGGAAATGCCACACAAGCCACTTTAACGACAAGAGTGGATTAATTTTCATTAAAAAAATAAAACAAGTTTATTTAACTACAGGGAGAGAGACTTTTGAGTGCAAATACACAATACCATAAAGATAAATGCTTCTGCTGCTAAAATTTAATAAACTAGACTTGGCTCAAGCCTCAAAGAAAATGCTTTACTGAATGCTGTCATCAACCAGGTTGATCACCTTTCAGATCAGAGGGATCTCTCCCAAAGTCAAATGTCTGCTTTCTTAGGTGAAAAAGAGAGATTGATGGGGGAGATACTGTGCCTCATTTTTGTCTTACAGTGGCACACCGTGTTCCTAATAGGAGAGGGCCCTGAACATCACCTGCATGTTGACAAATTCCAGAGGGGTAGCTCTGTTAAACTACTTCAGCAAAACAAAAACAGACTCCTGTGGCACTTTTAAAGACTCTGATGACATGCGGTTTTCTCCCATGAAGGCTCATGTGATAAATAAATTTGTTAGTCTTTAGAAGTGCCACAGGAATCCTCGTTTGTTCTACCCATAAGTTCGAAAGACATTCACAGACCATTCATAGTCAAACACAGAGTAATGTAATTAGTCAAGGATTGATTGGAAATCTCCTTGACAAGCAAGCCCAGGCTTCAGCCAGTGACTGACCATAGGTGCAGTAGATATCCACCTTGAGCACAGGTCCTATGTTTCTCCTATGTTAATCTCCTCTCCTGCCTCCTGATAAATTTCACTGTCTTCCTGTGATCTAACTCACACAGCTGGTCATGCCCTGGGACTTGTTGTTTGGACTAGCTGTGGACTTCACCACCTGGTCACAGTCTTCGACGTGCCATTATCCCATTCACTGTGTCTCCTGGTAATTCAAAGAACAGAATCCTGGCTCAACTTTACCAAATTCCAAAACACACCTATGGACAGCTAAAGCCAACAACAGGACATGGAGTTGTGAATCATTTTCATCACACACCAGCCTCTAAGTTTGATACTTCGTCCTCAATTAGCTTTTGCTCCTCATTCCCTGCCCAGACCTTCCTGGTTTTCCAGGTGGGGGGGGGGGTGAAAACCTGAATGCCAGTGTTGGACAGAGAGGTTGAAAACAGTCAGACAGAACAGAAATTGTTCCTCCAACTTTATGCTCCACAGCTCCAGCACAGGAAGGCAAGCATTTGATGCTGTTCACTGATTTGATTGCTCCTGATTTCTGTCTCTTTTGTCTTCAGGGTCCACTGACTCCCAAGACTTCACAGCCAGAAGAATTAGGAAGCAACAGAAGCAGAAAAGAAGAAGATCTACAGTGCAACATCTATCATCACAGGACTCGTGTTTGTATGGGCAGTTGAGGCAGAGTTAAGCACCAGGGTTTTATTCCACAGACTGTTGTGTTCCTGGTTTCCGGAAGGTTCTTCAATCAAAGATCTGAGAGTAAACATGGACTTCTCCAGCTCTCCATTTCCCTGGTAACAGCTGCACTGGGTGAACATGCACTCAGAAGTACTTCTCTTCATGGGCGGCACTACTGTTCTGCACCATGGTGATGCTTAAGTGAAGAGACGCTGACACCAGTGGGAGAGCTTCTCCCATCACTGTAGTTAATCCACTTCCCCAACAGGTGTCTAAACTGGGATGAGAGCAGGATAAGTACATCACACAGGGATCTTGATTTTTCTCAAAGACACACACATGACAGCCATAGTTATACTGATACAGATCTGTAGTGTAGCCCTAGCCTAAGTCACAGCTACTACTGGGCTTGTTATAAAATTTGGGATGAATTCGCAAGACTGTTCTTTGACTTCCTAAATCTTGATCTGGTAGCTATAGGGGATAACACATTAGCATTACAAGGGTCCTTTCCTAACACAACTCATCTCACATACCACTTCCTGCTCCAAGCCTCTGGCTTCCCTTCCATTGCCCACTGCATCTTTTGTCTGTTCTGATGACCTGTGTTTTGTGGCCCACTGGTGATTTCCATAGTTTGAAAAGCAAGTTCCAGACTCTGATCAGTCTATCAAGCCACAGAGCCTGGTATCTGTGGTTAGACTAGAGAGGCGCCACATTATACTTGCTATCAGTCCCCATCCTCTAGGATATAAACAGATCATCAGCTGAGGACAGTAAGCCCCTGCCAGCTATTGTGTGGGTTTGCGCAATTAACAAGGAGGAAAAAGCAAGAGTGAGTGTGTTTCCCTTTCCTCTGAACAGCCAGAGCCAGTAATAGAAATAGGATGCTAGATCAGTGAGACCAGTGGTTTGTTCTGGCGTGGAAATTCTACATTTTTCCTTATAAGCAAGCAGTTCAGAGAGTGGGACTTGCTGACCACACTGGACAGTCTGGTGAGTTCTGTACATGAGCTGTGTTTAAGAGATCTCCCTCCTTTTCTCTACTGCCAGTCAGAGACCACAATCCTCAAGAGACCCCCTGCATAAGGGGAACCCAACTTACTGTACCACCATTTCGGTTCTTATACTGCCACCATCAGCAGGATATCTGAACACACAAACACAGTGACTGATATCTTTCCAAAGGGGCTCTGCTTCACACCATCCTGCCTCAAGGGGAGAGACCTTGTGTTTGTGCTTTTAATTAGTCATTTTAAATGATGAGATTGATTTAGCTAAGTGGGATTGGGTTAGCTGGAGTGCTATGTGGGAAGGCCAGTCTACCAATGTGTCTTTTATCTTTGGATTGGGCATGGGAAGATTCGTAGTGAGTCTTCCTGCTAGCAGGAAAGAGGGCCACAGGGGTGGGCAGTCCCTGAAAGCTGTCTCCAGCACAACCAAACACACTCTTGGAGTAGACAGCTTTGCTGAGTCTCAGTAAAGCAGGGCAGGTTGATCAAGGTCTCAGAGTAAGAGTTTCTGTAGGTATCCAGGGCCCAAACCAATCAGAACTGCAGAAATGGGAGCAGAGGCACCCATCCTCAGAGGTGTCACTAAGAATCCAAAAACCTTTGAGGATCTGAGCCCGAGACCCTTTACTTGGCCCTCAGTTCAACAGGAAGCCAGCAGACACAGGAGGACAGAGCTGACCTGCTCTCCATCAAACCATGTTGTTGGAGGGGTAAACAGCTGAATTGCTGCCCCAGCTGCAGTTAGCTGGAGGCTGACACTTCGTAAACTCAGGTTCATTGCACTGCAGTAATCCAGAGAATGATGACAAATAATGCCAGGCCTTCAAGCTGGCATGGGAGACAGTCTCCTGGACTACCAGGGTATGTCCACACATCTCTGTTATTTTGAAATAACACTGGTTATTTCACAATAAAAGCAATTAGGTCCACACGACGTATTCTTGTTTCAAAATAACGGGCTCCGTCATTTTGAAATAAGCCGTCATTTTGAAATAGCTTAAACCATTATTTCAAAATAACACTTTTGCCCTTCTCCTTCCCAGGGTGCCTTCCTTTTAGCCTCTGTTGGGTGGGGGCATGGCCCAGAGAGGGGGCCATGTTGCCACACCTCCCATGGTGCCCCTCTCCTAAAGCGAAATAGCAAGTCCTGTGTTTGGACACGCTATTTTGCTTTGAGCTTTTCCCTTAATTCAAATTAACATTTTTTAAATTCAAATTAACTTATTTTGAAATAAGGACTTTATTTCGAAATAACTCATTTTGAAATAACTTATTTCAAAATAATGATGTACGTGTGGACATAGCCCCAGAGATCACTGAGTGCAACACTTTGTTCTGGAGCCAGATCCTGTGATAGTCAGCCACTGTTAGCAGTGAAGAACTCCCAGAGGGTGAGCTGATTGTGGGGACACATCCTAGCTTGGGGGGGTGGCGCAGAGAGTGGAGGAAGTAGTTATACTTCTTGCTGCAGACCCTGTGAAATTTCTCCTTTGGCCTATAAGCATCATCTCTGTTTGATTTAACAGTGCTGATATTGGGTAGGTTTATGCACTAGCAGGAAGCCTGCAGGGGGTTACCATTGATTGCAAGGTGCAGGTAGAGCTGTGTATTGTGGGCATCCTGCTGGCAGCTGAGCTGTGGTGTGTAATGGAAATATGTGAGAGCATCATGGGGAGAACTGAGTCGTTATGGTACTCAGCAGGGATGGGTCTAGTGGCTGGAGTGCTGTTTCCTTTTCCTTCCTCCCCTGCTCTAGAGGAATTATTCAAAGGGGGTTTGTGAGATGCCTTGGGCCCTGACCCATCTCTATCAAGCCCTGTTGTGACAGACCCACCTAAGTGCTATGGAGAGATCCTTGATAGGAGATCTGACATCTGTCCAGGCTGATGGACAGGAAGTTATTGACAATCACCTTGGCTGCATTGAAAGAGGGGTCACTGGCTGTAACGGGGCAGGCGTGAGATGACTTGGGCAATAAACAGGTCACCTTAGGCCAGATTTTTGGGTGGTGTAAACCTGTCATTTGCTGATGCTGATAAATCAGTTTACACCAGTGAGGCTCTCACCCTTTTACTTGCAGAAGCTGATCCCGCCATTCACTCCCCGCCACCAGCACACTCTAAGAAACTTCTGCTGCTATAGTGGTTATGCAACTGGCAGTTCCAGATAAGCATTGTCCTTCCTTGATTACAGAAGCAGATTTTGGAGGAGGAGGGCAGGGAGAGTTGACTTGCAGCAAGTAAACCTAGAGAGAGAAAGAGACCAGAGGAAGTCCCTGAACTTGCCAAAGTTTCCTTTTCATTTGAAGAGAGAACTCCACTTTGCACATGCACCAGGGAAAAAAAGAAAAAACTAAACCAAACATCCCAATTCTGCAAATAGGGAAGGGGAGAATGTGACTCCAGGACCACTGGTTCCTTCCCTGTCTTGATGGGAAACAAAGCAGGGAACAGATCCAGCTCTCTGGCTACTTCCATAGGGGAGGCTACCTGCCTTGCTCCTTACAAGAGCCTGAAGAAATATGCAGGGACAGAGCCTTAATCATGTAATTCCCTTTCACCTGGGTTTCTCTTTGTTATCCCCTTCTCTCTCTCAGTAGTGACTCTGAGTTTAGTTCACGCTGTCTACGTGCAATTTAAACTCCAGAGACAACCAGGTGTAGGCACAAGTAATAATAATACCTATGGGGTGAATTTCACCATCCATCCATCTCTTTTTTTCTTTTTGTCTCTCTGTCTCTCTGCCTTCTTTCTCTCTGGGCACTCACCTGGGCACCCAGCTGCTGCACTTTTGTCTCTCAAGGTGTAATGTATTTTTTGAAAAAACTCATTGACCCTTTTTTAAAACTATCATTGTCCACCCCAGCAATTGTCTTGCGAATCATGACATTTTCAATATTGTGGAAGAGGGGTTTAGAAAAAAAATTATGAGTTTGGCAATAAAATTGTAAGAGTTGGTTGGCAACACTGTGAAATCATAATCTGTGCACTGTGGCTGTCCAGAGTATCATCTGCTTGTCATTATTTGGTCAACAGACACAACCATGGAGAAAGAAGAAATTAAATTTCTGCTAACAAATTAAATGTGTGGGAGGAGTTAATGAAGAACCATTGTTCTTAAGATCCTAATGGACTAGGCCCTGGGGGTATGTCCACACGTCTCTTTTATTTTGAAATAACACTGGCTTTCCCTTAATTCAAATTAACTTATTTTGAAATAAGGACTTTATTTTGAAATAACTCATTTCAAAATAACTTATTTTGAAATAACCATGTATGTGTGGACATAGCCTGGGTGTCCAAAAGGGCTTGTCAAACTTTTCTCTCTGGGACCTCCTTTGAAAATATCTTAGGCTGTGATGACCCCCCTCCAAAGAGTGACAGGGCAACCTCATTTACCATCCTGCCATTACTTTTTCCACTGCTGCTGGGAGCATTACTGGCTTCTGAGCTGGTGCCCAGTCAGCAGCCACTGATCTTGGTGCCTCCCTACAATGGTTTTGCAATCCCCTTTTGGACTGGGACTCCCAGTCTGAGAAACACTAAAGGTTGTGACTCTGCATGTCACACACCTAACTTTTAGGTGCATAGAAAATCACTGCAAAGTAGCGTGAAAACCGGGAAAGGGACAAAGGAGCCTGAGTGAAGGGCTGAGATTAAAGGGTCTGGAGCTGTGACTGAAAGACCCTGGTGAGGGTAGATAGACGGTTCTTGTTGGACTCTTTGCTACCCCCATAAGGGTTCACATTGACTGACTGACTGACCTCGATAGAGGGAAAAGTCACTGAAGAGCTGCAGACTAAGTTTGATAACAGAGGGCACTGGGAGTGGGACGAGGACTGCTCTACCACATACTGAAGCAGGAGTCCCCCCCCCCATTTCCCTCTGAATAACAGCATCAAAACATTGAGTTTCCATTTAGTGCAGATAAAACCTTTCACTTAAGTCTTTTGAACTTCCTCATTGTGGTTTCTTCCTCCGCTTTATAGTGCAGCTGATGTTTGCAAGTTCCAAAGGGGTAGCCGTATTAGTCTAGTTCATCAAAACAAACAAGCAGTTTTGTGGCACATTTAAAGTCTAACTTATTTATTTATCTCATGAGCTTTCGTGGGAGAAAATCCCACTTTGTTGACAAAAGCTCGTACAATAAATAAATTTGTTAGCCTTTAAAAGTGCCACAGGACTCTTTGTTCGAATGTTTCCAGAAACTCCTTCCCTTGCACATTTGCAATAGCCTGATTAAGTACATTAGCTCTTGGATGGGACTAAATCTGTATTTATAAGATGAAGGTAGGTGGGCCCAGATCCTCAGAGGTATGCAGGTGCCTAACTCCCACAGACTTCCATGGGCGTTAAGTGCCTAAATGCCTTTGAGGATTTAGGCCTGACTCGACAGTTGGATCTAAGAACTGTGGCCATTGGGGGGAAATGCCTGTATATATCAATTGGAGTCATTGGGTCTCATCAAAATAAGACTGAGAAATTTGACCCCAATGTGATGTTGTCTGGGTCAGGGGAACCATTTATGATATTGTTTAATGTCAATAATTGCAATAAACCATATGAGATATGCCATGTTAGATACCACTCAAAAGGTTACAGTTTGCTAAGCATGATTGTTTATGTGCATGAGTCATATCTGTATTGGAAGTTGTGAATATGTTTAATATCTGTATTTTACCTTGTGCTCTGTTTCCAGGCCACACCCCAGACTGACAAAACAAACAAAGATTCTGGTGGCACTTTTGAAGACTAACAGACTTATTGAGCGCATGAGCTCATAAGTCTTCAAAAGTGCCACCAGAGTCCTTGTTTGTTTTGCTGAACTAGACTAACATGGCTGCCCCTTTGGAAGCTCAAACTGAATGGCTGCAGCCATAGCCTGCTTAATGGCCCATTACAAAAACTCCCCTCTACAATGGGCCCAGGGAGATGAATCACCAGGACTTGCTCATATGACTCTGGGCTCCATCTTATTGCTGTAGATTTCCATGCATGGCATGGAAAAGGCCAAAGGACATAAAAAGCAGTTGTACAATCTCCATCTTGTCTTCAGTTCAGTCATCACGCACTACCTCTACAGCTATTAATCGTCAGCTAAAGCTGTGAAACTAAGAACTGAGACCCCTCCAGGTACAGGACACACAGAAGAGGAACCATGCAAGTCCACAAACTCTAAATTCTGCTGAGCACCTGATTGTATATGGGCTTTCAAATAATTTTGTATGTACGTGATTTCCTTTAATCCTTTACCAGGTCTCTTATAGTTTGTTTCTTTCCTTGTATAATAAATCTTTAGTTTTAAAGGTCCAAAGGGGCAGCCATGTTAGTCTAGTTCAGTAAAACAAACAAACAAGGAGTCCTGTGGCACTTAAAGACCAAGAAATACATTTATTGCATGAGCTGTCGTGTGAGAAAATCCCACTTTTCAAAGCATCTGATGAAGTGGGATTTTTTCCCACAAAAGCTCATGCAATAAATATATTTTTTAGTCTTTAAGAACCACAGGACTCCTTGTTTGTTTCCTTTAGTTTTAGTTACTAAAGGATTGACTGGCAGCATAGTATTTTGGATAAGATACAAACTTGTATTGAGCTGGTAATCCGGCTGATCTTTGGGAGTCAGGCGAAAAAAAGAATGTAGTTTTAAGTAACTTATCTTTTTACTAGATCCATTGGCTTAATGGGGCCAGAGACTGAAATGCAATAAAGGGGGTTTAGTATGTTTTTGTTTTAGCCTCTTGATAACTGGGGGGGGGGGGAATCAGAAGCATTGTTCATTTGCTGATTGAGAAGCTTGACTAGTGTTACCCATAAGTACCGAGGGAATTGGCTCTTATTTTGTAGCCTGCCCTGATCTTGGCATTTTCAGGTGGCTGCCCCAGGCCAGTAGGGTGACACAGAGAGTTAACTTTCTGAGGCACTCCCAGTCAAACTCTGCAGTATCAGTTCATATGGTAGCATGCTTCTATTCATTGCTACTGGTGATACTTCTTTCCTTACAATCAGAGCTGTCCTAAGGGTAAGGCAAAGGAGGGTGCCCTCAACCCCACATTTTTTGGGGCCCTGAGGTTCATGCCTGGACTGGCTGGGACATTAGCCGTTGCAACCCACCTCCCAGCTGGAAGCCAGGACCTGGTGGAAGGCAGACAGCTGCCACCAGAGTCCCAGTTGCACACCAAGACCAGGCAGGAGATGGGTAGCTGCCACCAGGGTCCAAATGCATGCTGGAATCATGCAAGAGGTCATGCAGGCTGCAGCTGCCCTGGGCCCCACATAGCTCTTGGGACAACCCTACTTGCAGTACTGCATCCAGTAAGCAAGGCACTTTGCAGCTACACAAGAAGGCATGGTCCCTGCTGCAAAGCTGGCTAGATGAACAGAAGTCAGGGAAGGGAAACAACAGAACGGATTTTCTACATATTAATCAGATCTGCTGAAAGCAGAAGTGGCTGTTCATAAGAAAGTGATGATAACAGCATCTGTTTCTGATTAACTCTGGAGTTTAGGCAGCCACTTCTCTTTTTTTTATATATATATATATATATATTTATTTATTTTGTGAAAGGAGAGAAAATATCTTGGCCCAGAACCTTGTTTTATTTTAACAGGGATAAATCCAGAGCAGCTCTACTGAGTCCACATAAATGAGATCAAAGTCTCTTAGCATTACTTGATATTGCAGATGATGTTCTGAATTCTGCTGTCACTTCCACTGTGCAGTCCCAGCTCCATTTTGTCTTCAGTCGCCAGTCTACAAACAACACCCATCTCTGGGACTATTCCTCTGTGACTGGACAAGGGTCTGAGGCCCACCCAGGTGCTGGGTGTACATCTGAGGAACTGAACATGCCTGCAAACTCTAAATTCTTCCAAGAACTTGATTTTTATGGACTTTAAATCATTTGTATGTATGTGATTCACTTTGAGCCTCTAAAATCTCTCACATTTTGTTTCTTTTCTTTTTATAGTAAACCTTTAGTTTTAGTTTTTAAAGGATTGGTTAGCAGTATGGAATTTTGGGTAAGATCCAAATCTATATTGTTCTGTGTGATATGGCTTTGCCTTTGGGGTCAGGAAACCCTATTTCTTTAAGAGACCCAATGGCTAGTCAGGGACCATAGAAGCTGATGTGCAATAAAGGGGGTGATTCTATTTTGATATGCTTCATGATGACCAGTGTGGGTAGTCAGAAGGATGCTTTGTGACTGATTGGGAGACTGGTTTAAGTACCACCCTTAAGAGTCTGGAGAGTCTGACTCTCAGTTTTGCAGATTGTGCTGACTTTTGCATATTCAGGAGGTTATCCCAGGATGCCCAGGTCACACCCACTCCATCGCACATCCCTCCACAGGCCACTGACATATCTACCAGTAGTGGTCAAAGAACAGTCAATTGCCAAACTAGGCTGTCCCATTATACTATCCCCTCTGTAAATTTAGCAAGCTCAGTTTTGAAGCCAGTTAGGTTTTTGCCCTCACAGCTCCCCTTGCAAGGTTATTCCAGAAGTTAACTCCTCTGGTGGATAGAAACCTACTTCTAATTTCAAATCTATACACATGTGTGTAGCTGGGGGGCTGGGGTGGCTGTATGTGGAGGGTGTAATGGAGTGATAACTGATGCATGTGGCACTCACAAGTGGTTGCAAATGCCTACTTGGGCTGGGGAGCAGTAGCCTGGGTTGGGGACCTATATGAGGATGGGCCCAGACCAGCGTGAGGGTGGACCTGGAAATTTAGGGTGCTTCCAGGGCCCCACAAATTATACTTTAACCCTTGGATAGCTGGTGCATGAGGGGGGCCCACTCAAGTGTGAGGGGGGGCTCACCTTGGCGTGAGGGGGACCTGCCAATTTAAAAGGGTTCTGGGGCTCCCCAAATTATACTTTAACACCTGAAGCAATCATATATCCCCTTGTGACCTGGGCCTCCTAAGATAACCTCCTGAATGTGCCAAAATCAAGGCAACTTGCAAAACCAGTGGCCAAACCCCCAAACCACTGACAGGTGGACAGGTGGTACTGAAACCAGTCTTCCAGTCAGTAACAAAACATGCTTCTAATTCCCCACAGTGGTCATCACCAACCATAACAAAATAGAAACAGCCCCCTTTATTGCACATCAGCTCCTCCGGTCCCCACCTAGCAACTTGTTCTCTTAAAGAAATAGGGTCTCCTGACCCCCAAAGGGCCAGCCACATCACCCAGAACAATATGTAACTCTTCTGCCAGGGCAGGCTGGAAGAACAAGGGCCGGGTTCTATATCTAGGTGTTTCCCAATGATGCAGCACCAACAACTGGCTTGAGCCCCCATCCAGATCTCTGGGAATCCTGCACTGTTCCCTGGGCACCCCAAAGGGTAAGGCTTTCCCCATTCACAAGCATGAGTCTGAGTGTAGTAAATGGAGCTTTTAATAGCAGTAAAACAAAAATGCAAAAGGCCAAATAACAGAGATCAGCACTTATCTAGGAAACTTAGTATAGAACAAAGTTCCCAATAACCCACACCACATAACAGAACATACAAACTTAATGGCAAAACTGGCACTGATCTGGAGAATCAGTACTAACTAGGCTCCCAACCAACCCTAAGGTGCATAGGGAGTGCCTTTCACACCACCTGTCCACTGACACCATCTACCAGTCATTCTCCAGTTCCTCATATTCACCCAGCTCACCACTGACTATTCTCACCATCCTGTAGCTCCACTCACCAGCACTATTCTCTGGTTCTTCATGCTTGTCCAGCTCACCACTGGTCACTCTCACCATCCACTGTCTCCACCCATCATCATCCAGCACTGCCCTCCAAAACCTCATATCACCTAGCTTGCCACTAGCAGCTCTTACCCAGCAATTCCACTGGCTAGTCACCCTATTACTTCTTTTCAGCTCAGTGAGAGAAAATTTTTCCTAGTTCAGTGATTATCAGCTCTTTTAGCAGCCAGTTAATTCAGCTATTTCAACAATGAAGAACAGAAGATACAAGAGAATAGGCAAAACACACCAAGCACTACTTCAACAAAAACATCCTACTCTCACTCTTCAGTGGAAGAACATGCAGGGGCCTTTCCTACAAATCTTTTTCTAAGTAAGGGTGGCTTTTACCCTTTAACTAACCCAGACAGATTTGAAACAAACAGAAAGTAGCAGTTTACACAAGGACAGTATTTTGTATTGCCCTGTAGTAGAATTACAGATATTGATAGAATTGTGAGAAAAATAACCCCAAATACTATTACCCACTATGCTTTGTCTCAGTATGCTTATCAGCTAATTCTGCTCTTTGTATCCATGCTAATACAGGACCCATGCAGATTAGTTGCTCACCCTTTTCACTCCAGAAGCTGTTAGGCACAGCTTCTAAGCCTGCCTTACATCAGCAGCTGTTAGGCACAGCTCCTAAGCCTGCCTTACAAATATAGGCTTGGAACTTACCCAAAATACCACTCTGCCAGCCAATCCTTTGGTAACTACAACTCAAGGTTTAATATAACAAGAAAATAAACAAAATATGAGAGCTGTTAAAGGGTCACAGTGAATCACATGCATACAAGTGATTTAGAATCCATGGAAAGCAAGTCCTTGAAGAATTTTCAGTTTGCAGTTTAGTCCAATTCCTCTGGTATGCACCTAGCACCTGGGTGGGTCTCAGTCCTTTGCTCAGTCCTAGAAGAATAGTTCCAGAGGAAGGTGTTGGTTGCAGACACACTGAAGACAAAACAGAGATGCCTTTTATCACCTTTGGCTTTCCCATGCTCTCAGAGTCCTTGCCAAATCAAAATGGAGTTGAGTCACATGGTCAGTCTGGGTGACTTGTCAAACAGGTTTCTTCCTAGGCCCACAGTAGCTGGGAACTCCCCTGGTGGGCCATTAAGAGGACAATGATTTTGCAGACACCAAGTCTGGGATTGGCCTTAGAATCAAATAACTTGGAACATGAATAGAACAAATATATTGCTAATTTCTAATACAGATTTGACACCTATATATAAACCATATAATCATTCCTAGCAGACTACAACCTTTCTATTGGTACCAAACCTGGCATATCACATATGGATTATTGCAAATATGAAATATTAATATGAAAAATAATCATAAACAGCCCACTAGACCCAGACAGTGTCACACCCTTTTTGTTGTTGTTAGGCTAAAGAAGCCATGGTCTTTGAGTTTCCTCTCATAAGCAGGTTTACCATGCCACAGATCATCCTAATAGCCCTCCTCTGTACCTGTTCCAGTTTGAATTCATCTTTCTTAAATATGGGGGACGAGAAGCTTGCACGGTATTCCTGATGACGTCTTACTAGTGCTTTGTATAATGTTGCTAAAACTTTCTTATCTCTATTGGAAATACCTAAGACCACTTTAGCTTTTTCTCATGGCCATTTCACAATAGCAGCTCATAGTCATCCTGTGCTCAACCTGTACGCCCAGGTCCTTCTCCTCTGTCACTTCCAACTGATGTGTCCCCAGCTTATAGCAAAAGTTCTTGTTATTAGTCCCTAAATGCATGATGTTTCACTTTCCACCATTCAATTTCATTCTGTTCCTATTACTCCAGTTTAAAAGGTCATTTGGGTCTTCCTGTATGATATCCAAAGCCTCCTCTGTACAGGCAATACTTCCCAACTCAGCGTCACCCACCAACTTTATTAAAACATTCCCGCTTTTTGTGCCAAGGTCAGTAATAAAGAGGTGAAATAAAATTGGTCCCAAGATCAATCCCTGAGGAACTCCACTAGTAGCCTCCTTCCAGCCTGACAGTTCACTTTTCACTATGAGCTGTTGTAGTTTCCCCATTAACCAGTTCCTTATCCACCTTTCAACTTTAACTTTCAGATTAATCCCCTTCTTTTCTAACTGAACTAATAATTCCCTACATGGAACACTATCAAATGCTTTACTGAAAACTAGATAAATTAGATCCACCACATTCCTTTTGTCTAAAATTCTATTATCTTGTTAAAAAGCAGATCAGGCTGGTCTGGCATGATCTACTTTGTCCTGCCTGACTCTCCAAAGCCCTTGTGTCTCCTCCTCACTATAGATTACCTCCAATATGGCAAGGCAAGGAACTGACAAACTCATCAAGCTGAAGAACTCTCCCTACACAAAGGAGTTTAGTGATGCCCATCTGACAGGTCTTTACCTTCACAGAATTTTCTTCTTCCCCTCTGTCAGTTCAGCCCATCTCATTGGATTGACTGCCTTCCTCTACCCCCACACCAGCCTTTCTTTCTCTAACCCCCAGAATGCCAGATGTCCAGTTTTCTGTCAGTGGGTCTTGTGTCTGGAACACCTTGGGCTCTATTCACCAATCCCCTACAGCACCTTTGTACCACTCCAACTTAACCACTCTTTCCCCCGAGTACACAAAACACTAGTGTGATCTAGACCTGACATGGCAACTTTATGCCAATTCTTGCTGCTGGAATGGCACCCATGTCTATGAGCTGCCACATCAATAGGTCAGAGAGGCCCTGAGGCTGCTGTAACTTACATGAAGGGTCATGCTGACTCCCAGCTGGCCTCTGAATAATGGAGCCACAAGTGGAATAAAGCCCTTGTTTCCAATTTTTTCCAACTTCCTAGGAGCCTCTGTGGGCGAGCTGAGCAGGGTTAGCCAACACAGTGGCTAAAACCTCTACGCAAGTGGTCCCACACCACGAGCTATGCTGGTGCTACTAAGAACTCAGTGTAGCTACAGTCCTAGGCTTACTTCTACTAGTGTAGCTGTACCTCAGGCCACACATCCCCAGACTTGATTTTTGTTTGCCTATAATGAGGTACTATTTGCAGGTGCAGTTTCCCAGCTGGCCACTGGGAGTCGCCATTTCTCCAGGAACAAGACAGTGCCGCAGGGCTGCCAGCCACTGACAAAGACATTTCCAGTGACTCCAATAACTACCATGAAAAATCAGTAAGTGCCAAAGCTGCAGTTAATTGACCATTCCATGGCTAACCACACACGGGAGACAGGTCTGCAACAGCACTGATCTCACCATTGCTACCCGTACAGCACTAGAAAGACCCTGGAAGGTGTGAGTGGCATATGACAGGAACAGGAATCATGGACTGAGAGAGGATCCACGCTTAACAGGAAGACCCTGAAGATGCTGAGCATATAGCCTGCACAGCAGAGGAGTTGCTGGCCCACAAGTAGCAATGTGAGGGTGAGCAGCTCAACGATTTGCTGGGCCAGGGTAGGAATCCCTGCCGAAGGTTTCCATGCAGGGCGGATAGAAGTGTGTGGACACGTCCACCTGGGGATTTAAACCGGTCAGCCCAGACCTTTCTCAGGCACTCTGGAGCTAGAGGGTCACTTGCAAGATTCCCTGAGACAGAGTGAGACACTTGTCAGCGCTGGAGCAGTGGATGCAATAAGCACTAGAGGAATATGGAGGAAAGAAGATGAAGTACAGTTATGTTTTCCTGAGCTTTAGGCTAACAAAGGGTATGTCTACACTGGAGGCTCTGTTAAACCAACTTAATAAGATTGACTTTAAGTTGACATAAGTCTACCTTGTTAAGTCGACTTAAAGCATCCACACTGAGAAGTCCTGTCAACTGCCTACTTCCACTCTGGCAGGTGTTAGGTTGACGAAGGAGTAGTACATTGTGGGTAGCTGTCCCACGTCGCACCAGAAAAGTTCCCCCTCCCTGGCCACTCCTTTAAAACAGGAAGTGAGCACAGCACCCTCCCCATGTGCCTGGCAAGACGGAGCCAAAGGAGGTCATGGACCCCAACAGGGCCAGCACTAGGGTTTCTGGTGCCCCCCTGCAACCCATAAATCGGTGCCCTTCCTCTCCCCTGGGCAGGGGCACCCCAGAATTGGGGGGTGGGGCTGGCCAGCCCAGGGGAGTGGCAGACCACTGCACTGCCCCCCCTAATGCCAGGGACTGGGCAAGTGGCCAAAAGGGCAGCCAGGTGCAGCGCTGCCAGTCCGCCCGCGAGCCCCTCCTGCCAGATGCACTGCTTTGGGCTCTGTGCCGGAGCAGCAGGGAGGGGGCAGGAGGCTGCGCAGCCAGGCAGGGAGGAGTGACACCAGCTCCATACTGCCTCCCACCCCCTCCATGCTGCTCTGGCACAAAGCTGAGAGCAGCGCAGGTGGCGGGGGGGGGGCGCTGGTAGCGCTGAACCTTGCCACCCTTTTGGCTGGCTCACCCAGTCCCCACCAGCAATGGACAGCCGGGCCAGGGATGCGCCCCCCCTGGGCATTTTGGCACCCCTCAGACATTGGCACCCCCTGCTGTGCTTACCACACTTACTGTGTTCCACCAGCCCTGGACCCCAACATGTTCCAGTGATTTGCGAGGAGGGTGCTTCTCAACAGCCATCTATTGGCCAGCCTTCACCTTCTCTGGAGCAGGCTTCACGGGACAACTGCCAGCATGAGGGCAGGCTGCAGGAGGCAGACCCCCCCTTGCCAAACCTGTGAACTGGTGTGCTGAGGGTGCACTCCATGCAGCACAACATCTAGGCACATGACACCAGCAGTGACTGGTGGTACCAGATCATCCTCACCACCCGGGATGATGACCAATGGCTGCAGAACTGGATGTGGAAGCACACCTTTCTCAAGCTGGTCAGTGAGCTCACCCCAGTTCTGCAGCACACGAACACCTGACTCCCACCCGCCCTGCCCGTATACAAGCGAATGCCCATTGCCCTATGGAAGCTGGCAACCCCGGACTCCTACTACACTATAGTACACTAGCTTTGGATCAGCAAGTCCATTGTGGGGGCCATCCTGAGGTAGGTCTGCCAGGCCATCAGTAGGGTCCTATGAGGCCACCTCGTGACCCTGGGCAACCTGCAGGAGATCCTGGATGGCTTCTCTGGACTCAGGGTCCCCTACTGTGGGAGCACTATGAATGGCACCCACATCCTCATCCAAGTTCCAGACCACCAGGCCACAGCCTACATCAACAGGAAGGAGTACCACTCTGTGGTCCTGCAAGCCCTCGTTGACCACCAAGTGCTCTTCACCAACACATATGTGGGCTGGTCAGGGAAGGCGCATGATGCCCGCATCCTGCAAAACTCTGGTCCCTACCAGTGCATGCAGGTGGGCACCTTCTTCCCTGAGCACAACATCACCATCAGGGACATGCAGATGCTCATCATTATCCTGGGGGATGCCACCTACCTGTTGCTGCCTTGGCTCATGGTCAACCTGGATGCCAGCAGGGACCTCTTTAACCAGAGGCTCAACAGGTGCCACACGGTCATTGAGCATGCCTTCAGCCATTTGAAAGGATGCAGAAGGGCCATCCTGAGCTGCCTGCAGATCAGCGAGATGAATATCACTGAGTTTGTCAGCACATGTTGTGTCCTTCATAACCTATGTGAACTGCAGGGGGGAAAGGCTCCCACATAGCTGGGAGGCTGAGGTGAAATGGCTCACCATGGTGTTCCAGCAGCCCAGTGACGCCGTGCCAAGGAAGCAGCAGGCCCAGTCGTGAGTGGTGCTGCTCCGGGATGCACTGAAGGCCCACTTCCTCAGCAAGCAGTGCTGAGAGGTGAGCATGCTAGGTTCCATCACCACCCCCACCCATCCATCTCCCCCCGTCCCTGAAACCAAAATGGCAGAACGCACAAGAGAACTCTCTACAGGGTTTTATTGATAGGGGAACTGGGTGGTGGGTGCTGAGGGGGGTGAGGGTGTGGGAGCTGCAGGGGTTGAAGGGTTTGGGGGGAGTGAGGGTGTTTGGGGAGAGTGAGGAGGGTCAGGGTTGGGGACTGGTGCTACCGGTCTTGGGTAGGCAGGTCCCAGGCCTGCAGCAGTCCACCCTGTGTCCTGGGCCACTGGCAACAAGGGCCATTGAGGTTCTGGGGCAGGTGTACCTTCAGCCCACCAAGGGTAGAGGCACTCCTCGAGGTGCTTGAGGGAGCAGGTCTGCTGCTTCATCAGCTCGAGCAGGAGCTGGAGCATCCCCTGCTTGACCCTCCGGTGGGCATCCTTCCGCTCACATCAGGCCCTCAGGTCTGTCTTGATTACTTCATGATCCAGAGCTGCCCCGCAAAGAGGTCATCCTGCAAGTGATGCCCCATCCTCCTCCTTGTCAGGGCTGGCCACACCCCAGGACTGCCATGTGTCAAGGGCACACGATCTGCTGGAAAGACGCAAAGAACAGAGTTCCTTTTATGAGCTAGTGCGGTGTGCAGACTGACAGCAGCTGCTGTGCCATGACGGTCCACCTGATTCCCAACCCCTGCCCTCTGGGACAGGGACCCCTTGGTACATACCACTGTGCTCTGCTGCACAGGTCAGGTGCAGTGCCCAGGGTGGTGAGCCTCAGAAAGCCCTGCCCCAGAGGTCTCTCCAGAGGCCATGTGCCAACAGTGTCGGGTGCATACTGTCTGGCCTTGGCACTCCCACCTACAGTCCCTCCCACCCCATCTCCACACATGCTACCACCCTATTCAGCTCTGGGTACCCCCACCACATGGACCCCCACCCCTCTGCCCCCCCTGGGACCCTGCCTTTCCCCAGGCCATATCCCCCTGCAGTCCCTGTCACCCTGGAGTTCTTGTCCTACATGCTGCACAGGCATGCCTGCTGGGAAGGAGCACTCACCGACAGGTGGAGCAGGGGTCCAGCGCAATGGCCTGAATCTTCCTCAATGACGGTGCCTCCTCCTGCATGCCCTTGTCCACCATCAGGGCAGGGATCAGCTCTTGACTGCCAGTATCCATGGCCAGTGACGTGCCCTGCTGCTGGGTGCTGGTCTCCCCCGATCCAGAACCGCACTCTCAACCACCGAGCCCTCCTCGTGGCCATCGTTGAGGGAGGGGGGCTCACTGGAGTCAATGGTGTGGGCTGACAGGCTACCACTCTCCTGCCCCAGGAAGGAGTCCAGGGCCTGGTAGTAGTGGCAGCTGGTGGTGGCTCCCCCCTGAGCAGAGCATGGCCTCCTGGGCTTTTTGATAGCTGTGGAGGAGGTCCTTGATTTTCACCCAGACTTGCTGAGTGTCACAGATGTGACCCTTCTCTGCCAAGGCGCAAGCAATGGTGGTGTATACCTCCTGGTTGCAGTGGCTGCCCTGAAGTTGGGAGTGCATCACCTCATCTCCCCAGATGCCCAGGAGATTGAGGATCTCCTCATGGCTCCTTGCTAGGGCCCACTTTCAGCACTGCCTCTGACCCTCCATGTTTCCAGACAGCAGGCCTGACCAGCTTTGAGGAGCAAGGGAGGGCAAAACCCTGCCCTCCTGTGTGGTTGGCCAAGACAGACTCTTTCTGATGTCCAGGAACCATGGGAGGGGGCCTGGAGGCCAATTACATCGACTTAAGCACTATTCCGCAGCTACATTGCCTTTAGTCAACTTAATAAGGTCGACTTAAGTGATTAAGTCAACCTTAAGAGGTAGTGTTATTATGTCTACTTAAGGAAGAGCTTAAGTCAACTTAATAAAAGCCCAGTGTGGCCACAGAGGTCTGTAGGTCAACTTAAACTTGCTAATTCGACCTAAGGCTCCAGTGTAGATGTACCCAAAGGGAGCTACTGACGGCTGTTCACTTGTGGTATATGGTGCATGTGTCCCTGCTTTGAAAGATTAATTTATCTTAGCGCCTCATAGTTTTGTGCAGGAGTGCGCCCTCTTTTATTCCCATTTTATAATCTGCTAACAGCCCCTGCTATGCTCAGGTCACAGGAGCAGCCCCTGTGGTGCACAGCTGGGATCCATCTAGCCCAGTTACCCACCTACAGCAGTGACTAATACGTGTTGCTTCAGATGAAGTTGAAATACTCTTAATGTACCTGGCCTGGCCTATGGTGCAGTGCTGTGAAATTCTTTCCCAGACCCAGAGTGAATACAGAGGCCAAAACTTGAGAAGGACACATAGCTTCCACTCCTCCTGTCTACGTGGGAGACCAGGACACTCAGCAAAGCTCAGGCCAGAGTCAGCATGACCCCTAAACAACCAAGCCACCACTAGTTCACACCTCCATCCTGCCTTGAAACTGACGGCATGCAGCACTTGGCTGACTGATCAAGAGGGAACTCACTAAGTGCGATCTTCCAGCTTCTGTCAACCCACCTAGGCTCCCTTCTAACTCCATGTTCCCCCTTTCCTCCTATTGGCGAATGGGCTGGACTCAGCTGGCATCATTCCTTAACCCCCAATGCCACAGTGAACTGGGTCCCCCCTGAAACCCACTTTCTCTAGTTCCACTCACCATACTATATCTAAAAGAATCAGGCGAGCTGTACTTTCTCTCAAATATGTGGAGTTCTGGGGATTTCTTAGGCCAGCTGTGTTTCCCTATGATCCGCTTCCCAGCTCAAAGCCATGCTGTAGCGTGACAGGGCTGGGTGTGGAGTTCCTCTACTGAGACATCTCCCCTCAGATCCTTCACAGTGTTTTACACCCCACTCAGAGCCACCCTGCTACACACTGGAGGAATCCACCTGTTTGCTTTTCTCTCCCCCCAGCCTCACCTTCACAGTCCTTGGCACTTTGCTCCACAGCTCAGCTCATGACTGGAATTCCCCTTCTTTCTCTTTGACAGGTGATGATGGGAAAAGCACACAAAATGTCCAGCTCTGGCATGAAGAAAACTAGATGGTGCTTGAAGCTCAGATGGGTAAACAATCAAAACTTTCATGTCAGCAACTGAAATGGCTGGAAAGCATAAATCAAAAGTCATGCTGGAAACTATGAGTGCAGAGCTCTGGCAAAGCCAAGCCCGGATATTGCACAACTGTAAATGGTTTGGGGAGCAAGAACAAATATTCTGGACAACTTTCAATGACATGAAAAGCTGTGTTCCCAAAACCAGGCCTCTCCAGCTGGGCATTCTGCAAACACAAACATCCTCAGATTCAGCTGCTTATTAGGCCTACTGCTCTTCACTGTGCGTGCTCTCTTTGGCCCTGCCTCAGACAAGATACAGAAAGCATCTCAGCATGATCAGATACTAGCACAGTGGTGGGCTCAGTGGTTTAATCGTGCCACAGCTCTGCTCAAGGAAACAATAGCTTTTGACACGTGACCAGATCCTCATGGGCCTGGTCACAAGGTTGGCTTCCTTCTCACACTCCTTTCCTTCCCATTTGTAAACCAGAAAAATAAGACCTTTCAGGATTGATAAAAATTCTTCCCTCCAACAACCACCAATTCATGCATCTAAAAGAGGACATCAGCCCATCCCGAGCAGAATCTGGTCCCATTTCCTCCCTAGTCCTTTCTTCTGTCCTTTTAGGCTGAATCCAGCTGCATCTCCTCCTTAGCTATTTAACCCCTCCCTCTCTGATGGCAGACTCTCACAAGACTGGAAGACAACATACGCATTTGGGTCTTTAGTCTACTCAGAAAGCCCCACCCTGACTGCCCAAGGGATTTGTAGGGTGCAGCTGGGAAGTCTGGCTTCTCTCACTGGAGCTGAGTTGATCTCTGTCCATGCCACATGACAGGCCTAGGTTCTGTCTCTGGCTCCCTGAGCTGGTGAGGGCAGGAAGTGGTGTGGAGGAAGAAAGCTCAGGGGAGTAGCATTTCTCATAGCTCCCCAGCAGTGCTGGGGGCTGAGGTTCAAGCACTCGTCACACTTTACCCAAGGAAGGTCACTGCAAGGTGGGACCATGCAGGACAAGGAGATCGTTCTTCTCTGGAGGAGAAACTAGAAAAGAATAAAATGATGATACTGCTACCGAGGTTCTTTAGGGAAACCAAAGAAGAAAATGTCAAGGCACTGAGCATGACATGCACAAAGGGCAGGAGGGTAATGTCCTACACTACCACTGGAGGAGAACATACAGAAATCAGGAGGGCAATGTCCTACACTACCACTGGAGGAGAACATACAGAAATCAGGCCAGCTGTCAGCTGGTGTGAGCATTACAGAGAACCCCAGGGAAGGACAGTCAGGCAGGTAGGAGCTTGGGAAGTTCTCCTAGGGGAATTCGAATGATAAAGTTGGACATGGGGCACTTCTCCAAGAACATCCAGCCCAACATGAAGTGCTCAGTAAAAATGCTGCTTCCTTAAAGTCTTGTGGATTAACAACAGGGTCCCAGTCAACTGATTAAGGCAACAAGTGCTATCCTTCACACCACACTGCAGGCAATGCAGGCAAGTTGCTATTGCATATATGGATGACACTGAAACACCTAATTTGCAGGGAGTTTATTCTGACAGCCCTGAAAATGTAGCACCTAGGAAAAGGCCATGCATGCAACTCCATGCCACTCAGGGGAATGGGTGGAGCCTGACTAGACAAGTGAGATGGAGGGACTAGTGGATTTTCAGGTTGGGACGTGTGCCCTGGTTGAAGGCAGGCAACTGTCTCTGCAGGACCGTGGTGTGTTTGTTATGTCTGATGACAGATTGGGAGCATGCATGAGCTAGCTGTGCGCCAAAGGCTTTCAGTTACACTGGCAAAATTCTGCTGATGCCAAAGAGCTTGGCCAGGCTTTACAATGTGCTTTATGCTGAATATTTCCACAGGCAAAGAGGTAATTTCAGGCTAGTCATTCTTTATTTTAGGTGAAAGAGAAACCATAAAGAACAGAAGTAAAGTGTGTGGGAGCATCCACACAGTGTGCATACCTCTCCTAGCCATCTGCACTGAACTGAGTGCACAAAATGGCTGCCCTTCTCTGGAACCATCAGTGTCCTTAGACATTTAAAAGGGCAGTACACAGAAAATAATGACATTGCTATTGCAAAGCTGAACACTTGTACACTCTAAATAGAAAGCATTATAGAAGTGCTAAGTGTTATGAACTGGAATATTTGTTTTTGTGAAGATCTCCTCTCCTTCGCTCCTTCCCTAATAGCTCAAGGGGGAACAGTACACACATGACGTCCTCATTGATGGCAGACTCTTTTCCATGGAATTACCTTGCTTGTTGGCTTGTTGGCCTGCTTAAGACTCCCATGCTCTCCATCTTACCTGCATAACCCCCACAAGCGAGCACAATGACCTGGGCTGTGAGAAAGCAGTCCTGGTGTGTGCATTGTGCATGCAGCAGAAGGAAAACAAGGCAAGAGCAGAAAGGATTTGCACAGGTGAATAGGAACCATTCTCTTTTGACTTCCATCCTCCTAGGTCACACTGTGCTAGCCAGGAGTGGGTTAAGCAGACAGGGAAGTAAGTCTGAGCCATGTACAGCCTTTGAGAGACTTGTCTTCCCCAGAGAGGAATATAAACAGCTGCTCTCACTTCCTTATACTCCAACAAGCCAAAACACGAAGCCATACCTTTGTTCTTGAGACAAACGATGCAGTTCTGGGCCAAAAGTAAAATTACTGACAGGGCAGAGGAGTGCTTGTCTACATTGTCTGAGCACTGCATCCTTCTGGGCCCAGTGACCCTCAAAATGTTTGAGTGAGCACCCACCCTTTGGAAGCTGAAGCCCTGGATGCCACAGATGGGTGGAGGAGGAAGAACTGGGGGTGGGGGTACAGATTCAAGCTAAATGTCACCTATGAATCCTCAGTGATATTAATGTGACTCCTAAATAGAAGTTCAGGGACTGGCTGGGTGTAGAATAGGACCTAGGCAGCCAGTCTGGGTAAATGAAAATTTCCTTGGACTGTTACCCATTTCTGGAACAGATTGAGGTCAGAACTGTTCTCTTCCAAGCTTCAGATGTCCCTGCCAGAAGCAACCATGCTGTCTTGTTAGAAAGCACGTCCTGGGCAAAGACCTTGGATAGCATGTGGGCCATGAAGTGCAAACACAGGGAGTGCAAATGAAATCAGTCCCTTGAAATCAAAGGGAGCTTTGCCATTAAATAACCTGGGTGAAATTGTGGCCCCAGTGACACTAAGTCCCAATTCACGTCTCCTTTGTTTTAGCATTTGCTTTGTTTTTCATTATTCATCTGGGTACAGCCTTAGCTGAAGACAGTGACTTTGGACATAGAATTTTATTGTTTTTTTCTTAAGAAAATACAAAACAGCCCATAATACATTTACAGGACACATGACTGCATCTTATTACACACCATTCCTTCTCAACTTGTGCTTCCGGATTAAATAACACTAAATGCAATTAAAATCCACTGTCTCTAACCACATCACCCCTATATAGCAAATGCCCACCCTTAATGGTCACTACTTCCACACCCTGGTAAGCTGAGCAATGGGCAATGTAAAGCAGGATTTTTGAAAGAAATACACTGCACCTCTAGAAATCAATAGGAATGCTTTCAGTGATGGTGGGTTGGGCCCAGGATGAACTTGCATTGGTTAATAAAATTTGTACCCCATTATTAGTCAAAAGTAATTCAAAAACCTAACTTGCCAGTTAGCTGCTCCAAGAAATCTCTAGCTGCCATACACTACATGACATGGATGCTTGCAGCCCTGAGTGTAAAAGTGATGCTTAGCACAGCCAGGAACAATCAGTGGGGGGGAGTGTAGGCTGGAGACCAGAGCATGGCCCAGTGGCAAGAGTATCATGCTGAGACAGCCATGCTACACCTGCTCTCCTGCTGGAGGCTGTCTGCTTGCTGTTGCCCTGGGCAGACCTCCTCCAGGGTCACTTGTTCCACCACTGAAATGGAAGAAGGCAGCTATTTCACTGCACACAACAAAGTACCATGAGAGTTTAGATCAAGCAAGGAAGAATAGCAATTTGAGCAGAAAAATACCATATATAAACAGCTGCAGGAAGATCGTAGGGGGCAGAACCTAGCTATCTGAGACGGTACTGGATCAGACTCTGGAACTAAAGCCCATTTCTCATCAAAAAAAAGTCCAAGGATCAAGGGGTGGAGACCTCAGTTTTCAGTCCGCATGTCTAAGGTCACAGTGCCCCCTAGCAGTCTTTTGGGGCATTAGTCCAGGACTGGCATAGTGCTCCATCCTCCAACTGCTAACTCGAGCCATGCTCATCATTGACTCATGCTTTAGATTCTTGAATGGGATGGCAGCACAGGTGTTTAAAACAAGCGAGTTCCATGATGAAGTCCATTACAACCTTCCTTGCTAGAAAACCAAGAGGATACAGTTTTGTGCTGAGGGTATCACTCAGTTCCAGATATTGACGTTCAATGACTGGAACTGATTCAACATACCATCCAGCTACATTCACTAACAAGGAACAGGATAAAAGACTTGTGTCTCGAGCTCTGCATTTGCATTGTATTTCTAAAAAAATATGTGCTATAAAAAATTAGCTAAATATTGTATTTAAAGGAATATCCTTTGTACGTCATCTTGACAATCAATCTACAGGTTACTAGTCCTATAGGATGAAATGCCCCCCCCCCCACCATAAAAGCATACTAGGTACTTCCACATAGGGTTTGTGCCAGCTCTCTGCACAGAATAGAATTTCACTCATAAAACTCAACTACAGTCCATAAGATCACACACTGTATTCCTGTATCATGTCTTTCTTCTTTACCACAAGTTGAGGACAGAATCAGCTTTGGATGAATTGTCCTGACATTGGTATGAATTCAGCTAAAACAACTGCATTTTATGTCTGTCTTAGCTCTTATTATACATTTTTTACTTGCTTCTTCTGTAGATATGTTTATGTTTGGCAGGTCCAATCCTGTTCCCAGCAAAGGCAATAAGACAATGGATATGTATGCATATCCTAAGGCTTGACAAAACCCAAGTGCCAGGTTACTGTGGCACCCGGGAATTAATCCTAGCACCTAGCTGTACTGGGGTACTAAAAGGCACTGAACATCCCCTGGTACCCTCCTCCCCAAAAAGGCACTAGCACCTTCAGCGGCACACAGCTTTTTTTGGCAGTGGCAGGGTGTCTTCGCCCCAGACCATGACCGCAAGTGTCTGTGGTGGCAGTGGTTTTGTGCCCCAAATTGCCACCACAAGTGTCCATGGTGGTTTTGGGATGGTGAGGAAGGAATTCTTTGCACATCGCCAGCATGGCGGGGACCATTTAACAGGCTGCACACTTACATGCCCCAGTTTTTGGGCTAGTGCCTAGATATGTGGTATATTTGTCAAGGCCTGATATATCTACATTCCCCACTATCCTGAATATTTCTTATCCAGGCAAAAGCTCTATCCAAGTCAGTGCAGTGGGAATTTGTCCTGAGTAAGGTCAGTAGAAACTGAGTAAGGCACCATCAGGATTTTTCTCACAAGATAAAATATACGACACGAGTGAACCTAAGTCTAGCTGTGTGAAAATCAGTGACTAATTGGGTAAAAATCCTCTTCCCTAGTAGCTTTACAGTGCTTTAGTATGAAAAATATAGATGCTTTTATATTAGCCTGAGACAGAGAGATACACAGGTGCATTAGTGTAGGAGTTTTACCCTTTGTCTGGATCAGCCCACATTGGTCACAGAATACTAGACTAGGTGGATCATCGGTCAGTCCCAGCAGTGTTTCTATGCTTCTTACCTAAAGCCAAATGTATTAGTGGTGATTACTCAGTGCTTTGAGAGGAAAATATCCATTCAGGCATTTGTAACTGTCAAACAAAATAGCTTATCAAGCAGATTCCACGTCAGTTTCACGTGAAAAGAAAAAACACTAAATATTTGGTGTCTGGTGGCATCTTTGGTTTCCAGGTATTTTTCATATACTACTGTATGTCTTAGTTCTGTAGCACACATCTTTGCTGGGAACCAGTTAGGTCCAAGAACAACAGCTGGAAGAGAGATTTGATTAGCAATGAGCCCAATTTTCCAGCATAGGTACCTAGAGTGAGTCCCCTGAATCCATAGCTAGACACCTTAATTCCTGTTTTAGGTTATCATGTCCTGATTTTTCACAAGGGCCAAGTTGCAGGTGCTCAGCATCACTGAAAATTAGGTCACTAAGTGTTGATTCTTAGTTGCCTGAGCTGGGTATTTAGCTGCCTAAATCTGGATCTACAATCAGCCACACTGGAAAACTGGACTCAAAGCAGTTAGGTCTGGTAAGCGTTAGTGGGATGGTTGGCCCCTGACAACTGGAACACCCAGAAACCAGCTGAATAACAACTCAGATATCACTTGGAGTTGGAACAGAATAGCACCACATGGAAACCAAAGGTACTGGGATGTGAAGCAGCAGAGAGGCAACAAGAGCAAAGTTTGCGGCCACACTTTTGCAGCAGGACCTGGGTTTGAGGTGGTGCAGCATTAAGCTTGAGAGCAGCACTGTTAAGAATTTAGGTGGATAAGCTCTACAACAGCTATTACTTTTGCATACAATGATGTAAGATAAAAGGCATGGAACTCCTTCCTAAAACACTGCCCTTGGCCCCTGCATATTTTTTGGCATTCCACTTGGAAAATGTGCATTTCCTTAGGGTCTATATGCCTTGGCCCATTTGCCTTGCATTGTTTTTTGGTTTATTCCAGTATAAATCTGATGACTACCAGGTTTAAGGGCCTCCTGGCTTCCAGTTCAGGTAACATCTAGAGTCCAGCTCCTAGCGACAGCAACCAAAGCTCTCACCATGTAGAATTTAGACAGGTACTATAGCATACTCATCAGTTCGACAGCCCTGCTGTCTAAAGAGCAATGCTTGCGGCACTTCTTTAGCTGACCCTCCAGGGCAGGCTTTGGACTTGGCATACAGCCCTGCAGCAGCAGTGCAGAAACAAAGAATGCTTATCAGCAAAACAAAGCTGCGGATGTGGGTTCGGGATGGAGACAAAACATTTGGTGCAGGCCTCAAGTGAATGTCTGGGGTTTCTGAAGCTGTTCCTGCTGTCTTCTGAAGTAAGACGCTTTTGGTGGAAAGGTCTGAAATTTTTGGAGGTGAAATGGATTCAGGAAAAGAGTGAGGGGGATCTTTCTTCCCTAGAGGAGATAAATAGTTAGTTGTGTGAGCACTTGCAGCAGCGTCACTAATAGCCTCTCTTTCTTCACCACCGTCCATACTGACAGAATGACTTTCTCCTCCAGCAGATGTGGAGGGTGGAGTAGGTCCACTTCTTTTTAGAACAGCTGTGGCTGTCATGGTAGAGTTCTCAGGCACTTGCCCTCTTGATGTGGAGGGTGGAGTGGAATGTATCCTACTTGAAGCACTGCCAAGTATATCAGCTGTTTGATCTCTAGTAGATTCTACAGATTTGTATGTAGGGTGTACAGTACTCTCAAACCCCTTGATGAAGAGTGAGGGATCTAAATTAAATTGACTGGGAGCAGTGCCAGGGATATCAGTGGTTGGATTCATAGTAGATCCTGTGGATTTCTTTGTAGATTCTATGACACTCTCAGACCTTTTTGTGATGGATGTGGGCTCTGAATTAAATGTGGTGGAGATACTGCCCAGTACCTCAGCTGTTGTAGTTGTAATAATTGTTATGGAAGCCACACTGCCATTGGGAATGGGCTCTGGGGAGACAGTGGATGGAGTAACAGTTGCTTGTAATGTAGAAGACCTCTTGGCCTCTTGCACAGGCAATGTGGATTTGTTTGCCTCCTTGGTCATCAGAACAGAAACAGGCATTGTTTGCGAAACTGTTGTGCCAGTCCCATGAATGGGGTTGGCTGGAACACTGGCCTTTGTTGGTGTAGGGACAGCACCTCCATAGAGTCTGTGAAAAACTTGTGCCCCTTCTTGCTCAGTTACAGATGTAACAGTGCTTGAAAGTGAAGATTTCAGAGCATCCAGACTTATTTGATCTAACTGTTGGATAGCTTTCTTCACCCAGTCTGCATCTGGATCCGCACAGAACTCTTTAAACTTCTTAGTAACAAATCTGAAGAGAGAAGAGAAACAGCAACAATCATGACAAAACAGAAGTGAAAAGTTGATAAACACGCAAAGCCTGGAGGAGCTCAGCCAAGCGGAAGCCCATGCTACCTTGGCAAAAGCGGGTGAAATTCCATTTCCCCACTGACTTATGAAAGTTAAATAAAGTCATGTTTTGAGCTGTGGCAGTGCAGGAGACAGAGATCTAATCAGTTGCATTTCAGCCATAGTTTGATGTGATGAATAATTTCCTCAGGATGGACTTTCCTTCCTAGTGGCTGTTATACTAACTATTGAAAAGAGGCAGTTGACCTGATTATCACCCACTATAATGGAGTTGAAGGGAGCTGAGTGTGTATTGACCTTTCAGGTCATATACTGTTTCCATGGAAACCAAAGGGAATTTTGCCGCTCACTGCTATGAGCGCATGTTCAGACTGTAACTTTTAAAGTACAATTCTGCTCTGTAAAGTGTTTACAAATACGGCATCATGATGCTCCATGTTTGTGTCTCATTGATAGTCATAGAATCATAGACCCACAGAAACTGGAAGGCTCCATGAGAGGTCTTCGAGTCTAGTCCCCTGCACTCATGGCAGGACCATGGACCCCTTTAAGCCATCCCTGACAGGTGCTTGTCTAACCTGCTCTTAAACACTTCCAAGGATGGAGATTCCACAACTGTCTAGGCAGCTTATTCTACTAGTTAATCCCCCTGACAGTTAGGCATTTTTTCCTAATGTCCAACCTAAACCTCCCTTGCTGTAATTTAAGCCCATTGCTTCTTGTCCTATCATCAGCAGTTAAGGAAAACCATTTTTTTCCCTCCTCTTCATGGCAATCTTTTAGGTACTTGAAAACTGTTATCATGTTCTGTCTCAGTCTCCTCTTTTCTAAACTAAACAAACCCAGCTCCTTCAATCTTCCCTCATAAGTCAAGTGTTCCTGACCTCTAATCATTCGTGTTGCTCTTCTCTGGACTTTCTCTAATTTGTCCACATCTTTCCTGAAATGAGGCACCCAGAACTGGACACGGTACTCCACTTGAGACCTAATCAGTAGAGCCCTGAGTGGATACAAAAATAAGGAACCGCATCCAATCTGCATCCACTCAGTGACAGCGTTGATCCTATCTGAAATCTGCATGCCAGAGTTTAGCTGGATCTGTAACTGCATCTGCAACTGAGCTTGGGCTCACATGCAGTACATCAGCCTTTGATTGATTCATTCCCTACATGGGTCCCACCTACTTTTTTCTTTCTTGTTTGTGGTTCGCATGCTTTCCCATCAATCAGATTTCCCTGCCCACCAAGGAAATCTCTGATTGACAGCAATAGCTTGCCAACTGCAAAGAAGAAAAGAAGTGGGCAGGGAAATCATGGGGAATAAGCCAATTAAAGGCCAGCAGTGGCTCTCCAGACCCCAACATGAAACTGATTGGCTGGAGCGCTTCCTGGTTCCCCTGCCTGCTGCGGACCCAGATCAGCTCAGCAGCTTCAGCAATGCATCTCACTGTGAGAAGCTGAAAACAGAAGCTGCATCTGTGAGACAATCTGCAGCAGCAGGTCTACGGTTATCCTCACCCGCGTCTGCAGATGCGGATACTCGTGGATCTGCAACAGATACTCATGGATCTGCAGGGCTCTACTAATCAAGGCGGAGTAGGACACATGTCTTACTTACAATACTCCTGTTAATACGTCCCAGAATGGTGTTTGCTTTTTTTGCAACAGTGTTACACTGCTGACTCATATTTAGCTTGTGATGTACTATTATACCCAGATCCCTTTCTGTAGTGCTCCATCCTAGGCAGTCTTTGACTATTTTGTATACATGCAAAGGATTGTTTTCCTAAGTGGAATGCTTTGCAAACTTGTCTTTACTGAATGTCATTCTGTTCACCTGAAACCGTTTCACCAGTTTGTCCAAATCATTTTGAATTGTGATCCTATCCTCCAAAAGCAAGATGATGCCAGATTATTATTTAGCATGTACAAGCCCCTACTGTGCCCCATTGTTCTAGGTGCTGGTTTGAAAAGCTTATACCCTAAATGGACAAACCCATAAAGAAAGGAAGGGAAAGAGACAGATGAGTGGCCAAAACAAAACAGAACTCAGCTTTCCTGACTGGGGCTGGTGGGTTTTTGACTCAGTGCAATTTTTCAAGAAAAATGAATGTTTGTTTGTTTGTTTGCGTGCTTGCTTGCTTGCTTGTTCCAAAAGCAAAGAAACAGAAAGAATGCCCAGAACTTGAGTTTTCCTCTGGAAGCTAAAACGGAAAAGTAGTTTTGATTGGGAAATTCTTCCATGGTGCTCCATAGGAGTTATACCTTGGCAGCCTCATTCATACCTCCTCCCTTCCATGGGCTAGGTTTCCCAGCAGGTCTGCATCTCTCATGGGGCACCATAGCCAGGGACTTCTATGAGGTGTGTTGCATCAAGAGGGGAAGACCAAAGTGCAACATGGGCATTGTAGTCCATTCAAGGAGCCCAGACCATTGAATAAAATGGGAGCTTGAGCCACCCAAACTATAACTCCCATGAGGCACCATGGCAGCATGTTCAAATCATGATTTTCATATTTTCAGCTGACAGATTTGGCCAAAAATTTTCAGTTTTTCACAACAAACTCCAAATTTTATAAGGGAGGGAAAAAACAAAAACACTTTCTGTGCAGTGCTACTCAGGACTCTACACTTAGTACGCAATCCACTCAACCATTCTCAAGTCTTGTCTGTGTCAACAGAGTTACACCAAGATTTATCTGGCCCCAAATATGTAATCAATTTTGAGAGTTATGCCTACTGAAAGCTAAAGTTGAATTTGTTCCAGGATAAGTAAGCTATTTAAAAAGTGAAAATATTTCCCAACCCTTTCTCCAGAGCTGAATTGCTGGTAACTTTGTGAAATGTTTATAAATTAAAACCACATGTAGCATTTGCCAGACACCAAGACCTTAAAACAAATTAATAGGTGCTCATGAGCTCCCAAAATGAAAGATTATATTTGCATTTAAGACACAGGCCTACTCTTCAATTCCTTTTGCTGCCTGAGGCTTCCTGTTTGACCTTAGCCAATACACTTAGGCTGGGTCTATGCTACCCTCTCATGTCAGTAAAACTACATTACTCAGGGGTAATCCACACCTATGAGTGATAAAGTTGTACCAACCCAACTTCTGGTGTAGATGGCACTATGTTGATGGGAGACTCTCCTGCCAACATAGCTATGCCTCTCAGGGTAGTATATCAATGCCAATGGGAGAACCTTTCCCTTCAGTATAGATAGTATGATCACTAAGTGCTACAGCAGTACTCTTAAGCATAGACAAGGCCTTAATCTCCCTGTGCCTTGGTCCCCGAGATGTAAAACAGTGATCGTAATCTTGCCTTTCTTCTGCCCTTTGTCTGTCTTGTCTATTTAGCTTGCAAACAGTCCAAGGAGGGGACTGGCTTGCCATGTACAACACTAGCCTAATGGGGCCTGAATCTCGGCTGGGGCATGTAGCCAGCTTCCAAAATGCATTTTGCACCAAAACAAAGACCTTGACAGGGTTTTGGCCTATTTATCCTCAGAGATGCACATTAAATGAATTGATTCTGAATATAATATCAAAAGAGGAACTAATGGTAGAAAAGTACTTACATGACAGCAGCTTTAGGACACAAGGGTTCTGTCTTCTTATAGGCGTTCAACAGGTTCTGGGGTATTGGTTTTTTTGAGAACGTGGTACATATTTTTGAGCACTGCACATGTGCTTTGGGTTGTCCTAAGGCAGAAATTAAAAAAAAAACAGTGTAACTATCAGCTCATACTCTGAACGTAATGAAAGCTGCATATCATTCCCTTTCTCTTCCTGAGTAGAAGAGAGACTCTAGGACCAGCTATCAAATTTTGCAATCTTAAAATGAGCATTGCATTGATGAAAACAAATTTTAGCAAGCACATTCTCATCTGGGGTGAAATGAGTGCTGTAAGAATGCAGCAGGAGAACCTAGAAAAAGAATGCGCAAACGAAGGATTCTTGAGACATCCTTAAACAAAAGTTCTCAGTGGGGATAATGGAAAGTGATGCTTAATCCTAATCTACACTCACTGCACTTTCTGGCAGCATTGACAAGAGATGCACAAGGTACATAAAATACCTTGCATATCACCTACCTCCCTGTAGACACTGCACTAAAGTAACTGGAAATGCCGCCGGGTCAAGTTAGCACTACTCCATAGCCTTGAGTTGGAACTTGATTGAGTGCATCTTGACAGACTGCTCAGTCAAACCCAGAAGAGCGCACTGACCATGGTGAATTTGCTGCTGTCACTATAGACATATCCTTAGTGGATGAATTGTTCAAATCTGAATGGCATCACTAAATGCCCCAATAACTGTATGGGTAAAATCACATAATCACTATGCCCTCAAATGAATTCATCCAGGACAGTGATAAAAGACAAAAACTCCACTTCTGCTGTGTGTGGACACTTCTCACAAAGAGAACAGAGACTGTAATCAATCAGTCCTCATCCTCAAAGGAAACCTGCATCAGGCTTTCAAAAGATAAGCCTGGAAGCTTAAATTCATAATGCCACTAGACTAAAAGTCTTGGACAGAATAGAAACACTGGATTTATTGCTTCTTACAATACCTCGCTAACCCCCTTCCCCAGCTACTTGCCCTCCCATTTCCTCCTCCTGACTGGAGTGCTGTTAGCTGGCCACTGCACCTGGAATGGTCCTTTGAATATGTGTTAATTACTTATACTAAACAATCAGTTTGTACATTTCTCAGACATGAAGAAGAGCTCCCTCATTAACAGAAGTTGGCCCAATAAAATATTACTTCATCCCCCTTGTATCTCTAATTGCTGTTTGGTGTCATTTGTGAAACAAATTAATTGCTGGTAGCCTGGTTCCTAGGGGTGCATTTCTTTGTAACAAGCAACTGCCTCAGCAGTCGCTAATTGGCCCCTGTGTGTGAACTCTCAGCACAACAGTCATGGAGGCAATTCAGCACCGTCATTGATGGGGCAGGCTGAGCTACGTTACATATCCTTTTATTCCAACAATGGCTCCTATACAACTAAACTCTGCCCACTTAGTCTATTAAGCCAGGATTTTACAGAGGTGTCACTCTCTAATAGGGTCTGTCTACAAAGAGGCCAGATGGTTGTGTCTTAGATGGGTACATGCCCAGGTGTTAGCACACTTAAAATAGCAGTGTGACTGTGGAGGCCAAGTACCTACCCATGGGTAGGGAAGACTTGTACTCAGGTAGCGAGCCTAAGATGGCATTCCTGGTTATTTTTAGCGTACCACCTTGAGCTGAGCCAGCATGTGCTCACCTACCAGCAGCTGTGTAAGCATGCGCTCAGTGTCAGCCCTCCCTGGAATCTGAGGCAAGGTGCAAAGAAAAACCTCTTGGGAGACCTTCTATGAGTGTTCTCATAATTATTGTCCACGTTTACCGCTAGGTATTAATGTCTTATCCATATAAAAATCCTAGGTAGATGCTCTAATGCACAGGAGTCAACAACCTTTGCTGACCCCTGTGCCGGTCCTTCCTCCCTGACCCTCAGCTGGCGCCTGCGGCCCCCTCTGCTGAAAAAATGTGGCGGCTGCCTCAAAATTCAGCAGTGGTTATGGCTGGAGTGGGAGTGCTTCCCAGGCATGCCACCGAAAGAAGTTGCCCAGAGTAGCTCATCTTGGCAGTGTGCCTGTGGACAGGGATCCCCAGGCATGCCACAAAAAGAAACAGCTCCTTTCAGGGGTTCCCAGGTATGCTGCAGAAAGAACCTGCCCGGAGTGGCTCCTTTGGGGAGCATCACACTAAAGAGAGGAGCCACTCCGGGCAGCTTTCTTCTGTGTCACATGGAGACATAGGTATGGGGGGGACCCCTGTGTCCCAGCTGCACCGGAAGGAAACCGCTCAGAGTGGCTTTTGGTGGCAGGAGTGGCAATTTCTGTGGTACTGCAGAGGGTACTGTGTGCCACTCTGAATGGGCTTGGGTGCCACTGTTGGCACATGTGCCAGGGGTCGCTTACCCCTCGGTTAAAATATAATTTGGCAGGCTCCAGAACCCTCCTAAATTTCCAGGCCCCCTTCCTGCACAACCAAGTCCCCTTCACGCATGCCTAGGCTCCCTTTATCCACCTTAACTACTGCTCCCCCGCTCCAGCTACTGCCTCCCAAATGCTTGCCCCCATCAGACCCCTCTTTCTCCATGTCCTCCTCAGCCCCCATCCCCATTCCCCAAGCTCCCTGCCCCAAGTCCCCACTCCAGCCCTCCTAGCCCCCAACCCCCAGCTCCCCCATCTTCACTTTACCCCTTTCAGCCCCTCAACCCCCTCTATACATTCCCCTTGTCCCGATTCCCTCACTCCACCTCCTTCAGGCCTCCAACCCCCTCCACACTTCCCCAGCCTACCATCCCAACTCCTTCTTCCCACCCTCTCCCACACTGAGCCAACTGAGGGAGGCTGGGCCCCTCACCACGCTAGCTTACCTTCAGTGGCACGTGGACTTCCAAGGGCCAGCCAGCGTGGGGACAGGGGTAGGGGCAGAGGGAATTGCCCCTTTCTCCCCCTCCAGGCTGTACATCCCATGCATGTGCAGGGGGGGCCAGCTGACACATCACAGTAGGGCAGGCATGCTTCCCCTCTTCCTGGAGTGGTGCCTGCCGTGCCAGAACATGTCGGCTCAATTTTCTATTTTTAGGAGTCCCAGAATGCTGGGTCCCTTAAAAATAGGCCCAGCTTTCTGGGGCCCCTAAAAATAGAAAATGGAACTGGAACGCTGCATTTCCTAAGAATAGTGGGCCCTGGAACGCCGTTCCACTGCGTTCTGGCCCACTTTAACCCCTGATGGGTACTGAAAACAGAATGCTGCCAAAAGACTATAAAGACATCATCTTGCTCACTGTGAGCCAACTGGTGCAACCCTTCCTCACAGCGAGAAGAATTTGATGGCACTTAAGCTACTTACTGGATGTCCTGTATAAGCAGGGGTTGCACAATCAAGCATTATATTGTTTTCCGTTGTGCCTTCGAAAGCACTTTACTGAAAAACAAGTTCTTTTTAGCCTTAACACTGCAGACCCAAGCCAGCTGTGAATAGAGGAGTCTATTCGGAATCATACATCCCTGAAAAATTTCTCATCTCTGATTCCCACTGTAGTTTGTGGGGCAGACAGATGGGAACAATCATGTCAGATTCTTGTGGATGTAAATAGCTCCACTGAAGGCACTAAAGCAGGGGCAATTTACAGCAGCTGAGGATCTGGCCCATCATCTTTTGAACAAATCTGCTCTTGGGAGACCAGGTGGCTGAGCAAATAGGTTTTTCGGACCACCTGATGGCGAGAGAGACAAGCTTTCAAGCTTACACCAAGCTCTTCTGCAGGTCTCAAACTGGAAGGTATAAAAACTGAACCCTCTCTTCATTACTCCTGCAGAGTAACTCTGTATCCACCATTGTTCTTTATCAACTAAAATGTGTTTGGATTGGCAAGTCTTCTGTGGCAAGTCTTGGACTGACAAGTCTTGTTTGGATTGGCAAGTCTTCTGTGGCCCTTTTAGATAAATAAAAAACATTGCGTCTACTGAGTAATGTCCCTTGAGGTATTTTTTTTTCCCCCTAATTTCTCTGCTCGGATCCAGTGAATTAGTTAACAATTAACAACCTTGTCCAAGCAGCCAATGGCTCTTCCTTCATGATCAGCAAAGTGGGAGGCTAGGCTGGGGTGCCTGGTTTCTTCTGTTTCATGGAATTTATACAAGGATTTGCTGCATTAAGGCTAAGATCAAGTGTAATGTCCTCAGCAGACTTTCCACACCAAAGGCCACATTCCACAGCCCCAAGGAGCAGTACTGTGAGTGATCCTTTGGAAGGCTGTAGCATTGCTCAAGGAGTAAAGTTGGAGGGATAGGGGTGGAGGGCAGCCACACAGCAATTTTACAGCTCTGCAACCTGACCCACCTACATTGCTATGCAAATACTTTGAGTGCATGCCCGGGAAGCAAGGTATGCAATGGGTGGATCTAGATGGGAAATGACACTAAAGACTTGGGCTGTAACAGGGTGGCCACATTTATGGAACTCAAGAGTCACACAAGTTGATTATTAAACCTTCAAGAGCCGCACTGAGGCATATAGCCATATATTTTTACCTACTAAATTGATTTGCTGACATTCTTCTGCGGGCCACACTTTTTCATTCAAGAGCCACATATGGCACCCGAGCTGCAGTTTGGCCACACCTGAGCTGTAACCACTCTTCTGCCTATATACTCCAGTGTTTAGCTCTAGGTGTGTGATTCACGATGACCATTTGTATTACCACTTCTACCCTTGTTATGCAATTGCAGCAACTCTTGTACAACATATATCATGTAAAGTGTCAATAGAAAACATGATTTGCTAGGTCTGATTATGCTGTTTAAATCATGTATCAGCACTAACATTATAGCTGGCTATTTGTGTCTCACATGTTTGTTCCTGGTGACACCTCTCCAATAGATTTACAACAAGGCTGTGCAGTATGGCCCACCAATAACACTCAGCTCTCAGAAGGGGCCGTAAAAGACACTTATCTTGCCCGGATAGCTCTCACTTAGGATACTTCAGACACTGAGGGGCCAATGGCCAGTCCCTGTGATCCAGCCTACAATGTAAGGACATGTCATATGCTCATGTGATGCTGGACTCCATCTTGGGCCAGTAACTTTCCACAAATAGGGGCTGTGGCCTTTCTTTGGGACAGTAATTTTCCATGCACATTTCAGAAGATATATAAGGACAATGTGAGACTGGGATTGGGCCAGGGAGGCAGCACAGGGCAGGGGGCACCACGAGGATGGGACTGGGTTGGGGGGGGGTGCAGTGCCAGGGGGTGGCACAAGGCTTGGATTGGGGTTGGGGAGCAGGGTTAAGGGTAGAACCTTGCACAGGCTGATTTGCCCTAGGGACAGCCCTGGGAATAGTGCCTGCTCCAGAGGCCAGTAGTCAGTGGGCTGCTCCTCAACCACAATTCAAAGCAGCAAGGGATCAAAATCTGAGCCATTCTTTCTATCATAAGCAAAATAGGCCTGACACAGCTCCAGAATCTGGACTCTCCCATTCTCTGAATTTGGAGAAGCATGGATCCGATTTTCTAATTGCAATGGGCCAGGTAAAAACCCTGCTCTGACATCCACAAGATTTGAACAAATTCTTACCCTGACCTGTCCTAACTTGACAGCTTGCTTCTCTCTCTGATTATAAAACTCTTGACTTGAGACTCCACCAGGGGATTCAGACACAGTACAATCTTCTCCTACTGCTGCTAGCTGGCTCTAGGCAGCATTCTTATGGACAAGAAGAAAGCAAGGAAGACAGACTTGCATCATGAGAAAGGAAGAAGGTGAAGATGATGGAAGGTTTAAAAAAGTAAAGCAAAACAAACCCTACCACACACCCTCATCAACTGGAAAAAGCCTTAGGGAAATGTCCCATAGAATTTAACAGAATATGAAAACCATTCTATGGGTTTTTCAGCCATAGTGTGGAATTTGATAACAAAATTCATCACGGCTGTAGAATTCTGTAGGATGATTCAAACTATAGATTCCCAACATGGCAGTCATGACCACCCTGCATTGGCCAGATCAGATTACTAGGGCTATGTTCACACACAGGGGGTTATTTCGATACAAGTTGTTTCGATACAAGTTGTATCGAAATAACACCTTATTTCAAAATAAGTTAATTTGAATTAACAGTTTGTTAATTCGAATTAAGGAAAAAAGCTCAAAGCGAAATAGCATGTTCAGACAACAGTTATTTCAAAATGAGTCACCATTGTTTCGAAATAACATGTTCAGACAGCATTGTTTCGAAACAATTGTTTCGAAACAACATTTTTTCGTCCCCACATGGGGTTTAAGTTGTTTCGAAACAACGGTGCATCGTGTGAACATGGCCTTTCTTATTTTGAAACAACCTCTCTTGTTTCGAAATAAGACTGCCATGTGAACACATCCTAGGTGGCTAGAGCCTCTGGGGATGGAAAAGGGACAGCTCAGAATCACTGGCTTAGACAAACTTTTCTGTTCTCTACTGAACAGCATTGAAGAAGTATACTACAGTGATCCTTGCTACTTCTAGCAGAATACTGAAGTTGCAGTCCTACGGGGAACAGTGAAAGAATAGTCTATACGCCAAGGGCTCTAAATGTCCTGATATTTCTCCCTCTCTAAACTGGCTCTTCCAGGGGGTCACAAATTTCAGCAGCTGTTCCTGCTGAACTAGGACTGTCTCCGATTACCATTGTGTGTGATATGGCGCAAGGAAACACAAAAGCAGACACACTTGTGTCTTGAAGGAGGTGTCTCTAGAAAACCATGCTTGGGTTCAGCAGAGAACTCTGTTTCTTCAAACTTTGTTACATTCCTATAGATCTCTATTGGCTTCAGCCAGCTTCATTTCCGTGGAGTTTCCCACCATGGAGAGAGACAGGCAATTACAGGTCTGTGTGAGCACACTTGATCCTTGTTAATTTCTGCATGTTAGATAGATTAGATTCATATCCACATTCAGTTGTCAGTAGCCTCCATTTAACATCTCACCTGACTATCCTGTAATATCCGTATGCCAATAAAGGGCCCCATTTTCAGATGCTGGGAGGGATGCATAAATGTAAGCATTTACCATGAAAGTGCGCACATAACTGTGTTTACTGCATGCACAGGTGACCCATTATCCCTAATTACATGTGTTCATGACTGTTTAAGCCACCGGATGCCCAGGCATTCTTGCCTTGGTGAGATCTGACTCTCTAGCCTTGTCAGTCTATCAGCTGCTTTTTTAACATGATTCTGTTTAACTTTACAGGCCTTTTTTAAACTTTCTTTTTGTCTGATTCTGTGTGTATATCTGAGCTACACTTGTGTGTCTGACTCTGCATGTAGATCTGACACTTGGTGAGCGTGTGGCCATCTCTTTATCCTGAAACTCACCCCCTCTCTTTCCCTTTGCTGAATCAGAAAAGAAATTGTATCCCTTGGTTACCTGGATTCCTTTGCTGGGACAATTATTCCTCATACACTGGCCACTTGGCCTATTCCTTCCTTAACCTAGTCTACATTTTCTGAAGTGACCCCCCCGTAACCAAGTCACCTGCAGCTCTTCCCCACCACCCCCTGCCATAGGAAAACCTTTTCCTTCAGCATTTTCTACTTCAAAGCAGCTCAGGACTCACCTGCAACTTGGCTTTCCAAATAACAGTTCATCTCTAGCACGAACAGCAAGAAAGAAGAAAATGAAGCACCCTTCATCTTCCAGCAATCAGGGGCCAGTGGCAACAAGCAGGACGTTATTAAGACAGAGCTGATTTGCCAGAACTATGCTTGGGTCTCTGCACAACGCAGCAGCAGCAGCAACATTCCAAGAACTAAAGTCAGGCTGCAGTGCCCAGACTTTAAAACGTGGTTTCAATTTTCATTGTGTGTGTAGGCTCTATTTACCACCCCCGCTCCAAGTCCTGTCCCATGACCAAGTGGAAAGAAACGGGGAAAACCAGAGTTGGGAATTTGAGTTGGTGGCAGAGCACACAGTTCCTGGAATTTCCCAGGGCACCTATTATGTAAACAGTAAAACTTTCTCCTTGTTCAGCAGGTAGCAGGGCAATACCCAAAAAGGAGCTCCCAGCTCAGGGAGGTAGAAACAGCTGGTGTAAACTAAAATGGTTCCACTGGTGCTGAAGGAGCTGGAGCAGGGTTAATTTTCATCACCCAGGTCATTAATCTCAAGCAGCGCAGCTCTTCCTCTCCCTGTTCTCACTTCAAACTTTAGCTGAAATCAGATCATTTTTTCAGTTCTCCTCAACTCCCCATAGAAGCCCCATTACTGACAGTTGGTAAGACAAACACCCAGCTGGGATGGTCTACCTGGTCCTGCCTTAGTGTAACCCTTCTGCCAGGACAAGGTGGCAGAGTAAGGGCCAGTTTCTATATCTAGGGGTTTCCAAATACCGTTACAACACCAACCAGCTCGAGCCCCCACCGTCTCCTGGGAAATCATGCAATATTCCCTGGGCACCCTAGCAGGGTAATACTTCCCGCTCGCAAGGACGAGTCCGAGTGTAATACATAGAACTTTCAATGGCAGCATAAAAGAGTGTATAGATGTAATATCAAAATCAGCCTGACTTGCAGAATAGGATTCACACAAAACCCAATACAGCATTCACTCCATCCCAGTATGTGTAGAGACTGTCCCTCACGCTTGCTATCTGCCAGGACCACCTGCTGGTCACTCACACCCTCTGCTGGCCACTCACACTGCCTGCTGGCTCTGCCCAATATCCACTGGCTCCACTTGCTGGTCACTCATACCCTTTACTGGCCAGTCACACCACCTGCTGGTCACTCTTCGGTGGTTTGAGCTCTTAGAGAGGAACTCATCCCTAAGTGATTTTAACTCCTGACTTCAGAACACCACAGACAGCTCCTGTAATCAAAATAACAAAGACGACTCACAAGCAGTCATCAAGCCTATGTTTTAGCAATAGGACAGGGGCAAAGCATTGCTCTTTATCAGGACTAATGCTACCTCCCACCCAGGAGCGTTGCTGCCCTGAGGAAGGACCCGGGGCACCGGCCCAGGTCATGCCCCCAGCCCCGATTCTGCAGTGGGGCCCAACCCAGCCTCAGTTGCCTGCTGCCGCCAGCCTGGCCCCGGATCCCTGGCTGGGAACAGGGTAGGAAGCAGCAGCTGCAGCTCTGGGTGGCCCAGCCTAGGACGGGACCAGTCGCCACCGCCACCACCACCACCACCACCGCCGCCACGGGCAGCCAGGCCCTGGATCTCTGGCCAGAGATCAGGAGAGGCGGGGCCACACCAGGACTCAAGGTACTGCTACTGGGATTCAGGGCACAAGCCCCACGTCCACGTCCACGTCCACGTGCCCCTTTCTGTCTTTTCACAAGGCTGAAACACAGAGTTGCTCACTCTTTCAAGTTCTGTGTTGCTGATGGTGACTTTTCCACCAAATAGGCTAAAAAGAGTTTATACAATCAAAGGGTAGTATATTATGAAAAAGACAATATTTAATTTCCCTCCTCAGTTAAAATACAGGTATTGACAGATTTGTGATCAGATCAGTCCATATATAATTTACCATCATGCCCTGCACCTACGTAGTGAGATTATGCTAACACCTAATTATACTCATGTAAATACAAAGCCCGCGAAGATCAGTTGCCCTCCTTTTGGTTGTTAAGCACAGGAAGTGCCCAGCCTCTAGACTCACCATACATCAGCATCAGGGCCAGATCAAGGCCCCGGGGGCTCACTCTTGCGGGCCCCACCACCACCACAATAGTGCCCAACCTGGGGGCCTGGCTGATGCCGGGAATCAAGGTCCAATGCTGAGGGGGGTCTTTGGCCCATATCCTGGCTAGTGCTTGGGGGGGGGGCAGGTTTGAGGCCTGCAATCCATCTGGTACTGCAAGGGGAATTGGGGGCCCATGGCCCAGCTGCTGCTGGCAAGTGGGTTCTGGGGCTGAGGAGGGCCAAGCTGGCATGGCAGTGGGGAGGAGGGCAGTGGCTCAGCCACTGTTATAGGGAAGGGGCTGCAGCTCTGTGGTACTAGGGGGAAGAGGGGCCACGGGCTGGTGATGCTGCAGGAACCAGGTTCTGGGTCTGCGGCCTGGTGTTGCTGTGGGGGCGGAAGGGTCTGTGGCTCAGCCATTCACTGAGAAGGCCCTGGGGCCAGAGTTTGCAGCACCTCTGGCCCACTCCCAGGCTGGCTGGTCTAGAGCAGACCAGCCAGCCCAGAGGCAAGACGTACAGCCTATGGTGGACAGTGGGAGTACAACACTCAGCTGGGGTTAAATTTTGGCAAGGCCATGGAGCCCATCTTCAGGCCAGAACCCAAGGCTGCAGTCCTATTAAGCCTCAGCCTTAATCCAGCCCTGCTTAGCATCAGTGAATTAATTTGCTGATCTCTCAAGGGCCCTTCCTGGAATTCCACCTCTATGACTCCATGCTTATGTAGGGTAAATGGCAAAACAAACACATGGTAAAATGACAAATGGAAATGTGTTCTTCCAATATGACTCAAAGGGAAAGCGTAGATCTTTATCAACCTGCTTGTCTTCCAAATGGTTCCAAAAATGAAAATGCAAGGAAATTGACAAGTTCCTGCACATAGCTGTGATGTCAATGAACTGGCATTTTTAAATGGAAAAAAAAAAACATTCCAAAGAGAAATTTCAAACCAGATTCATTGTCTGTGTAACCTTCAGGGGAGCTAGAATTCATTTAACTGCCCTTCTTCAGTGCCCTTAAAAAAACAAAAGATGTAAGGCAGGTTTAGAAGCTTTGCCTAACAGCTTCGGGGGGTGGGGGTAACTAATCTACTTGGGTTTTGTGTTTGCATTAACACAAAGAACATAGATTAGCATAGTTGCACTATAGGTGTAGGGCAATATGGGCAATGGTATTTGGGTTTATTTGATCACAAATCTGTCAATATCTGTAATTCTACTGAAGGGAAATGTGAAATACTGTCTTTTATGATATGCTACTCTCTTGATTGTTCAAAATTTGTTTGGTTTAGTTAAAGGATAGAAGCTACCCTTAGCAAAAAAGAAACTTGTAAGAGAGGCCACTGCCTGTTTCAGCCTGGAAAGGTGAAGATGGGGTGGGGGTTGCATAGCTTAGTCTGGAGTTATCTTTGAGTCATTTGTCTCACCCACTGGCTCCAATATCAAGTAGTAGGTCTGGTTAGGCTTCTTATGAGGCCTTTCTTTGTTATTTTAATGGAAGAAGCTGTTTGTAGTTACTTGAGGTTTAAGAGCTGAAATTGCTGAAAGAGGCAAACCCTCTCTGAGCTGAAATCACTAAGAAAGGAAAATCTTCTTTCTGAGCTGAATCACTGAAGAGGAGCAGCAGATGGAGTGAGTGACCTGTGGGTGGAGCCAGTGTGTGGTGAGAGTGGCCAGTGGTGAGTTGGATGGTATGAGAGACCCATGGGTGGAGCTGGTGGATGGTGAGAGCTGCCAGCGGTGGGCTGGATGGTGTGGGTGACCTGTGGGTGGAGCTAATGGGGCAGTGGCTGGTGAGAGCACAGTGTGTGTGACCAGTGGGTGGCACTGGCAGACAGCTGGTGTGAAAGACATTCCCTACACACCTTGGGTTTGTTGGGAACCTGTTTAGTACTGATTCTCCAGATCAGTGCTGATTTTGCTATTGAGTCCACATGTGCTGTTATGCTGTGTGGGATCATGTTGGAAACCTGCTCTGCACTGATTTTCTAGCTCCTTGCTGATTTTTATTATTGGGCCTTTTACATTCTGTTTTTATTCTATTAAAAGTTCTGCATATTACACTCAGATTCATGCTTGCAAGTGGGGAAGCATTACCTCTTTGGGGTGCCCAGGAGTTAGTGCACGATCTCCCAGAAGATTCGGTGGGGGCTTGAGCCGGTTGGTGGTATAACATTATTTGGAAACCCCTAAATATAGAATCTGGCCATTGTTCTGTGATCTCACCCTGGCAGAAGGGTTACCAAAAAAAAAAAAAATTAAACCCCAATTCCTATAGAGAAGCAGCTGGAGACCCAGGATTCAGTCTGAAGGGATTCACCACAACAATTGTTCAGTTACCCTTACCACATTAAAATACTACCTAAGAACAAACATAATGAACTTTATTAACTACTATTGTGATAAATTTTATCATAAGAAAACAAAATTAATTTAACTAGAACAGTCCCCACAGAAACACTGTGAGAAAGACACCCAAGAGTCCCAATATTTAGATGGAGTTCACACAAATCTCAGTTACAGTCTCGTCAAGTCCAAAGGCTCAAATTGAAAGCAGCCATTCTCTTCTTTGGTTGCAGGGATCCTAGGTAGAAATCTATGCAGGCTTTTCTTTCTCTTCTGGAATCAGCAGCTTCCAGTCAGTTTACTGGTTAACCAGCAATCAGTCACATATGCATATGAGAAAACTCTGCTGCAGAATGCTCCACAGCAGGGAAAGAATATCTTGCTGTCTGCTCCTGGCTCAGCTTCACACACTGAGAACATGGGCTCTTCTCATGGCAACTCTGAGGCTGCTGCTCTCATAGCATCTCACCAAAGCAGCAGTAGAAAAACCTTGTGGAGCATGCTTAATGCAACCACTCACTTAATTTCCAGAAGCTTCTGGCCCTGGGCAGCCAGAGTTCAACTAGTGGAGCAAAGGACTGTAGTAGCAACTCTGTCAACCATCCTTAGGTCACCAGTTCAACTCTGGCTTGAAGGAGCATATTCTTGTATCCTGAGTCTTCCCCTGAAGCAGGGAGGGCAGAGACTGTACTGTATCTATAGCCAGGTCTATGCCTTCCACCTGGAGAAACTCCTTCATAGTGCAAAGCCCCAAAGGGGGCAGCCATTTTAGTCTAGTCCAGCAAAAGAAGCAAGGAGTCCTGTGGCACTTAAAGACTAACAAATTTATTTATCACATGAGCTTTCATGGGAGAAAATCCCACTTTGTCGGATGTTTTGAAGCTTTTGTGGTAAATAAAATTGTTAGTCTTTAAGTGCCATGGAACTCCTTGCTTCTTTATAGTGCAGGCAGTCCAGCACGGAGCATTTGGTGTGGACCTTCCTCCACTGCTTCCAAGGATTCCAATATGAGGAGCAGCTCTTTCATCTCCATCTAAGGGGTGTTCTGCAAGACCTCTCCAAGCTGCTGGTCTTCTACCAGGACCTCCTCCAGACCTGGAGACTCATCTCAGCCTCCAGGTCCATTGTATTCACTGAGGGAGAGGACCGCCTCATGTAGCCCATTCTACACAACCCTACACAACCCCATGTTAGTGTGCGGGTGGTAGAGGCCCCCTTGGTGAGGTGGAGGTTGGTCTTAGCAGGTGTCACCAGGGTTGGAGACCTCTTGGACTATGCTTGGGGGGACTGGGTGGATCCCCTTGTGCTAGCTCAGTGCATGGGGCTTTCTACCCCTTGAACTCTCCAGTGCCTACTCCAGAAGGTGAAGGCGGCCGGGCTCCCTGCTGCCCAAGTCTACCTTGAGCGGGTCCTGCAAGAGGGTACTCCCTACCCACCCTCTCCCTCCCAGGCTTGGCTCTCTGGAGCTCTTTCTTGGGCCCCAGCCTTGCAAGTCCACCTGGGTGCCCCATGCAGCAAGCCAGCTGCTAGACCTGCAGCCAGCACACTTTTGATCCATGCTTTGGAAATATCTACACATATTCATGCTCCATACCATCCATTTCCTCACCCTCTCATGTCCCGCCCGGACACTAAATGGCAAGACCTGATGCCACTGATAGAAGGCAAGGACCCCTGGTGAGCCAGCCTGTACTCCACCCTAATCCTGTGGCCTGCCAGGGACATTAGTTGGTGGCTCCTCTATGGAGCTGTGAGCAGAGGCGTGTACTTGGTGCAGTTTACCCCATACTCCAACACCTGTCCATTCCGTGGCATTAGGGAGACCCTAAAACATGCATACCCTGAGTGAGCTAGGTTGTAGCCCCTCCTCCTGAGGTTCTGGATGCACTTTTCCCTTGACTTGTTCATTTATGCACTCCCCATCTGTGGCCCCATGAAGTCGTGGGCCCTCCTCGTGAACCTCCTCCTGGACCTCACCAAGGCCAGTATCTACAAGACCAGGGAAAGGAGGCTGGCTGAAGGAGGGCTCTGTGACTGTGGGACCCACTTCCAGTTCCTTGTTCACTCATGTCTCTGGGCAGCGTTCCTCTGGACAGTATCCTCTGGCTCCCTCGCCATCTTCTGGGAGCAGTGGGCACTCTCTGGGCTTCTCTGATCAGTGTTCCTTTCTGAATCACTTGTTTTAAACCTGTGACCTCCACACCCATCCCTGTGATTCATTAGTTCTCCCCAGAACTCATTTGAAGCTGGCTTCAGTGCCTCCTCCCATCAGACTGAGGGAGAGGTTTTAGTCCATTGTAGCAGACTAAGAAAAAGTGCAGCTCGCGGGCAGGGAGCTGCTTCAGGCTGAGAGAGTTAAAATCTCTCACCCATCAGCCAGCTTCACAGCCCACAGCTCAAAGGAGGGGAGGGAAGGAGGAGCGAGCTGGCGGTGGAGAGCTCAGAGGAAGGGTGGGAGCTGGGGAGGAGGGAGCATCTGCAGCATCCGACTGCTCGGAGGAGGGAGAGGACAGCTCAGAGGAGGGGTGGGGGCATGGAGGAGCGAGCAGCAGCCCATCCCTCAGAGGAGGGTGGGGAGGAGAGAGCAGTGAGCACCGCTAGGTAGGTTGGAGAAGCGGTGTGGAGGGGAGAGCAGCAGCCCCGCCTCAGAGGAGGATGGGGCAGGAACAGCTGGCAGTTCAGGGAAGCGATGGGGTTGGCGGGGGGGGGGCTAAGGACAGAAAGTAACTTCAGGGAATGGAGGCAGTGAGGAAAGTGACTGAGGGGATCAGGGAGGAGATAAGCTGTAAAGGACATAAAGACTAACAAATTATTGTTAGTTACTTTCTGTTTCATAGATTTCAGTGTGGATTTTATTTTGCTTTGCTTTATTTATTTTTGTGTACTTTGTATTTTTTTTTTAATTTTATTTTAGTCTGGTTGGTTTGGGTGGGTTTGCTTATTTGTTTGTTTTTTATTTACCTTACACCACATGCCATGGCAGTCTCAGTCCTGTCCACAGCACTTTACAAACATAGGAGCACCTCGTGCACTCCCTTTACAAATATGGTAGTCAGGAAAACAGGTTAAAAAGTCTTCCATTGTAGCAGAGGGTGAAGGAATAAGCCAATGAAGAATCCTATTCCTTCTTGCCAACTCTACAAAAGCCTTGGATCAAGCTTTGGAGAGTTAAACAAGGAGCTCTGTGGAACTTTTAAAGACTATCCCATTTATTTTTCACATTTCTCCCATAAAGGCTCATGCAGTAAATAAATGTGTTAGTCTTTAAAAGTGCCGCAGGACTCCTTGTTTGTTTTGCGAACTAGACTAACATGGCTACCACTTTGGAGCCTTGGACAGTCAAGGCTTTTCAGAGACCCTGAGGGATTGGGACTAGGGATGAGCTATTTTCCATAGCATCCTCTTCCTTCAGAATTATTTTAAGCAGAATCCTATTCCACATAACCAAGCCTTTTTTGAAAGACAAGTGTTGGGCCATATGGAGTGGGAAAGTGTTTCCCAAGACAGTTGAGTTGTCATGAGAGACAGGAACAATGTTTCTTCTAAGCTGATGATGCAGATGAGCAAATTATGGATGCCCTTGCGGAGCCAATGAGCAAGGTCCCGGCACTGGGTCGGGGAACCGGAAGGGAACTTGCTCAGCTGCTTCCAAAAGTTGCTCAGCTGCATTACTATCTTAGAGGCAACATTGCAGGGAAGGGCAGCCTGGTGGGAGACAGGGAGAGAAGTGAGCAATGGTCGGGGAAAGCAGAGAAGCAGCAGCGCGATGAGAGACAGCAGGGATGCAGCAAGGGGGTGGGGACGCGAAGTATGGTCGGGGAAGCGGCAACACGTTTAGATTTTGTCGTAGGCTCTAATGCAGTTTACATGCTGTTAAAATAAAATGTTGTACAAGTACTAAAGATGACATGGAATACTAAGAAACGAAAATACAAGCCAAAAAAGTTTAAAACTGAATATAGATTACTTTCAATTTTTAGCACAACTTTGCTGTGAAGCATTATATTCCACAACGAAATTTGTTAAATCAAAACATTGTGCAATATTTAAAGATCAGCACCTGTGAGAGCTTTTATGTGCTACGTTGACAAGTTACTGCCCAGATTTTAAAAAACTTGCCACTAGCCTGCAGTATTCTACATCCAGTGACAGCTAAGTTTTTACTGTATAGGCCTAGTTTTCATGCTAGCCTTAAATAATTATTAGAATCTGACATTAGTAGGATCAATATTTGTCCTATTTTTATGATAAAATTAAAGTGCACAATGAATTTTAAGCTTAGTAATTTTGCAGTAGGTTAAAGTATGTGGTTATATGTCTCAGTGCAGCTCTCGAAGGTTTAATAATCGACTTGTGTGGCTCCTGAGTTCCACAAGTTTGGCCACCCCTGTTCTAATCTAATTGAATTTGCACTTGTGTAAATGATGACATGATGTAGGCAGGGGCATTACTGGCGCCTGGCACACAGGGCCCATGCCCTGAATCCCTGCGCCAGTGCCCTGGGTCATGGTGGAGACCCTGCCTCTCCCAGTCTCCAGCCGGATCGAGCTGGAGGTCTGGGGCCCGACTGCCTGTGGCAGCAGCGGCTGCTTCCAGCCCCTTCCTAGGCCAGGCAGCCCTGCGGCTGCAGCTGCCGCTCCCCGCCCTGTCCCCACATGGGGGTGTGTCCTGCGGTCAGGGGAGGGGCCTGAGCCAGTGCCCCGGGTCCCTCCCCGGAGCAGTGATGCTCCTGGATGTGGGTAGGGCAAGCAGGAAATCAGGACAGCAGTGCAGAGTGAAGTGATACAGGTTATCCTCTTTACAGCTGCTATACAATGTCTTGCAGAGGCATACCATGTTCCTTCTAGGAAAGGGTGCCAAACATTACCTCTGCATTGGAAAAACATTCACAGACCATACATAGTTAGTCACAGAGTAGTGTAGTCAGTCAAGGATGGATTGGAAATCTCCTTGACAAGCAAGCCCAGGCTTCAGCCAGTGACTGACTACAGCTGCAGTGTTGATAGCCACCTTGAACACAGGTCCTCTATTTCTCCTATGTAGTTCTCCTCTCTTGATTCCTGAAAAATTTCACAGGCCACCTGTGATCCTACCTACACAGCCAGTCGCACCCCAGGCCTTGGTCTTTGGATTAGGTGCGGACATCACCACCCACTCACAGTCTTGGACATGTCATTCTGTCTGTCTCCAGGTAATGCAAAGCACAGAATCCTGGCTCCACATTACCACGTTCCAAAACAAACCAAAGGACAGATGCAGCCACCAACAGGAGAAGGAGTTATGAATATTTTTCATTACACATCAGCCTTTACCTTTGACACGCTGTCCTGAATTAGCTTTTCCTACTCACTCCCTGCGCAGACCTTCCAGGTGAAGAGACAGGGATGGAAACCTGAGTGCCAGTGTAGGACAGCAATGTTGGAAACAATCAGACAGAAATATAAATGGTTTCTCCAAGCTGATGCAGCAGCTATCCTTAAAGCTAAGGCATCATTCATCTCTACTTCAGTAGACCCTACCAAAACATGCTTAAAAGAGCTGCTCCGGGCAGAAACTTTTTTGTGTAGAAGATGATCAGAAAAGGCTGATTTGCTTGAGTTGAAAGTCCGAATTTTGAAATCATATCTTCCTTTTTTTATTTTATTGGTCTGATTAAGAGGGATAGCGGCTTGGGTCTTCCTGGGAGCCAAGGGTGTGTTTAGTCTGAACAAAAGGAATATCTTTATTTGGACTTCACATTTGATATGGATACACTTCACATGCCAAAGGGCCAAATCAACTGTGACTGCCTGCAGTCTGCGGCAAAAGCTAGGCCCATGCTATCTACCTTCTGTGGAAAGGTCCCCTGCATTTGGGAAGAGCTCCTAGGACACTTGGATCAGGCTCCCTTACTTAGACCAATGACCTGGCCACCATCCTCCTTGACTTCATCCCCTTTCACACTGCAGGATGCTTTAGAAACATGAGTTGCTGCATTCAGTTCACACTCTGGCCCTTCCAGGATGGTTAAGGAAACCAAGTGAATTCCTCTCTGGCAGAAATTGAGGCCCTGGGCCTCTGAAACATTCTGAAAATCATGCTTTCTTCCAGACAGTGATGAAATAGCTTTATCTAGATGCAGTGTATTAGCATCCAGTCTTCCATTCCTGACCAAATTCACAGAGAAGTTAGCAAAGAACCCTCTTCCAACTCCCCTCTCCACAGATCCAGCACAGCAAGACGTGTGTTTGCATGCTATTCACTGATTTAATTGCACCTCATTTCTATCTCATTTCTCTTTGGGGCCCCTTGGGTGCCAAGACTTCCCAGCCAGAAGTATTAGGAAGCAACAGAACCAGAAAAGAAGAAGAAGAGCTATACTGCAGCAAGTCTATCATCACAGGACTCATCTTTGCACAGTTAGTTGAGGCAGAGTTAAGCACCAGGGTTTTATTCCACAAACTGTTGTGTTCCTGGTTTCCAGAAGCTCTTGTCAACTCTCCATTTCTCTGGTCACATCTGCACTGGGTGAGTACCCACTTAAAGCTGCTTGTCTTTATGGGGAGTGCTACTGTGCTGCACAATGGTGATGCTTATGTGAAGAGACTGCTACACCAGTGGGAGACCTTCTCCTGTAAGTGTAGTTAATCCACTTCCCCAAGAGATGTCTACATTGGGGGTTTCATCAGTATACGTACATCACACAGAGATGTGGATTTTCACCCACCCCCCAACAGACATAGTCTTACCGATATAGATCTGTAGTGTAGATTTAACCTAACTCAAAGTCTTGTTCCAGTAACCATTGGGCGTCTTATAAAACTTAGGATGGGTTCCCAAGACTGTTTTTTGACTTCCTAAATCCTGGCCGTGTGGAGGGAATAATCCACTAGTGTTACAAGGGTCCTTTCCTAACACAGCTCATCTCACATACTACCTTCCAATGCAAGCCTCTTGCTTCCCTTGCATTCTCCACTGCAGTTTCTGCCTGTTCTGACGACCTGTGTTTTGTGGCCCACTGGTGATGTCCATAGTTTGAAAAGCAAGATCCAAAGACTGATCAATCTGTCCAGCAGCTAAGCCTCACGCCTGTGCTTATACTGGAGGAGGGATGTAATATTTGCTATCAGTCCTCATGCTCCAGGCTATAAAAAGATGAGCTATTGTATAAGTTTGAACAATTAACCCAGAGGAAAAAGCAAGAGTGAGTATGTGTATGTTTTTCCCTTTCCTCTGAAGTATCCAGAGCCAGTAATAGAGATAGTGCTATCACTGGTTTCTTTTGCTAGGGAAATTCCTCATTTCCCATATGAGCAACAGGTTCAGAGTGGGACTTGCTGACCAAAGAGGTCAGCTCGGTGATTTTTGAATGTGAGCTGTGTGTAAAAGCTCCCTCCTTTTCTCTACTGTCACTCAGAGACCACAGTCTGCAAGAGCCTCCTGCATAAGGGGATCCCAAGTTACTGTACCACTATTCAGGTTCCTCTACTGCACCCGTCAGCAGGATATCTGAACACACCAACATAGTGACTGATATCTTTCCAGAGGGACTCTGCTCCACACCATCCTGCCTCAAGGGGAAGGATCATGTGTTTGTGATTTTAATTAGTCATTTTAAATGATGAGGTTGATTTAGCTGTGTGGGGTTGAGTCAGTTGGTGTGCTATGTGGGAAGGCCTGGCCACCAATGTGCACTTTGCATTTGGACAGTTGTAGGGGAAGATTTATAGTGAATCTTCCTGCCAGTGGAAGAGAGAGAGGGCCAGAGCAGTGGGCCACCCCTGAGAAAGTGCAGTCTGCAGCATGACTGAGCACAGCATTGCAGGGGTGAGTGCCACTGAATCTCAGGAGAGGAAGGCTGGGTGATAGGGTCTCAGAGTGAGGAGTTTCTGCACATATCCAGGGCCCAAGCCAAATCAGAACTGTGCAAATGAGGGTAAACATCCCTATCCTCAAAGGTATTGTGAAGAACCCAAAAACCTTTTAGGATCTGGGCCCGAGACCCTTTCCTTCACCCTCAATTCTACAGGAAGCCAGCAGACACCGGAGGACAGAGCTGACCTGCTCTCCATCAACCGTGTTGTTGGAGAGGTGAACAGCTGAATTTGTGTACCAACTGCAGTTAGCTGGGGGCTGACACTTCGTAAACCCAGGTTCATTGCACTGCAGTAATCCAGAGAATGGTGACAAACCATGCCAGGCCTTCTAGCCAGTGTGGGAGGCTGTTTCCTAGGCAACCACAGATCACTGAGTGCAACAATTTGTTATCAAGCTGGACCCTGTGACATGTCCTGGCGCTGGAGGTAGGAAGTCGGGGGGGGGGGGTAGAGCTGGGTCACACTTTTTGCTGCAGACTCTTTGAAATTCCTCCTTTGGCTTCATCTCTGTTTGATTTAAGCAGTTCTGATAATGGGTCAGTTTCTGTACTAGTGGCATGCCTTGGGGGGGGTACCATTGATTGTGAGGTGCAGGTAGAGCTGTGTATCATCGGCCTCCTGCTGGCAGCTGAGCTATGGTGTCTTGTGGAAATATATGAGAGCATCATGGGGAGACCTGAGCCTTTTGGTATTCAGCAGGGATGGGTCTAGTGGCTGAGGTGTGCTTTCCCTTTCCTTCTGCCCCTGCCCTAGAGGAAAAATTCAAACGTGGTATGTGAGAAGCCTTGGCCTCTGGCCCACCTCCATTAAGCCCTTTTGTGACAGACCCAACTAAGTGCTATGGAGAGATCCAGGATGTGAGATCTCACACCTGCCCCAGGCTGATGGCCAGTAAGGGATCAGCCAGTCATCAGCCCCAGCTTGACTGAGAGAGGGGCCACTTTGGATGTAGAAAATCAATGTTCCCTCTAAGCCATTGATGCAGCTGAGCAACTTATGGTACTCCCTGCACAGCAATTTGTAAGGCTGTTTAGCACCACCCCCCAGCAGGCCTGATCCCTTCCTCCCACTCTAAATTGCAGGTCAGCTCTCCTGGTCACACCTCCCAGCCAGGCTCACTCTGTCTTTCCCCCAATTCCCTCACCCTTTTATGGCTAGCTGCCTGACTGTCCTGAACCCAAGCCCCCAATCCACAGGGTCATTTATCTAGCTGCTGGAGCATGCAGCCAGGCCATGGACTGCTCCTCCTGACCACAGTAAGCTCTGACTGAGCATGCTCAGAGGCTTGAAGCATGCACAGTCAGAGCATGCTCCAGGTGGGATTTTTAAAAGCTCCCAGCTTTGGGAAAGCTCTGTCAGTCAAATCAAATCAAATGTCAAATCAAATCATAGGGCTGGAAGGGACCTCATGAGATCATCAAGTCCAACCCCCCGGGAATTGAACCCAGGACCTTCTGCATGTTAAGCAGAGGTGCTAGCCACTACACTATTTGCAGGGCTCAGTCAAAAGAATGTGTCTTCCGGCAGGGTAGGGATTGCAGCTGTGAGCCAGGTGGAGCCAGCAATATTCCCTGCACGGATGAGCGGTGGGGACTGTGTGCCCACTCACCTGCGCAGCTTAGCAGGAACGCTGCTGTAGAGGGGCAGGGGTGCAATGACTTGAGCAATAAACAGGTCATCTTGGGTCAGATTTTTGACCGGTGTAAAGCTGTCACTCATTGAAGCTGATAAATCACTTTACACCACTGAGGATCTCACCTCAGAAGCAGGCCCCCCATTCACTTCCCACGACCAGCATGAGCCCAGGAAACTTCTGCTTACAGTGGTTATGAAACTGGCATTTCCATATAGGCATTGTTCTTCCTCGATTACATAAGCAGATTTTGGAGGAGAGCAGCGAGGGTTGATTTGAAACCCCTCAACCTAGACACAGACTGGAGGAAGTCCCTGCACTGGCTGAAGTTTTCTTTTCGTTTGAAGAGAGAACTACACTTGGCAGATGCACCAGGGAAAAAAAGAAAAAACAGACCAAACACCCTAATTCTGCCAATAGGGAAGGGGAGAATGTGACTGCAGGACCATTGCTTCCTTCCCCGTCTTGATGGGAAACAAAGCAGGGAACAGATCCAGCTCTCTGGCCACTTCCTTAGCTAGGGTTACCAGATGTCCAGCAAAAGGAAGACATGTCCTCCTTTTTACCTTCATGTCCTCCATCCTCCAGGCATTCTAAAAATAGGTGATTTTGTCTGGCTTTATACTTCCGATGAGTAGAATGTTAAAAAGGTGGGGGAGGAAGGCACCCAGCGCAGGGCTCAAACCTATGAACCTGAGGTTAAGAGTCTGCTGCTCAGAGGCACACACAGGGAACAAAGAGCAGCCTGCAGCTAAACCAAGGGGGAGGGGGGGTGGAGTACCCAGTTTCCTTTATTTGTAGAGGGTTTTATAAGAGGCATGGCCAAACTGCTGCTGGCAAGCTGCATGTGGCTCTTCAAAGAAAAAGTGTGGCTCATGGAAAAGAATGGCAGGGAAGGGCAGAACGGTCAGAGACGGGGAGAAGTGTGGCATGGTTGGGGACAGCAGAGAAGCAGCGGCATGGTCAGAGCTGGCAAAGAAGAGGTTGAATGCTCAGAGATGTGGGGAAAGCATGGCTTGGTTGGAGCCAGCAGAGAAGTGCGGCATGGTCAGACGGGGGTAGGGGGAGTGCAGCATGGTCAGGGACTTCAGGGAAGCGCGGCATGGTCAGGGCCAGCAGAAAAGCAGCATCATGGTCAGACAGGTCGGGGGCAAGTGCAGCATGGTTGGGGCCAACAGGGAAGTGGCCACATGTTTGGTGACGGTGGAGAAGCGCGGCATGGTCAGACAGGTGGGGGTGGGGGAGTGCGGCATGGTCGGGGTCAGCAAAGAAGCGCGGCATGGTCAAATGGGTGGGTGGGGGTGTGGCAGGGTCAGGGCTGGCACGGAAGCGGCAACAGTTCGGGGATGGCAGAGAAGTGTGCCATGGTCAGATGGGGGGGGGGGCAGAAGCACGGCATGGTTGAGGAAACTGTGGCATGTTTAGACTTTTTCATAGGCCTTAATGCAGTTTACTCCTTGTTAAAATAAAATTGTGTTTTACATGTCCTAAACATGACATGGAATAATAAGAAATGAAAATACAAAAGAGAAAAGTTAAAAACTGAAGGTAGAGTACTCTTAATTTTTGGCATAACTTACTGTTGTGAAACGTATTCCACAATGAAATTTGTTAAATTGAAACATTGTGCAATACTTAGGGATCAGCACCTGTGAGAGCTTTTACATACTGCATTGACAAGTTACTGTCCAGATTTTCAAAAACTCGCTGCTAGCCTGCAGTGTTCTACATCCAGCAACAGCTAAGTTTTTACTGTATAGGCCTAGTTTTCATGGTAACTCTAAGTAATTATTTGAATCTGACATTAATAGGATCAATATTTGCCCTGTTTTTACAATAAAATTAAAGTGTGCAATGAATTTTAACCTTAGTAATTTTGCAGTAGGTAAAAGTATGTGGTTATATGCCTAAAGTGTGGCTCTCGAAGGTTTAATGATTGACGTGTGTGGCTCTTGAGTTCCATAAGTTTAGCCATGCCTAGTATAGAGCAAAGATACAACATTCCACCAAGGTGATGAAAAAGAAGGGGGCCTAGCTTATTGCCTACATGGTTTGTTAGTTTGAAGATGAATCACTGGCTCACATCCTCAGGTGGTATAAATCAGCCTAGTTCCACTGAAGCTGTTTACACCTGCTGGGGATTTTACCTTCGCCGCTCCCAATTTGCTCTCTTATTCCTTGCTCTCATTTTCCCCTGTGCTCAGCTCTAGTTCCCATAGTCTTATTCCTGCCCGCCCTGCAAGGCAGTAAAGAAAGGATAGCTTTTTTGTAGCTGTCAGACTTAAACCTGCAAACTGCAGTGTCAGGCTGAGATCTGTGCACAGAAACCTTGAAACACAGCAGTGGAAATCTCAGTGCTGCTGCTGTGGTTTGCTGCTTTGGGAAGTAGCAAACCTTAAACTCTGTTGTGGGTTTGAGAAGCCCACTCACATTGCGGTTATTACCACTGAAACTCCAGCCAGGAGGCAAGTGGGGAAGAGGAGTGCTTTTGTTTTACAGAAGTGAAAGAACCATCTAACGGCTGCTTAGAAATGAATATCTCACAGCTCCTGAGCAGGGCTAGATTAATGCCCCTGTGGGCCCAGGGCTATAGGATTTGGGGGGGGGGCCATACTTACCTGGTCATGGGATAGTGGGGTCTCTGGTGCTCAGGGGGCCATACGTACATTGGCACCCTCCCATTAGAAGCAGCACACTGGGGGGCGTGTCTATGGGCCCCTGTCTCAGTCTCCCCGGTTCCACTGTCAGCAGCAGCAGCAACAACACCCTGTGGAGTGCGGAAAATCTGTGAGCCTGTGCCTCACTCAACCCCTGCTGTGGGGGCAGCAGGAATTGTTGCGCTATGCGTTTAGGTACGGATTGAGTCAGTGACAACATGACCACAGTTGATTAGAATTAGAGGGTTTATTATAGGGGTACAGCGCTTACATCCCTTCTGCAGCCTGGGACTCCACTACAGCAGTGGACAGGCTTCTGTGCAGAGCTTCCGAGGCACCGGCTGCAGCTTCCATGTTTGAGCTGGAGAGGTCCAGTGTGCATTGGACATTTTTATGAATATACAAGTTGGCATAAGCTAAGGGGAGGCTGGAGGAGAGGGACAACTACATGACTCAGAGACACATATCTGTATACATTGCCATGCTGTCATAAAAGGCATACAGTACTTGCAGATCACAAGGCAAACCTTGACTATAAACAAATAACTGCACGTTATCTTGTACGCAACACATGGACAGGTCACATAAACATTTGGCTGCGCATGTCCTCAGGTGCTGACCTCATGGCCAAGGCACACTAGTTAGAGTGGGGGTGCCACTCTCTATACCATACAATGGTCTTCCGCAATTCCTTTTGCACTCCAACCCTTGGCACCACCACTCGTCCAGTGTGGGCCTGTATACACAAGTAAATGGCGTGGGTACGTTTAGCTAAGTGCCAGACGTAACAGGCGAGTAAAACTGTCAGTAGTAGAACAATTAGGAATTTGATAAGTAGAATTACAATTGGGTGGAGGAAGAACCTGGAGACACCAGTTTAGCTGCAGCTATATTCCAAAAACACATTATGCCAGTGGTGGCCAGTACAGACTTTAGCTCTGCTGTTAATTTTAATAACTGCCCCTTTTGGTATAAAATGTGCAAACTAGAAGCTTTTTTCCTCTTCAAGGCCATTTGATAGTTGTGCAGCATGACTTTTAATTCAGTGACCTGATCAGAAACTGAATCCTATTTTGGACCCCTAGAAGGGGTCCAGTTAGGGGGATATATTTGGTCAATTTCCAAAGGGATAGCCGTGTTAGTCTAGTCCAGCCAAAAAAACCAAGGCGTCGTGTGGCACTTAAAGATTAACAGATTTATTTTTCGCATGAGCTTTCGTGGGAGAAAATCCCACTTCGTCAGATGCTTCGAAGATGGGTGAACTTATTTGGGCCAGGCTTTTTGCCCTTTCGTATGTATACCTAGCATAAACCTTTTTTACCTTTAGTGCGGAAGCATTGCACTGACTCTTTTTTATGGGGCGTTTGCTTGATTTATTATTGCTTCAGTGAACTTTTAAGATTGCTGCCACACAGAGGAACCCCACATGGTTAGTTAAGACTACCTTTGTTCGGTTAAAAACTTAATTTAATATGCATTTTTTTACACTCTCTCCAGATAACTGACAGGAATCTGCCAGTGAGTTAAAGAAGGGACAAGCCCTTATATTTCTTCCCCATTTCTTGGAACCTCAATGATTTAGCAACTACCCATCCTGTGTAATTCATCACACAGGGCTATGGAGGAGCGAGATTTGGCTCCCCAGCACCATTGGCACAGGGGTGTATAAGTAAACTGAGGAGATTGGTTGGGACAGTTTTTATACGGAGGTACCCACCAGTGGCTTTGTTATGCTGGATGACACAACCCTGATAAACAGTGGCTTGCATTTTGGACACCATTCCATATAGACAATAGAAATCACCTTGGGGATAGTGAATTGTAACCAGAAGGATTGCGGTTTATACTGAGTAATAGCAAATGTTTGCGTGTTGCTACAAACTATGGCTGAAGCAGTTTTATTGGTTAAATTGCACACACTGCCAGTTACTGCCATTACGACATGCTTGAGCTGTGCTAAAGGGCAGCTAGTCACCTTTACCTGTAGTTTACATTGGACAGATCCTGACCCTGATTAGCTTGTTTAGTGAACTGGCCCATCTATGGTATTTTATTGTACACTACTTTTAGATTTATAACATGTAGGGCTGTCCCCCTGTTTCACCACACCCATGCCAGGTTTTGGCCCCACCGCCCAAGCGCAAAGGCTAGGGAGGGCCCATGGCTTGCACCAGGAATGCAGTTTGGTGATGTCTATCTTCAAGTTTACGGTTATAAACTCTTTTGAGTACTTTTGTGAAAAAAACTACAAAAGCTTACAGGTTCTTTGTTTTTAAGACAGAGGGGACTTGCTCCTGGGAGGTTTTTGCTACGACTACCCAGAAGGACAGACTTTCTTCATTCTGGTATTCCAGTTTCCTCCCCCTTTTAGTCATTGGCAGATCCATCCTTTCAAAATGAGAAGGGCCACACACAGCTTTTCATACCTTGGGAGGCTGAGGAAAATGATTCAGGTCACAGTTTGCATTACCTGTAAATCCTGGATAACAATCACAAACATGACCCACAACCTATCTGCAACTGCTTGGCTATACTGCCGCTCATGAGGCCCGGTAACATTGTCCCAAAGCATAGTTACATACTTGGTGCCATCTACCACCAACCTCCAACTGGTGCCTTGGAAGGCTTTTACCTTAAGTTTGAAGGTGAGGTTGCAGAAGGTTATCTGGGAACATGGATACCTTGATGGGTTTTTTCATAGCTCACTGGTGCAGGCCACATTGAGGAGTCCAACCAGACACACCAGGCAATTCCAAAGGTGGTGGGGGTACTCTTGATTTGTGTCAAGGGACCCGACATCCAAGTTGCAGTCCAGGTCTGCAGCTCAAAAGATTTAGCCCTTGAGCTGCTTGGTGGCTCTTGTTTTTGTGTTAAGTCTCATCCACAGCCCTACATGCAGTATCCACCCTTTCCCATTCAATGGGCTTTGTCCATCATTGCCTAACCACCTCCTGCCTCCACTGAAAAAGGGGATAGAGCATAGGCTGGGCCCCTTTTAGGAACTGGTTCAACATGGGGTCTGTGGATAGGGCTCCTAACTTCTGCAATACATCATTTGAAACCCATAGTCCACATCCCCCTTGATCCCATATCTGTGGTAAACAAGCTCCCAAGCCCTCTTGGGGCTGCTGTTTATATTGCTTGGCTACATCCTGCAACTCATTCTGCATATAGACGTGGACAGTTCGAGTTTGTTGGGGATTCACCTGTCCTAGAGAGCCCTTGGCCTTGTTCATTATTAGAGGCCAGGCACTTATAGCACCCTCACCAGGGCACTTATCTCTCTTGGGCCACTCCTCATCAGAGGAGGATTTCCAAATGTCACCGTCCCATGTCACAGGGTCCCACTCCAATGCCATGAGGACTTGCACTTTAGCAGGTTTCACCCAGGGGTTACAAATGTGCTACTTCTGAGCATGGGCTATGGTAGTTAAACAGACGGCAGCTGCTGTGGCTTGCTCATCCAGTCATTGGGCCCTTCCCTGCCCTGCCTCCAGTGCTTCTTGCAACAGGTGATTCCATTCCTTAACCACTCCTAATTCATCCTTTAAACATTTCACTGAACTCTGGAGGACCCCCTTGTCCTCCCACACATTTTTCACTGCAGTTAGGAGCAACCACCCAAGGTCCTTGAGTGCACAACCCCATTCCTCTCCCACTCCATACATTTCACAAGACAGTCAGAAGTGGAGCCAGCATCCAAGTCCTGCTCCCAACTAACTGGGGGAGCCACCTGTCTTATCAACCTTGCAATTGGAGCCCATTCTGAGGGGGGAGGCCACCCAAGAATCCATTTCTCATCCAGCCCCTGCTGTTTCCTACCCCACATGTTCCAGTCACTGTCTCAATCCTCTTTGTGATGCCAGTTATGTTGCACTATGCGTTTAGGTACGGATTGAGTCAGTGACAATGTGACCACACTTGATTCGAATGAGAGGGTTTATCATAGGGGTGCAGTGCTTACGGCTCTTCTGCAGCTGGGATTCCATGACAGCAGCAGATGGGCACCTGGGTGTAGCTTCTGAGGCATCAGCTGCAGCTTCCACTGTCGAATCAGAGAAGTCCAGTATGCATTGGACATTCTCATGAATGTATAGGTCAGCATAAGCTGAGAAGAGGCAGGAGAACGGGACTACTACATGACTAGGAGACACATACATTGCCTTGCTGTTGTAAAATGTCTCCTTGCAGATCACAAGGCAAACTCTGACTATAAACAAGTGACTGCATGTGCTATCAGGTACCCAATGTGTGGACAGGTCACATAAACAAGTGACTGTGCATGGCTCATGCGCTGAACTCATGACCAAGGCACACAGTGGTCAGAGTGGGGGTGCCACTCTCTATACCGTACAATGATCTTCCACAGTTTCCCTTATGGGGGGGGGGTGTAACAGGCTCTCTGTGGCTTCTTCCTTGCCCCCAGGGTGGCAGTGGGGGTTGGATGACACCCTGGATGCCAGCGAGATGTGACAGTGAGATGTCTAAGCAGTGGAGCTCCTGCTTTCACATTCTCCCTCCATCCTCCCCTCCCCACATCTTCCATTCCCTCAGTGTTTCCCTACTCAAATCCCCTGCTACTCCAGCATCTTTCCCCCAGCACCATAACACCCCTGCCCCCTTATTCTCCTGCATCACATCATTCCCCCCTGCCTCCAGCTACTCTGTCACCTGCTCCCGTCCTCCCCCCTGCATCACCTGTCACCTTCTCTGGCACCCATACATCTCTTCCTCCCCTCTGTCTCAGCCCCACCCACTAAGCCCTCCATCCCCCTTGCAGCTCTGGCTCCCAAGAGTTATGGTCTCAACCCAGGGTGGACCGGCTGGACAATGTTTGATTTTTGAAGTCCCTAAAGCACCTGCATTAATCCAGCCCAGCTCCTGAGTACAAGTGCCTTGACCAAGAACTGAGCAGAACAGGTCATGTGCACCAGGCGGGCTTTCTGAGCTCCAGTGAAACCCCCAAACTCCCAGCTGGCTACCCTCTCAGCCGCCCCTACCCCCAGGCAGAGCCTGGGGCATGTACATCGCCTTGGGTCTAGCTGGTTAAATAAATTTAGATTCTCAGACTCTAGGTCCTACCAGGCCCCCCAAGACCCATTTGGCAATAGGATGTGTGTTTTCCTCTGGTCATGGCCCCAGGATTCAGTGTGAGTTTGCTACAGCAAACTACTTTATTCTTCCACCCACTTACAACTGAACAGCACAGTCAACACTGTGAACTATGGGTAAGTTCAGCTAGGACCCTGATTTCAGGCACCGGCAGTCAGGAGTATTCAGATCCAGAATTAGAGGAGAAAGGAAGAACAGATCCAAAGGCAAATGATGTTAGCAAGTGTCCATGTCACGGTACAGCTGGAACTAATTATCATGGGCAGCCTCAGCAAAGAAGCCAAGGATCTGCTGATGCATGAGGACTGAACAAACCCCTGCCCACAGAGTTGCTTCCATATCTGTCATGCTGGAGCTTAGATTGCTGTGTAGCAAACCATGCCTGTCCCATTGAAAATGCTACTCAGTTGCCAGGGCTGTGAACCCAGAACTTTTCACCACACTGAGAGGCACCTGAGCTTTTCCTCTTAATGTTCCACAGACCCCAGAAATCACAGGACCCACCAAATTCTAATAACTCATCAGTGGGTTCAAATACAGGGCTCAAAACTATTGACCAGTGCCCTCTGCATGCAGAACAGCATAATGACATGCCACACAGCTGGCTCTAATAAACTAAAGATTTAATACATTTAAAAATGAGGTATTTTATATAAATAGTGCAGGGCGTGGAGTCCAAGGGTGGCTGAAAAGATCCAAGGTGCATAAAGTGCTGGCTCTTGTGCCCAATTACTTCTTTGCTTTCAGGTGCTTCATTGCTCTTTGTGCCCATTTGGTCATTGGGTCAGCACAGACATTGTCGTTTTTGAGCGTCACAAACCTGCAATGCAGAAACATCAGGATTTTCATTATTGATGGGAGAGAGAGATCAGGCAGTGATGTATACTGGAGTCAACCTTACAAAGGGTTGTGCAAGGCATTGGTGGTGTGACTCCCATGAAATTTAATTAATACCCCAGAAAGGAAACAATGAGTACAAATAAATCTGCTTTACTGCTATAATACCAGCCTCTGCTGCAGTATTTGTGCTGCTTAAGGCCTATTGATGCCCTGGAGGTATCTGTTGCCTCATGTACCTGGTACACTAAACAGCTGTGAGCTGGCTAGTGTCCAGGATGGAAGGTGGAAAATTTCCCGTGATGTTACGGGTCAAGATTAAAATATGTTGCATTTTTATAGCAATTTTCACCCAAGGATCTCAAAGCAGACTTTATGTTACCACTTTGAGATAGTTATAGATGGGTAAACTGAGGCAAAGAATGGTTACTAGACCTGCCCACAGCTAGTGCAGTGCTTCTCTATCCCAAACTAGTAGGCAATGGTTTGACAAATTATTTATAGCTCATGCAGCACCACCATCTATCCCAACATGCTTCATCACACACAAAGATGCTCTTCTACCACCACATTGCAGCAGCTGGTTTCTGCACACAGCAGCACTGCATTAAATTTTTTAGGAAGGGAAGAAAAGCACCAGCTTGGGGATCAAGTCTCCTCTCACAGTTGCTGGTGTAAATCAGGAGTAAATCCCATTAAAGTCTGTGGAGTCATGCTATCACAGAACAGAAGTATGTGAAAGGCAAATCAGGTCTTTGGGTCTGAGCGAAATTACCCAGTTGATTTCGGCAGGCAGAAAGGAAAAGTTTACCTTGCATTCTTTTTGGGATGCAGTGGTTAGCACCCTTATCTTGCAAAAATTGTCATGACTACATGAGGGCGGCACCTAAGTTTTACTCATCAGGACCTTCAGTCTGAGCTGCAATTTACCTCATCAGAAAACCAGAAGCATTTATATCCACTTACAAAAATGCTGCTGCTGTTGAATCGGGCCAGCTACAGGCAGTCTCTTTTGTTTATTCTGTATTGGTTCAGGAGGACTATATACCTTGTGCCTTGCATTTGTCACATCTGCCATCAAACAACATGTGTACTGGGAAGGTACCTTATGAATAGGCAGGAAGCATGCATGGCTTTAATGCCCTGCTCAGTTTTGTGTAAAGCTTTCATGTAAGCTGTAAAATCAGTGCATTGCTCTTTAGTATAGCGAAAGGGAAGACATGAAAGGTGTGGTTATACCAGTTGCCTCCAGGGTGCAGGGTATATCACAATTTATGAGGCTGGGAAGCAGGGCCAGTCAGATCATATGCATGAACTAGGCAGTCACCTAGGACCCCAAGCTTTAAGGCGTGCCAAGATAGAAGCAAATTTTTTCTCTATTTAAAAAATATATTACCGTAATATGTTATCATTTGGCTCTATATTGAATAGGGGGTGGGCAAAATCATAATTTGCCTAGGGTGCCAAAAACCCTTGGGCCAGTCCTACTGGAAAACATGAATGGGCTACCGCACTGCGCTGCCTGGAAAGCAGTGTCAGTGCCATAAAGTCCTGTTTTATTGGGTAATTCATGAGCCTTGACCTGTGCAGTCACACTCCCTAACTACATGATCAGAACAGTCATCTGCCAATTAGATCCCTCTTTTTCTCTACAGTATAAGAATTAATCAATAGTAGCCCTTGAAATATTTTCCATGCTTTAGTTTAGAAAAGTATAATTAATAAAACACTCATCTGAGTTACACCTACAGCCTGATTTTCTCCTTGGTCACAATGATGTTGAGCAAGAATGACTCAGCTATAATTATTCAGTGTAAATGAGGAGCAACTTCATTGGAGTTAAACTGCTACAAAACCAGAGTGAGCGGAGAAATGTGTTCTTTGTTACTGAGTGATGCTGTATGGCTAAGAGAGCTGGCATGTCTCTAACACACCTCAGCTATTCTCTAGTCACCATAAAAGAGGTCTGACCGACCGAAGCTACTTACACAACAGCAGTTATTCTGCACCCCGGGGAGGTCTCGTAGAAATGACGCAGGTTACCAAGACGCATAGGTCTCCTAATAACGTCTTCACAGCAGTTTGTGTCTTCTCGGATGCCTTGGGGTGCTTTTGAGGAAAAGGAAACCAAATGAGAACCAGTTTCACATCTGTTACATCTCTCTAGAGGCCACACCTTGATGGAAAAGATCCCATATCATTAATTCTGTCAAAGACAATGATGATGACTTGGAACTATATAGCAGCCTCCTATCTAGAAGGCGCCTCTTAACAGCTGGACAGGGAGAGCCAAATTAACATCTCTGGCAGTTGGTGTTTACCCAGCATACATTACTACCCATGATGCTGAATGCCTCTGATGTGCCCCCCCACTCCTTCCTCCCCATACTGTGGGCTGCAGGAAGGGTGGTGTAAGAGCCCACCAGGCCATTACAATACCCACTGAGGAGATCTGACTATTTTTCAGCCTCTTTGCATCACAAAGGAGTCAGACTGGGCTACAGAATCTGCCCTGGAAGCCCTCTCTCACCCCAAACCCAGCAGCACCCACCCCACGCTTCACAGCTCTTTGCTGTACATTCCCACTGACCTGCATGGATGCACTGAAGTGAAAGCCCTAGAAGGAGAATGGCCAGAAGAGCAGTCTTCAGGCAGTTCATAATTCTGGGAGGTTCTCGTCTGCTGGAGGACTGAGCCTAGGCTGTGTCCCTGGCTGGCTGGGGTTAACTGACAGCCTGGGCCCAGGCTTTGGAATTTAAACCTCTCCATGAAGATGTGGAATTCACCCTTTCCTTTGTGATGTTTGGTGAATTCTGACTGCTGTTCTGTAGAAAGCTAAATGTGGTCCTTCTAAGAACCAACCCTCGCTTCCCTTTATCACACTGTCTGGAGTGAGTCACGAGAGGGTGTTTCTACATCAAGGCAGATAACCAAAAACGATTGCAGATGCCCCAGCTCGTGGTATAATTAGATTTCACAAACCCCATATCAAATGTGAACACCCAAAGTACTGCAATACTCATAATTTGTCAGAGACAGTTCCCCTTAGACAAGCCACTCTAGCTTGCCTCCCAAGCAACCTGGACTACGTGAGAAAGTCACTTACACCAAAAGTCACAAAACATTCAGGCTACACCCAGTCCAAAGAGACCAGCCATGCACTCAGGTCAACTTGCATTCTAACTCTCACACCAAAGCCAATGCTGGATGCCAGTTCTGTATTAAATTTACTAAAGGTTTATTAGCTAAGGAAAAGGAATGTGAGTTATTGAGAGCTTGAAGCAAGGAAAAATATATGTGCAGGTGTCTCATGGTCTATAACACGGGTGGCCACACACTCCTATAGCCCCCTCATCCCCACCCCACCCCTGTTCTCCACTTATCAGACTGGTGTGGGGAACTCGGAGTTTCTGCCCTGCGGCAGGGTGGTGGGGGCTAGCAAATGCTGCTGAGCAGGCAACAGGGTTTCAAGGGGTCATCAAGTTGGAAAACCCTGAATTTCAGAAGGTAGCAGAGACATTGTAATTGCCAGTTTCCCAAGTGTCTTTTAAGGCTACTTAGTGTAGCTCTGGAGCACTCCGTCTACTTGGTCAGTTATTCTGCCCAAACAGGCCAGAGAAGAAGAATGTTTCCTTGCATCTATCTAAATTTATAGCTTCTTCTATAGGGTTTGGGGGAGGAATACTCTTAAAGTCGTTGAGCTTCGATCTCTCGCTCACTGGTGCATGAAAGGGTGTCACTGATGCTTCTAAATACCCCTCAGACTCTCCAGTTCTTGATAATGCATAAGCCACTACATTTTCCATCCCCTTGATATGAATTATTTCCATATCAAATTCCTGTAAGGCTAGACACCATTTCAGTAATCTGGAGTTTCTTTCCCTTAGCTCCAGGCAGTCACATCAAAGGGACATGAGAGGTCAAAACCTTTAAACTGTTTATTAGACCAGAAAGGTTTGAGCTGTTTAACATCCAAGACAGCAGAATGGCATTCTTTCTCAATTACAGCATAGTTTTCTTCAGTAGGGTTTTGGTTTTGGCTTTAGTAGACAATGGGATGCATTAATGCAGCTCCTAACCCAGCGTAAGAGGAATCAATATGCAACACAAATGGTTTGCCAAAAAAGGCTCTTTAAACAAAGTCTGTTTTGTGGCCGGAAGCCTTTCTCATAAGCCACTGAATCTGGCTTCCCATTTTTGGGAAGGTCTGTTATGGAGGCACAATGTCCCTAAACCCCTTTACAAACCTCCAGTAATAGTTCACCAGACCAATAGAGAATCAGTCCTGCTTCTTGGCTTGTGAAGTGGGCCAACTCCTAATGGCCTATACATTCACATCCAAAACCAACCCACCAATATAGTGTGCTAGGTAGGTCACCTCTACAGCCCTCATCTTGCATTTGGAGACCTTGACAGTGATTTACGTGGTCTTGCCAGGACATACTGAAAATAGCCAAGCCATCTATATAGGCTCTGGCAAAGGTTTGTAACCCTTGCAGCACTTGATTGACAAGCCTTAATGTGGCTTCTGCATTTATTAATCCAAAAAGCATAACTTTCAACTCATATAGGCCAGACCCCATTATTAAAGTGGATTTTTCCTGACTTCTTTCAAGGTTCTATTGCACTAACACCAGCTCTGCCTAAAGCAACTGACACACTCTCCTATAGGCTGTCTTGTCTCCTCTGTACTGCCCTCCAAACAGTCTCAAATTAAAACTAGGTGGCCCCTAACCAGCCTCTCAAACAGCAGATCAAAGAGGCAAAGCCAATAAATTCTTGGAGACACTTCTGTACACCTATAGCAAATATGGAAATAACACACTCCAGTCATTCTCATCACTGGTGACATGCATGCTTAGTATAGCTTTTAAAGTTCCAGGAAATCTTTCTGTAAGCCCATTAGCTGGTGGGTGAGTGGAAGCAGTTGTGATATGTTTCATTCCACATAATTCCCATAATATTTTAAAGACTACAGGTATGAAATTTGCACAACAGTCTGTCCAGATTTCTCTGGGAACACTTACTCTACTAACAATGGTGACTAAAGCTGTGGGCAGTTTTCCTGCTTCTATACTGGACAAAGTTGCAGCTTCAGGGTATCTAGTGACAGAATCCACCACCACAGGTATATCTCTCTTTGCATTCCTGGGTGATTGAGTGAGAGGTCCTACAACATCTGCAGACACTCTGGCAAACACCTATTGTAATAATGGGAAAGCACAAGGGTGCTTTGCATGGTCTCTCTGTGATATCTGAAGTTTCTGACTTAAGTCACACTCTTACAGTAGTCTACTGCAGTGGTTCCTAACCAGTATGCTGCAGCACACTGGTATGCTGCGGCAACCCCTTTGATGTGCTGCCAGCAGCTGCAGGATGTGGCCCCAACGATGGTCCAGGGGCTACCAGCAGTGGCAGGATGCAGCCCTAGCCAGGGAGCTGCCCACAGTGGCAGGGTCAGGGAGTTGCGAGCGACCACACGGCAGTGTGCCGTGGCAGAAGAAAAGATGGGGGAACAACTGTTCTACTGTCTGAAATATGTGAGGCCAATAGAATTTTGTGTAAGCCTGTCATAGGTTGTCTCTACACCAAAATGTCCTGTGAATGGAGAGTCATGAGCTAACTGAAGCAATTTTTCTCTTGTATGTCTCAGGCACAACTCAGGCTTGCAAACTACACCAGGTTGCCTCATTTTTCCATATAGGAGCCTCACCTTATATATAACAAACCTCTCTCTACCAAAAAAAAAAAAAAAAAATCTACCTTTTCCTTCCCCAGGTAGTGCATTCTTCTAAGCTGCAACCCTTGGTCCAGAGAAGGATCATCTTGTCAGGCCATCACAAACTCCTCTCAAGTCTCGCTTATGGTCACAGCAGACTCCCTCCCATCAGTCCACTTTACTCCTTGCACTCAGCCAGGTAGTACTGGTACTTCCAGCTTTTATTTTGGCTGCCTGCAGCACTGCTCCTCTGCTGCCGCAAACTCTGCAATACATCCAGACGAATGCCAGGACCTGAGTAAAGTCAGTGCCGTATGCACACAGAAAAATAATATGCGTGGACTCCAGGTCGTAGTATAACATGGGCTCAAACCTTCCTGGGCCTTGGGACCCTACCTCTGAGCCCTAAGTTAACACAGTTGGTGTGTGGACACAAGGGATGGAGGTGAGTCTTGAGCCCAGGTATTGGCAAGACATATGCTAAGATGTGCCAGGTGAGTCCATCTTGCCACCCAGGCATGCTGGACTTAGTAATAAATGGTCACATACTCCAAAAATCATACACTATTCAGGGTATTTCCAGTCCCAAGAGACCAGTCACTTGCCCCAGATCAATTTGTATCTGAGATCTTACCCCAAAGACAACACCTGTAGCCAATCCTGTAATAAACTAAGAAAAAGAAATGAGTCTTTTTTTATAGCAAGCACAGCTACACATGCAAATGAGTTGCAGTATAACTCCTAAGAGTGACATAACATTCGTGGTAACCTGTTAATTCAAAGCATCTTTTAGGACAGACCCAGGAGGTAACCACTGGGGATCTTGGGCTTCAGTTTGGTGTCTCTGAGAGTTCAAATAGCAAAGAGCTGGAAAATTTTCTTGTGTCTTTTATTTCTTGTGTTTGGCCACCAAGTCCAATGCATGAGCTTCCTTGCACTTAGCATTTCCAAGGTGGGAATAGGATCATTAACCAATCCTTTGTATTGTGATGTTCCTTGATGGCCCAGCTGATTTTGATTTTGCAAACAATAATTTATGGCAATCAGAGATCTATAACACCTTCTCTTGTCATGTCCCCAAAGGCAGTTGGAAGCACCATGATGCAATAATTACAAGGCTCTGCTACATGTAACTTGGAGCGTGGCCTCACATACAGCTGCTGCAGCACTCTCCTGTCAACATAATGAAACCATCTCTGCGAATGGCAGAGGCTTCATCAGAGTTTCTCCCGCCAACTTAGTACAAGCACTTATGTCACTTGAGGAGACATAGCTTATGTTACTCAGGTGGATGACTTATTTTCTCTCTCACACACACACACACAAACACACACACCCAAGCAACATGAGTTATGTGACATCAACTGGAGTGTAGACATAGCCTCTGGTTATGTTCTGTGTCTATAACTCTATAATAAATATTAGCTTGTTTGGAGCTTTTGCTAAAATAGCATGAGTCTTGCTTTTGTCCAAGCTGACATGTAGAGTCCACATCCGGAGTATGTTTTCATTAGATATAAGTGCCTTTGGACACCACTTCCATGGGTGATAGAATGACGAGGTCATCAGCATGTGGAAGCAGCAGCTATTAGATCTGGGAACTTTTTGCTTGAAATCATAGATTTCAGAAGTTAGGTGTGAAAAGTCTGATGTGCACTAAGTGGTCAGCAGTCAAGAGGGGTGTAGGTTGGATAAGTCTGATCTCTTCCATCAGGATTGCATCTGGAAAATAATCAATTCAGTGTCATAAGTGACGAATGCTCCACTGTACTCCAGGAGTCTCAGATTAACAAGATAAGACATCTCTCTTCCCAGCTGCTCTTGCCATAATGCAGAAAGACAATGTCATTTCCTCCTTAGGATACTTGCTTGTTTGTGCAGGTTTTGTTCTCTGTGTGGTTGCACTTGATGATCCAATAATTCTTACAATCAGACACCATAACTGGATTCTGAGAACTCACCCACGTGTTCCTCAGCCTCTTTTTGTCTCTGGGATAGGATTCTATGGTCTTTCCCACAAGAGCAGCTTTGCTAAGCTAAATCAGCAAGCACCCCTCTCAGCACTTTTCTGCAGCTGATTCTTACAAGTCTAGAACATACATGAGTTAATCATTCTGTGAACCCTCCTTCTCCTCGACTTCTATTTTATTTAAACCAATCAACCTTTTCAACCAAATGAGGGCAAAAATTCCAATAAGGATCCCACAGAAATAGACTTTCATTCTGCATAGTTGCAAAGCCTCTGGGGGAGAAAGAGGAACTGAGTTCAATATCTCCTCTTAAGTATTGTGCAAGATTTCCACTGGGGTTTCCCAAAAACTGGATGATTATTTTTAAAAATGAATTATTTTTCTTAGCAGTTAGCACCTGAGATTTCACAGGGGTGTAGTGGTGCTGTAACTTCTCTACAATGTTACTGCCTTTTGAGTAATTAGTGTGAATTTTGTGCTAGTGCCCTACAGGCATTGCTCAATGCCGACATCCTCTCCAGGACCAGATTAATGCAGGCATTTTAGGGGCCACAGGCCATGACCTCAGGTTAAGGTGGGTGCCACAAAATTAATCTGGCCCTGGAGCACCTCCATCCTGGTTGTTGCCAATGCTGTGCCACAAGGCCAGCCCACCTTGCCCCACCACAGGCTGGCTGGTCTGTTCCAGGTCCTGGAACGCCTCTGGCCTGAGTGCTCCAAGCCCCTGGAGTGGCAGTGGCCTGCACCGTGCCACAGTGCTGGCCTACCTTGCCCCACGCTGGCCTGTCTGCCCCAGGCCAGCCTGAGCATTCCCAGCCCCTGGAGCATTGCTGTGCCAGCTCTTGCCACAGTGCCAGCCCACAGTACCAACCCACCCTGGCCCACTAGTCTCAGCCCCAGGGCCATGTCTAGTTCCTGAGGGTCGGCCCCGGCCCCCCACAGCACTTACCTGTGCTGTAGTGATGGAGCCTCCAGGCACTGGCTGCAGCTGCCTCAGATCTCTTGCCCAGCTCCACTCTGGGCTACATGCCTGGGAGCACAACAGGGCGGGAGATTTTAAATGGCCCTGCTGGGGCCCCAGCTCCCCAGTGCAACTTGGGGCCCTGCTAGACACACTGGGGGACGGTGCCCCCTGTGCCCACCAGCAGCAACACCCCTGAGCATAAGTGAGCACATGCTGTAGCGTGTAGGGGCTATTAACTCCTTGACAGTCATACAACAAAACAAGAGCATTAGTGGGTTACAGATTGCTGTCGTATGCCATAAACCCAGTATCTATGTTCAGTCCATCTACATTTCCTCATTACCGATATAATTCCTTTGTTCCAAAAGAGCAAGGTACATCCCCCAGTTATGAATACGTAAGAAACCTTTCCTGGTATCCCTCCAAGGCAATAAGAAACATCACTTCATGGCAGGAGCATTAGTCTGGAATATTAAGGGCATGAATGGTCTTGTGCCTGACTACCTGAGAAAACAAGCTGAAATTACAGCCTGTGACAAGCTATGAGGAAATACCTCTGCCAGAAGCAGAGACAACCAATCAGCAAGGGTGGGTCAGTACATATCCGGCACTCTGTCCCTGATAAGCTCAGGGCCTGAGGTGATTTATGTACAAAATGTAGTGTACAAGATTTAAAGGGACACGATAAGGTAGCTTCAGACCAAAACCTATACCTTCATTGAAAAGACTTCAATAAAGGATTATCTTGAAGCAGAAGGAACAAATATTCAGAGCTAAACTACATGCACAGCTAATTCTTGCAATATTTTCCAATATTTTGCAAACTTAGTTTGGTGAAGGGCACAAACAAGGGCCCCTGTGCCCTCTGTAGGCCAGCTCCCTACCCACCTGGCCATCCACTCACCTACCTGGGGGTGGGGCATCAGTGCCACCACTTGGGCCACACCCCCTCTTCAAAGCAGAGCCTCCTGTGTTGGTAGATAGCCAAAGCATCAGGCTGGGCACGGCACCCTGTGGCCGCTGCTGACTGGGTCTCCCACCCACGCACCTACTTACCTGGGAGCAGAACCGTGGTACCCTCTGTTGGACAGCCCCTCACCCAGGGACAGGACCAGGTGTGCTGCTAACCAGCTCACTCCATGGCAGGGACCAGGACCTCCTGTGCCCTCTGCTAGCTGGCACAGCTCTTCACCCACTCAGCTAACTTGGGGAGGGACCTCCTGCACCATTGTCCACCAGCTTGGCCCCTGGCACTCTCTGTTGGCCTGTTCAGTAGGAGGGCACTCACCTGGAGGCAGGACAAGTTGCGACAATGGGCAGAAACCTTGGCAGCAGTGACCAGGGCCCCTGTGCCCTCTGCCAGCCAGCTCCCCTGCCTACCACGCACCTACTTCATAGAGTGTCTTCTTGAGCAGTGGTCCAGCCACCTCCACCCCTGGTTCCCTCTGCTGGTTGGTCACTCACCTTGGGCGCAGGACCAGGAGCACTACTGCTCATTAAGTTTGGTGGCAGGGATAGCCCCCTAGGCACTCTCCTGGCCATGTCCCCTGTCCTTTCACCTGCCCATCCACTCACCTGGGGGTGGAACTTCCTGCACTGTGATCCAGCCAGCTCAGCCCCTCATGCCCTCTGTTGCCTGGCCCTTCACCTGAGGGGGGGAGATCAGTTGTTCCAGCCAAGAGAGAGCACCAGGCACTGAGCTGTCCAGACCATGATGCAGGAGGCCCTGTCCCAAGGTTGATGAGTGGGTGACTGGATGGTGGTGGGTGCTGGCCAGCAGAGAGTACAGGGGTCCTGGTTCTTGCTCCCAAGCTTGCTGCCAGTGGTGCACCTACTACTGCCCCAATGTGAGGCTCCAGAAAATAAAGGACAGGGTCCAAGCTGGATGGAGCACAGTGCAGGAAGCCCAACCCTCAGGTGGATGACTGGGTGGGCGAGGAGACAAGGGAGGCAGCCAGGAGAGGGCAGAGGGGGCTGTCCTTGTGTCTTCTGCTGGTCAGCTCCACTGCCCATCCCCAGTCAGCTGGGCAATCCAGACTCTTAGCACTTAGTTACTTGGCTGGGTAGCTGTACACTGACAGCAAACTCTACCATTAAAGGCAACAAACAGGTTCCCCCTGGCCTACAGTAAGGAAGGGGCAGCTCTCAGCCAATGCATTCAAGTCAGGGTCAAGCAAGAAGTGGACTGCATGCAGGTGCAGCAGCGTTTCCGATTGGCTGCTGTACCAGCCAATGGGATGCAAGGGGTAGCATATAAAGCCAGAAGCAGCTCACTCGATCACTCACTTGTGCCAGGAGCTGCAGTTGTTGCTGGGTGTGTAGTAGCAGTGGGGTCAGCTTAGCATGGACCTGCCAGGAGCTGCAGTAGGCACCAGGCCAGTACTGCTTGGGGTAGTGTCATGGCTGCCACAGGGGAGGAAGGGCATGGTGGGCAGGGCCACAGGGGAATCCTGCCCTTGGAGGGGACATTCAGTTGGTTCCAGGGAAGGGGGTGAGAGAAACCCTCACTCAGCCTGAGCCCAGCCCCACTGGAGCACTTGGCTCTCCTCCCAGCATCTCCAGGGTTGGTAGGTGCCTCCCTTCCCTTGGCCCTGGTAACAGAGGCAGAGCATTAGTCCCGGAGCAGCAACTGTGACTTGCACTGAACTACTGGCTATGGTGCAGGGGTGCTTTGCAGCCACCAGCTCCCAGACTGTCTGCCTGGGGCATGTCTTACTGTCACCTGCAGACACTTTGCAGTCTCACTCCCTCATCACTTCCTTGGGGTCAGTTTGAGAATAGAAGAGGGGGGAAAGTAACACCCACTCTGTCATTTTCCTCCTCATTTTCAGTTCAGGTTTCTGTTCTCCATTCTGCCTCCCCAACCACCCACACACCCTTTTACACTTTATGCAGAGACCACTGCCATAACTGTTAGGCATACCTCAGAGTATATTGATACACATCTGCCTTCCATGAGCCATGCCCCCATATTCTCTACATCAGGGCAGAGACTGACCATCTCTGCTTCCCATTCCTCCTGTACTAGGGCTTTTAATGACAATTAAATTAGTTGATGACATGAGGAAGGCGCACTGTCGTGCTTTTAACAGTAGCAAAGTTTACAATTTGGTTTTAATCTTCTTTATTTTTACAGTAATAAGCTAGAAGAAATGTAGAGCAAACTTACATGAAGTACATGCCACAACTGCACTACAGACCCTTCCTGGCATCAGCAAGATAGTGTGATGGGTGTTTCTTATAGGAAGTTCTGGATTAAAACCTAACCTGTTTTTTATTGTCAGAAGTCCCTGACTCTGACATATAAGATGATGTTCACCTTAGGTTACCTATAAAACACATCCAACAAAATAAGCTCTATTTAGGAATAATTATTTCCTTTCTCCTTTACTGAAGCATTGGATAACATAACATGTACCTTGCTTTCAAAGCCATTTTATGGGTTTCTTCTTTAGCACTCATCAGATGTGGCACAGCAGCCAAAGAGGATCAGGGAGGATGTGCTGATTTTAAGAGACATTAGAAAGAGGTAAATAGTAGTGATCCACAGAGGTCTGTCTGTATTGTACAATACATTCATAACTGATCTAAATAATGAGGTGGCTCAAAGCTATGACTGAGTAATAAAATGGCAGATGACATTCAGTGTTGATAAATGCAAACTAATACAGATGGGAAAATATCATCCTGACAATACATATACAGTGATGGGGTGTAAGTTAACTGTTGCTTAAGAAAGAGACCTTGAAGTCATTCTGGTAACTACAAATTCTGGTGCCCAGGGCACGCACCCTGAAAAAGGGCCTCCCCTTGCCCAGGGCCCCAGCCACTGCCAGAAAGCAGCAAGGAGCTGGATCCATTTCCAGATACTTTCCTGCAGCAGCTAGAGACAGATCCAGTTCCCCCCACCCTGCTGCTGGCTTTCCCCAAGTCCCTAACCCTTTTCCTAATCCCCCCCACCCTGCTGCCAGGTCCCCATGCTCCCCTGAGTTGCTCTAATCCCCCTGCCCGCTTACCTGGCTGCCAGAGCAGCCATGCCATAAGCTGAGCCCCCCCCATGCTCATGGCAGGACTTTAAAAACCTCCCAGCCTGGGGGAAGTTCCCTGTCAGCCAGAAGCCTGTGTCTTCTAGCCTAGTATGGGCCAGGAGGACTAGCAGTGTTGGCTGTGTGCGTGAGTGACAGCCCACATAGCCTACAGGGAACATTGCCTGGTGCCCTCTAAAATTCGGTGCCTGGGGCTTTGCCCAGATTGCCCCAGCCTAGTTACCATCCACTCAACGTATAGCAGCAGTTTAAAAAGTTAATAAAATGTTGAGAATAATTAGGAAAGGGATAGATAAGACAGAAAATATCATACTTCCACTTTATGGCTTACCATTTACTCCTATGGTCGTATGCGAGCTAATGAATGTCTACTGAAACCCTGCTTTAAGCTATATACTCAAAGAAGTCATCATATGCTTTGCAGATAGTTGAAACATGTCTTCCCTAGCTCAGAATCCTGGTCTAGTGCATTTAATACTCTTGCTACACTTAACGTTGTCACAGCTGTATGCACTGGTGCACACCAAATTGCTGAGGCATTTGCCTTTCCTTGTTGCAAGGTACTCTCCCAACAACACTGCACAAAGGTGAGTATAGCTACTGATCACCTAACCATTATTAATGGGGACATTTGAAGACACTGAGCTGTTGCATTGTTCTAAATGGATGACACAGATTTCACATCTGAAGTGGTACCTGAAGGAGACCATTGCTGGTGGCAGTTTCTCACTTTGTGTTTCTTAGCAAACAGTGTGTAACCACTCATTAGCCAAAGGTGCTTGCTTCTTATCATACTATAGTAAAGATACTAGTAACTGCTGAGGACATTAGGTGGTCACACCGTGAAAACAGAATGGGAGGAAAGCACTTTGGTTAATCATATTTGCTGTTGCAACCCATCTATAGACAGTGAGCTTCCATTTTTCGAAAAGAAATGGACCCCACTCCAATGCTCTTTCTATGCCCAAAGGAAAGTCTGATGTGCTAACAGTACGTGAACAGAAATATATCTCACACACAGTTCTCCAGGGGCATTTCTATCAACCACCTCATTTCCAAACTAATGGAGCTAATCTGTCCAGACAGGATCTTTGGATGAGCTTGTCCAGTCCTCACAGAGTGCTGAGGAAAAACTCTTATTAGGAACAAACAGGGTGGAAGAAGCCAGCACAGCAGCCTATCTAGAAAGGTAGCCATTCTGATAGCTAACAGGCATGCCTTGCACTGCATCCTCTGTGATCCCAGAGGGCCTAGAATGCTGCAAAAGTGGTAAGGTTAGACAGAAGCCTATGTTCTCCTTCAAGTGCTGCTCACATCATTCAGTTACAGGTGTCTACATGCCACAGCGCATGGTAGCTCGGAAAGTCTTTAGCATTAGCCTGTCAGGTCAGGGCACACGGCCAACGCCCCCTCCATGCTGCGACCACGGCTATATAGGTGACTGTGACCCTGACCCTCCCAGTTCCTTTTTCTGCCATCAGCATTGGTTTCAGATCAGCGTAAACTTGCGAAACACAAGTGCCTGTCTTCGTGTGAAATTCAAGATGCCTGGTTTCTAGCCATGCTTAGGGTGCTGCAAGGCTTTCCCGATGGATGACCCGCACAAGAAATGTCTCGCTTGCCTGCGTGAGTCCCACCTCACGGCGGAATACCCCATTTGCCAGTCCTTCAAGTGGAGGACTCGGTTGTAAAGGGAGCACCGCCTCCTCTTGATCTTGGGGAGTGGAGCCACCACCCCCAAAACCGGCCGAGCCACAAGCGCTCTGCTGGAGCCCCGATCGGTGCAGGCCCAGGACACCCGCCACCGGTCATCGGTACCCAGGCTCAAAATCTCGACCCGTAACAGTACTGCCCCAGCACTAAGCTCGTAGGTCATCGGGTAGCCTCTCAGCCGCCCCGAGAAGGGTACCAGCACAGACAACCCCAACGGCCCACCATGGACACCCAAACCCGGCCCTGGTGCAGAAGACAAAGAAAAGGACTAGAACGGCGCCCTCCTCATTGGCACCGCAGGGCCTGGCACTGCCCCCCCAGCTAGGTACCGCCAGTCCCGGTACCGCCGGATCCAGTACCGCCAACTGAGGAATCAATGTCAATACCAGGACCAGCTTGCAGCTCTACGCCATCTTCCAACCCGGTACCAACAGCAAGCCCGACACTGGGCCCAAGCATGGCACCTCCCAGCCCTCCTCCAGTACCACAATCCGGTACAGAGGGGCAAGAAACTCCTCTCCATCGCTCCTCTGAAGAGCTCTTGGTACCAGGCTCCCAGACATCAGGAGGAGGGTCTTCCAGATCATCCTCCGAGGACCGCTTCCTCCCTCCACAGAAGGAGCGCCCAAGAAGAGACTTTGTAAGAGTTCCATATCCCCAAGTTCGAGGAGGTCAAACAGACCACAGCTACAGGGAGAGATCTCTGTTCCCCAAATAGAAACACCTCTAATGGGATCATCTCATAACGAGTGGACCCTTGACTGGCTGAGCACAGCAACCGATGATGCCTCCTCTCGTTACACCCAGTCACCACTGCCGGAGTCCTCAGATTTTTCTGATGATGAACCTGACCCTGACTCTACATAACATAGTAGATCACGGACTCAGTCCTCCTCTTCACCTGATGAGTGCCTAATTGACATGTCCGCTGACCACGAAGGAGACCCCCACGTCAAGCAGAACCTCCTCCGCAGTACGGCAGCAAACCTAAAATTGAAATTGGGAGTAATCCAGGAAGAGGATGACTCCCTCTTTGATGCATGCTGTAGAGCCCCCCCACCCCCCAGCAAGGGTGGCAATTCCCTTGCATTTGGGGGTATACCACATTGTCCAGGAATGCTGGCAAACACCTTCCTCGATCCTGCCAGTGTCCAAAGCTGTGAATAAGAAATACTACGTCAGAGGGGTTTTCCTTCTTGTTTCATCATCCCACTCCAGGATCCCTGGTGGTTGATGCTGTAAATCAGAGGGAGAGACAGGGCTAGCCAAGTTCCATGCCGAAGACCAAAGAGGCAAAGAAACTCGACCTCCTGGGGAGGAAAGTCTACTCCTCCGCTGCCCTCCAGGTCCGTATTTCCAACCATTCAGCCCTAATGACGCGCTACATCTTCAACCTGTGGGAGGCCATGTGAAACTTCCGCACGGCCATCTCTGAGGAGCACCTGAGAGACTTCGAGGCAATGCTCAAGGAAGGAGAGAGGGCATCCAGGGATGCTTTAGCTGCAACCTGGGACGCAGTGGACACAGCTGCCCGCACTGTGGCCTCCTCAGTCGTCATGCGTCATTTGACCTGGCTCCCAGGCTCCAGCCTATCCATGCAAATGCAGCAAATTATTCAGGACCTCCCCTCGGAGGGTCCTGACCTCTTTGCCCCAAGCACAGACATGAAGCTCCATGGGATGAAGGACTCAAGGGCCACACTTCGATCCCTCGGGATATACACTCCACAACCCATCAGGCACTTGACAAGGCCACATCAGCAGCTCCAGCAGCAGTTACAGCAGCTAAAGCAGCAAATTCAACTGCAGAGTCCATTCCCAAGATCCATCAGGTTTCCCCAGCACCATCTTGGGGACCTGGATAAGGATAAGACCCACTCAGGTAAAGGGGGAAAGCTCAGCACCTCACAGTCGGGAAGGCGTGGGCAGGGACCTGACCGTTCATCCAGCTGTAAACAGCGTTTTGACAGTCCCCTCAAGGGCAGTGCACCAGGGCCCCTCTTTTCCCCCCACCGCCTCTGCCACTTTGCCCCCCGATGGACCCATGTGACATCCAACCAGTGGGTTCTCAACACAGTGGTGCGAGGATACCGTATCCAGTTCCTTTCAGGAAACCACTCCCTCGTGCAGCTTCGAAAAACCAGGAATTGTCAAACAGGCTCAAGGCCGAATGCCAAAAACTCCTCTCCCTCAGGGCCATAGAAAAGGTCCCCAAATGAGAGCAGGGCAAAGGGTTCTACTCCCGCTATGTCTTGGTCCCCAAACCCAATGGAGACCTTTGGCCCATTCTAGACCTCAGAGCACTAAACAAACACATAAAGAGAATAAAGTTCCACACGGTCTCCCTGCCCCAGATTGTCCTCTCCCTGTCCCCAGGAGACTGGTTCGCAGCCCTCGTCTAAAGGATGCTTACTTTCACATAGCCATCCGACCCCACCACAGACAATTCCTCAGGTTTGTGGTTGCGCATAACCACTACCAGTTCAGTGCCCTCCCCTTTGGGCTATTGCTAGCTCCCATGGTGTTCACAAAATGTGTGGCTCCGGTCGCAGCGTTTCTAAGCAGGAGGGGCATAAGAATCTATCCCTACCTGGACGATTGGCTCATGGTGGGCAAGTCTAGTCAACAGGTGCAAAACCATGTCAACCTGGTGGTGAAAGTCTGCAAGTTCCTTGGCTTCCACATAAACACAAAGAAGTCCAAGCTCTGCCCCTCTCAGGACATAGAATTCATCGGAGCATGATTAAACGCTCGACAGGGCATGGCGTCCTTGCCCCGTCAAGATTTCAGTCCACTTACACCATCATCATGGAACTACAAGCACTGGGTGCGTGTAACCACAGCGCACCAGTGCATGTAGCTTCTGGGACACATGGCAGCGGCCACCTCGGTAATCCGAACAGCGTGCCTGAGGTTGAGACCTTTCCAGCTCTGGTTCACCACAATGTTCCAGCCATGGAGAGACCGTCTGGACAAGGTACTCTTGGTTCCCCAGTATGCCTGGGAGCCCCTTCAAATCTGGAGGGACCCCCACTTCACAATGGGGGGCATCCCGTTCAGGGAGCCCAAGCCCTCAGTGACCCTGATAACGGATGCTTCGGACTCAGGTTGGGGAGCCCACCTGTCCGGGGGCCTCCCTACACAGGGTGTTTGGAGCCCCGAGGACAAACTCTTCCACATAAATGTGAAGGAGCTCCAGGCCATCAGATTGGCCTGCACGACCTTTCTTGACAAAATCCATGACAGAATGGTCCAGTCATCACAGATAATATAATGGGCGTGTTTTATACCAACCGGCAAGGGAGGGTTCGCTCCTCGGCTCTATGCGAGGAGGCGTGCAAGCTTTGGCAACTAGCGGTAGATCACCACTTTACGCTGCTTGCCTCCCACCTCCCTGGGGTGGACAACGGCCTAGCGGATTCACTCAGCAGAAAACCCCTAGGGAATCATGAGTGGTCCCTCCACCACACGGTATTCTCCCTGCTGATAAACAGATGGGAACCCCCCCCCCCCCCATGGACCTGTTTGCCACGGAACAAAACCACAAATGCCCTCAATTTTGTTCCCTCTGGGGTCGGGAGGAGGGCTCTCGTAGTGACGCCTTCCTCCTCAGCTGGTTGGGGGCCCTGATGTACGCTTTCCCACTATTTCCCCTGATCCACAGAGTGCTACTGAAGGTCCTGGCGGATGGAGCACACATCATTCTGATAGCTCCAGACTGGCCCAGACAACACTGGTTCCCGCTCCTGTGGGACATGTCCATAAGGACCCTGCTCCACCTACCTCAGTGGGTGGATCTCTTAACACAGGACTTGGGGCGCCTCCGGCACCCAAACCCAGGTCTCCTACATTTGACAGCCTGGATGATCTCTGGCTCAGCGAGCAAGAGAGGTGCTGCTCAGACAGGGATAAAAAAGTCCTGGCTGGTAGCAGAAAACCCTCCACCAGGTCCACCTACATTGCAAAGTGGAAGAGCTTCTCCACTTGGTGCCTTGGCAAAGAAACAGACCCTATCTCCGCACGAATCCATACAACTCTGGACTGTCTCTTAGACATAAGAGAAAAGGGCCTATCTCTGTCCTCACTAAGGCTGTGTTCACACAGCACGTTTATTTCGAAACAACAGAGGTTGTTTCAAAATCAGAGGTAGGCTGTTCACACGACGCACGGCTGTTTTGAAACAATGGGTTCCGTTGTTTCAAAACAACGGCATTGTTTCAAAACAAGTTAAACCCCATGCGGGGACGAAACAACTTTGTTTTGAAACATGTTGTTTCGAAACAACGGTGACTTGTTTCGAAATAACTGTTGTCTGAACATGCTATTTCAATTCCTGCTTTTTTCCTTATTTTGAATTAACATTTTGTTAATTCGAAATAAGTTATTTTGAAATAAGGCATTATTTCGATACAAGTTGTTTTGAAACAACCGTATCAGAATAATCCCCTGTGTGTGAACACAGCCTAAGAGTCCACTTAGCAGCAATTTCGGCCTTCCACCAAAGGGTTGATGATGCCCCAGTCTTTTCACACCCCGTATCTCACAGGTTCCTGAAGGGGGTGGAAAAGCTCTTTCCTCACCCTCATATGCCCACCCCTCAGTGGGATCTGAACATTGTGCTATGGGCTTTGACAGAGCCACCCTATGAACCCTTGGATTCAGCTACTCTGCTAGTGTTATCCTGGAAGGTGGCTTTCCTGGTAGCGATCACCTCAGCCAGAAGGGTTTCAGAGTTCCAAGCCCTTTCCTCCGAACCCCCATATACGACATTCTTTCCAGAAAAGGTGGTCCTCTGCCACCATCCTTCCTTCCTGCCTAAGGTGGCCACTCCCTTTAACATGAATCAAGAAATTTGCCTGCTTAGTTTTCTATCCTGATCCTCAGGTTACAGAAAACCAGAAACAGTGGCACACCTTGGACATGAAAAGAGCGCTCCTAATTTATATTGAACGTACACATTCTTTTCACAAGACCTCCCACTTGTTCATGGTGGTCGCTGAATGCATGAGAGGCTCCCCAGTGTCCTCTCAATACATCTCCAAATGGATTGTAAACTGCATCAAAGACTGCTACAGAAGGTCCTCTCTACCAGAGCTCAGGCGTCTCCCACAGCCTTCCTTGCCAAGGTCCAGATCCAAGATATCTTCAGGGCCACTACATGGTCATCGATATATACCTTCACGATGCACTACGGCATTGCCCAACAGGCTAGAGACGATGCTGCTTTGGGCAGAGCTGTACTCAGTGTGGGTAGACTGTAATTCCTCCCACCATCCTTGGGTACGACTAGCAGTCACCTGTAACTGAATGATGTGAGCAGCGCTCTAAGATGAATGGTTAGTTACTCACCAGTAACCATCCTTCTTTGAGATGGGCTGCTCACATACATTCAGGCCCCTCCCACCGTCCCCGCTAATGGAGTTGGCAAAGGTATATGGGACTGGGAGGGTCAGGGTCATGGTCACCTATATAGCCGCAGCTGCAGCGTGGAGGGGGCGTTGGCCGTGTACCCTGACCTGACAGGCTAATGCTAAAGACTTTCCAAGATACCGTGCGCTGCAGCATGTAGACACCTGTAACTGAATGTATATGAGCAGCCCATCTCGAAAAAGGACAATTACTGGTGAGTAACCAACCGTTGTGCTTTTCAACCCTTCCAGAGAATGGAAGTGGGTTAAGCTGGACCATAATGTGCCTGTCTTTGCTGGATGAAAATAAGTGACAACACTTCATTCTAAGGCACTTCTAGGGACATACCATTTCCCTTAGCATATCACATTTTTCTCTCAGCTTTACATTTCTACTGCCCTCAACTATACAATGCAATTATCATAAGTTTATTTTTATGTTTAAAATGGTACTTATCAGTTCTAATACATTTCCCTACATCGTAAAATAAGGGCTAGATAATCACGCTAAAAGGACTCTGGCATTCACACTGCCACACTGACTTGAGGCAATAGCTCACTTAAGACGCCGGTGCTTTTCCCAAGCAATCTCCCCCAGCAGAAAGAGACTGAGGTTGACTTACTCCACTGGTGTTGGGAAAATTAATGAGCTCATTTTCATTTAACCAAGAGCTCCATGTTACTGCGTGACTGGCTGCCACACAACCATACAACACTTCTCAGTCAGCTTCCTCTGCAGCCTGATGGGGGCTGTATTAAGTATTTCTGGCCCACATCTTGCTCTGCAGATGTTAAACTTTACAAACTGTCATATTGGTATCTACAATACAATGATACAAATGTAACCCTTCTACCAGGGCAGGCTGGCAGAACAAGGCCCAGATTCTATACCTTGGGGGTTCCCAATAATGAAGTACCACCAACCGGCTTGCCCCCACCCAGGTTTCTGGGAAATCTTGCACTGTTCCCTGGGCACCCCAAAGGGATAAGGCTTCCCCACTTGCAAGCATGAGTCTGAATATAGTAAACAGAACTTTTAATAGTAGTAAAACAGAGAGTAAAAGGCCAAATAACAGAAATCAGTGCTGATCTAGCAAATCAGTACAGAGCAAAGTTCCCAAAAACCCACACCACATAACAGAACATACAAGACTTAATGGCAAAACTGGCACTAATCTGGGGAATCAGTGCTAACTAGGCTCCCAACCAACCCTAGGGTACATAGGAAGTGTCTTTCACACCAACTGTACACCAGTGCCATCTACTGGCTACTCATTCCATCCAATAGCACCGTACCTTGGCTCTGCCCACTGTCCACTGGCTCCGCCCATTAGTCACTCACACCACCCAGCTCGCCGCTGGCTGCTTTCACTGTGTGCTGGCTCTGCCCACTGTCCGTCAGCTCTGCCCACCAATGACTCACGCCACCCAGCTCGCCGCTGGCCACTCTCACCATCTGCTGGCTCCGCCCACTGTCTACCAACTCCACCCACCAGTCACTCATGATGCCCGGCTCACCTCTGGCCGCTCTCGCTGTCCGCTGGCTCTGCCCACTGTCCGCCAGCTCCACCCACCAGTCACTCATGCTGCCCAGCTTGCCACTGGCCACTCTCACCGTCCACTGGATCCTTCACCAGCTGCTCCCGTTCTGTGATTTTAGGTCAGAGAGAGGATTTTCTCTATCTCTAGTGATGTTAGCAGAGAGGGAGTTTTACTTTAAGTAGCTGCAAACAGCTATCTTTATTTGAATAACAAAGGCCTCAGAAGAAGCTTAGCTAGAGCTATCATTAGACAGGGGAAGCAATAGGAGGACAGGCAGAATTAGCCTCAAACCCCCCCCCCCCCATCTTTCAACCTCTTTTAGGCTGAAACATGCAGTAGCCTCTTACAAATCTTTTTTTTTTTTTAACTAAGGGTGGCTTTTACCCTTTTAACTAACCCAGACAGATTGGAAACAAACAGAGAGTAGCAATTCACAAAAAGACAGTATTTCATATTTCCCCTCAGTAGAATTACAGATATTGACAGATTTGTGATCAAATAAACTCAAATACCATTACCCATATTGCTCTGCACCCATAGTTTGAACATGCTGATATGTTCTTTGTGCTTATGCAAACACAAAGCCCATCCAGATTAGACACCCCCCCTCAGGAGCTGTTAGGCACAGCTCCTAAGCCTGCCTTACAAAAATAAATTGGAACACTTTCCCATATTGTTCAATTTGTAAACACCACAGAGCCCACCACCTGCCTAGGAAGTGAAACTGAGCAGAAAGGAAAGTGAAATGATGTGCAAAAGACTATTAGAAATTGAAATCGTAAACAAACTGCATCAACAGGAGGGAAGCTATCAATCAGTAAGGACACATTTCTGACTCACCCAATGTAACTCTCTATTTCTAGTGTCTCATAAAAGCAATGCATGCGTAATACAATCCAACCTATCCCTGGAGCAACAAGGAATGCTTTGCAAGGAGCAGATGAACGGACTTCAGTCTCAGGGCTGCTCTTTAATTAATACTGAACAAGAATGATAGGATTCCCCTTCCAAATCCAAATATATCGCTTCCAAAGGGCATGAAGGCCTAAAACAGAACAGGAAAAGGCATGATTACTATGAAATCACGTCTAAGCCTCAACCTGCAACAAAGAGTCTAATGAACAAGCTTAGCTTCCAAGCTATTTGAACCTTCTATGACCACCATCTTATGCCACTGCTATAGTTTGCACCCTGCAACTGAACTTTTCTACACAGTGCTGTCAGATATTTCAGCTTAACAGCATCATCCCTGATCCACTCATCACAATTTTGCATCATCAGAACAGTTTATACTACCATATCTGTCTTGGGCTTCACAAGGTCCTTTGGAATAGCCCCACTGAGACTGAGACTGCATCAGGTGACATGGAAGGGGTGAGAAGTGTAGTAATCCTTGGGGAGGAAGGGGTTAACACTCTGGTCAGTGAGTCCTAGGACAGCCTATAGGAACGAAGCACAGGTTTTTGAATGGGAACAGCAGCCTTGGCTGTTCCTGTTTGGATGCAGCAGAGCTCCTGGAAGGATCAGGAGGAAGCCAGAGGGGCCTGACGAAGAACCCAGCAACATCCTTACCAAAGATAAGTTAAGTTTGTTACTGGCCAGGTGTGGGTAGAACAGAGAATGTGTACTTAGACGCAGTCAGGGTATTTTCTTTGTTTTTGGATTTCTCTGTGCTGAGCACATGTACCCCATCCCCCCCACTACCCTGTAACTACCTAAGTTAATTCCCAGAGAAGCAAATCTCTGTGTTTTTATCAGTTCTTTTTTAATTAAAGATTTTACCTTTTAAGTAAGCTCTGGTTCTGTGTCCTGAAGGGCAAGAGGTTTGTGTGCATGTGCCTCAGACTACACAGCCAGCTACTAAAGGGGACTCTGTTCCAGTTCCAGCTCATATTGCAGCTGGAGTTCAGTCACTTTCCTGAGGGAGGAATAAAAGTGATTGTGGATACTTCCCAGGAAGGAATTCCCAAGTGTGCCTTCCTGGGTTTCAAGGTTTTTTGCATATGGGTGGTGACAGCGATACTACTCCAAGGCCAGGAACTGGAGGCCTTGGAGAGTTTTAAGATCAGGCTTTAAGGCCAGTGGCTTTTAAGGCCTGTTGCAGGCCCCCACCTTCTGCACTCAGAGTGGGGAACAGTCTTGACAGGAAGTAACAGAATCCATTCTAGGGTGCACTGTGAATGTGCACTAGCCTACGAATCACAGTGACTCACATTCCATGTTTTGGAATGATTCCCACTGCACTCATTTTCTTTATTAAGCTATTGATGTAAATTATTGCAAGGCTAGTTTTATTTTCCACCTCCCAAAAAGGAGGAGAGCGCATGTTTGGGGAAATTCCCAAGAAATCCAGGGACCTTCCAAAGGGTATTCTGCATGACTAAGTAAGGAACCTCTATCAGATCAAAATAGGTCCCAAATTTAGGCATGACAAAAATAAGCTTGATAAAGCAGTCTAAATTCTGATGGAAGCTGGGGGGTTTTTTTCCTTTGTTTCTACATATTCATCTGAAATATTGGCAATCCATCAAATGCCCTATTGTGTTGGTGCATGAGAAGCAAACAGGGACAGGGCCTATAACCAAAAGTGAAACTGATTCTAGTGACTTTATTCAAGCTACAAGCAAGGCATAAAAACAAGTGACTAGTGAAAGATAAACTAGGCTGGAAAACTTTCAGCTTTGCTGTCAAAGGACATTAACAACAGAACAAGAACATTTCTCTTCTAAATCATTGGTTTTCAAAGTGTGGGGAGCCTCAGCCCCATGGCCACTGGGGACTCCTTATGCAAGGACCTGGCAGCTGCCCTGCCCTAGACATGGCCACAAGTCCATGTATTTTAAACCCTCTGGAGCCTATTGGAGTGAGAGGAGATACGGCCTGCTCTACCCTATGCCACGCTGTTATGGGCTCTCCTGGGGATAGAGCCACCCTGGTCCTGCTGCCACCATGTGTGTAAACTGCTCAGTCCCCTCAGTGAGTCACTTTCTGCCAGGATCAGAGGGGCACCCTTCCTATGGAGAAGTGTGGTGCTATGCTAGAACATACCCCTGTGTCCACTGTAAGAATCTTTGTTCAATCTATGCCTTGTAAAATATCTTCTAAAAACTCAAAATCACTAGTTACTATTGTCCTGATACAATATATGTATCAATATGGTATGTGAAGTTACAAAATTTCATTGTATGCTGGTCTTAATACATGTTCTAAACTGAGACTAGCAAACAGATCTCTCTCAATCACAGGAACACGTGCACTGCTTAACCGTCATTTTAAGCAGCAACCTCAGACATCATGCAGAAAGGAAAACAAAAGATGCTCCAACAAGTGAGAGAGAGCAGCAGAGATTGTCCTTTCCCACAAAGACTCTCTGTCTCCCAAAGCTCAGTTGGAAATATTCTCCAAGGAGGAAAATGACACCATAAAAAGGGAGACAGTACTCCAAGGCATTCCTTTCTCTCGCTCTGCCCATCAATTACTCTTTGAGAAGAGGGGCAGTTAGTCTAGTTCAGCAAAAGAAGCAAGGAATCCTGTGGCACTTAAAGACTAACAGATGTATTTATTGAAGGAGCTTTCAAAGCATCTGACAGGGATTTTCTCCCATAAAAGCTCGATACGATAAATAAATCTCTTAGTCTTTAAGTGCCACAGGACTCCTTGCTTCTTTTGTTCGAGAAGAGACAAAGGACACAGCCATTAACCAGAAGACAGGGTCCTGTCCTAAGACGTTTGTCTCAACAGTGTTTTTAATGTGGTGAGAGAAATTTTGGTCTGAATTCAACAGTTGCTAAATTAGGCATTTGTTTCATTTTATCTTTATTTTTCCTGTATCTATTTCTGACTTTTATGCCTCATTGCATGTGCTCGCTTAAAATCTTGCTTTGTAATTAATACGCAAGACAGGCTTTACATAAATTTTTATTGTTCAGGAGAGGGCTGGACAGTACAGGGCATACAGATCTGGGAGGAGATCTACCGCTGGGGGCTACTCTTCATTATAACCAAGGCTGGTAAAAGCCAAGTTGTGGCTGACTGGCCGCAACACACACAGACATAGGTGGGAATGAATGCTGGAGGCTGTTTGTGAGCAATTCAGACTAAGCTACAGCAGTGACACCGTGAAAGGGGCACCCAAGGTTAGGAGGTAGGGAGAGAGACAGCTGCCCATTAGTCTGGAGTGTACTATGGGTATGTCACTGGGGCACACCAAAAACAGCTTGAGAACATCTGCACTAAACATACAGCATCAGACTTGCAAAGGCAGCATAGTTGCTTTCCCCGTGCTTCAGGTAGCATCTGGCTTAAGAATCTGCTGAGAGAGGTTCTCTCTGATGTACCAGAATCCTTTTGTGGCATAGAGCTAGCTTCACTCCTCTTTGGCCACTGTGCCTCTGTTATGCTGGCTCTATGCCACCTGGGGACTCCACCGCCAACCACTCAGGCCAGTTTAGCAATACAGACCAGTCACGATGGAGCCAAGAATGTGGCCTAATACGTCTCTTGCCAGCACTTCTGCTGGTGTGAGCAGGGTGCTGTGATAACTGTAGAGGGGAGAGGCACCACTGAGGCAGAGCTGCTGGACTTTAGACCAGTGGCAGGGGGGAGCACAGCCTGGTTGGGTGGATCAGGATAACACCTGCAGGAGTGGGGAGGAAGCACATATCTTGGCTCTCTCCCAGTAATGTCTCCTCCACGCCTGTCAAAAAATAATTAGCTCTTAAATGAATTTTGAACTCTGCTTGCCCTACCCATGCAGGTGTGCTGACAGGCCCCTGCATTACCATGGAAACTGGTGTGACAATGGATCCATTCAGCTGCCAGCTAGGAAACCTCAGTCCAGTTAGAGGAAATTCCAGTAAGGTTGTTACTCATGTCTCCACCCTGAGGACAGGACAAAGGCTTGTCCTAATGTAACCCACATGCCTAAAGGAGCTCTTTCTTTTAGGGATCTCTTGAGCCTGGGTTATGTTGCTGAGTGGATTTGGCAGCTCAGATCTAGAAGCTTCTGGAAATCAAGTGAGGGGCTGCACTGAGCATGTCCTAGGTTTTCTACTGCTGCTGGGGTCAGATGCCATGAGAGCAGCAGCCACAGCATTACAGTGAGAAGAGCCCACATTCTCCATGTGTGACTGGCATAAGCTGAGCCAGGAGTAGACCCCAAGATGTTCTCTCCCTGCCGTGGAGCATTTTGCAGCAGTTTTCTCATATGTGACTGATTGCTGGTTAACCAGTAAACTGACTGGACAGTGCTGGTTCCAGAAGAGAAAGAAAAGCCTGCATGGCAGAGGCGTCACTGGGGGGGGGGGGGCACTGGACCGGGGGCACGGGCTCATCCCCTGCACCCTGGGGCAGGCCCCACCCCCTGGGGAGAGGCCACGCCCCCTGGCCAGGGATAGGGCCAGGGGGAGGCCACGCAGCCACAAGCGGCTAGGCTGCGGCACGGCGCTGCCAGAAGCGGCAGCGGGCAGCCAGGCCCCCGATCCCTAGCTGGGGATGGGGCCACGGAGGCTGCCAGCAGCCAGGCCCCGGATCCCAAGTGGGGGACGGGACCCCAGCCGGCTGGGCTCCGGATCCCCGGCCAGGGACAGGGCCACCGTGGCCGTGGGCAGCCAGCCGGGCCCCGGATCCCCCACTGGGGATCCGGGGCCAGGCCACTAGCAGCCGCGGCGGCCCCGTCCCCAGCCGGGGATCAGGGGCCTGGCCACCTGCCACCGCGGGCACGGGCCAGGGCCCGGGCCCGGCTTCCAGCGGCCACTTCTTGCTGCGCCGCAGCCGAGACACTCGCAGCGGCGTGGCCTACCCCTGGCCCTATCCCTGGCTAGGGGCGGGGCCTGCTGGGCAGCCAGCCAGGTCCCGGATCCCCGGCCGGGGATGGTGCCGCCGCCGCCACAGCCGGCTGGGGCTCGGGCCCCAGATCCCCAGCCTGATTGGGCCGGAGATCCGGGGCACCAGCGTTGGGACCCAGGGCACGTGCCCCGGCGTGTCCAACGCTAGCGACACCACTGCTGCATGGATTCCTTCTTAGGATTCCTGCAGCCAGAGAAGAGGAATGCTGTTTCTTGCAACTCAAGCCTTTGGACTTGAATAGAAATTGTAACAGAGATACAGACAAACTCCACCTGAATGTGGGACTCCTGGGTTTCTTTCCCACAGTGTTTCTGTGGGGACTGTTCTGTTTAAATTAATTTTGGGTTTCTTTTTTATGATAAGGTTTATCATGTTAGTTAATAAAGTTCGTTATGTTTGTTCTTGGATAGCATTTTAATGTGGGGAGGGTAACTAATCAGTCTTTGCCATGAGTCCCTTACGCATTGAATCCTGGCTCTCCAGCTGCTTCTCTTTGGGGGTTGGGTGGGGAGTTGTTTTTTTTTGTTGTTGTTGTTGGTTTTGTTTTGGTTTTTTTTGTTTTTTTGGTTTTTTTGAGGCACTGGAGAAGTGCAATTAACTGAATTCTAGCCTACCCACAGGTTACATTAAGATGTTCCAGTCTTTGCCCAACGAAATACTTCAATCTGCTCCAAAACCAGACACCTTTTTTCTGAGGCTTAGATACTCAGAGAGGGCCAAGCCACAGTATGCTTTAAAATCTTTTTGTCCCAGGATCCCCTTTCAGAATGAAGCCCCACAGTTCCACGCAACAAAGGCCACATTCTGCATTTTACCTATCTAACTCAAGTCTTTGGGAAGGGCAGAGGATGGATGGGCTCCAGGCAGTGGCGTCGCTGGCATTGGGCACCCCGGGGCATGTGCCCCAGGTCCCAACGCCAGTGCCCTGGATCTCTAGGCCAATCGGGCCGGGGATCCGGGGCCCGATCCCTGGCGGGCTGCATCCATGTCTACGGCCAGGGATCCAGGGCCTAGCTGTCTGCACGGCAGGCCCTGCCCCCTGGCCAGGGATAGGGCCAGGGGAAGGCCACGCCGCCACCGGCAGCTAGGCCGTGGTGCAGCGCGGCCCGGCCTGGCCAGAAGCAGCAGCTGGAGGCCAGGCTGGAGGCCGCAGCCCTGGATCCCAGGCTGGGGATGGGGCCGCTGCGGCCATGGCCGCCACCACCGCAGCCACGGGTTGCTGGCCAGGGCCCGGATCCCCGGCCGGGGACACAGGGTCGCCACGGCCACTGGCGGCCAGGGCCCGGATCCCCAGCTGGGGATCCGGGGCCCGGCTGGCCACCCGCGGCCACAGCAGCCCCGTCCCCGGGCATGGATCTGGGGCCCGGCTGGCCAGCTGCGGCTGCAGTGGCCCCGCCCCCAGCTGGGGATCCAGGGCCTGGCCACGGCCGCGGCGGCCCCGTCCCTGGCTGGGGATCCAGGGCTGCGGGCATGGGCCCAGCCTTCAGTGGCCGCTTTGGGCCGGGCCGGGCTGCGCGGCCTCCCCCTGGCCCTATACCAGGCCAGGGGGCGCGGCCTTCTGGCTGGGTGCGGGGGCTGGGCCCATGCCCCAGGTCCCTCCCTGCCTCAGCAACGCCCCTGACTCCAGGTAGGAACCTACCCAAGAAGCAGCTCTAAACAAATGTTAATTAATCATCCTTCCTGCTCCCAGACCGTGGCCTGTCTTGGACTGGCCAGCGCAGCCACACTGTGATTCTACTGCTTGTCTGCCAGTTGTATGATCCCGGCTCCGTACTTAGGAGACGGGCAGACATAGTATGTGATGATACTTGCCGGCTGCTCTAACAGGGTTGTGCCTCACTGCTTTGTCTCTGTGACCTGCAGAGGAGTACCCGTGACCTCTCCACTGCTGGTGGGCTGTGCAGAAGAATTCTCAGTAAGCGGAGGCCCCAAACTTAGTGAGGAGTGGAGCTTTATTCTACACAGCTGCGGGCCCAAGGGCAAGTACCCAAAAGCCCTGAGAACAGTGTACATTATTCTTATATAGTGACATATTACATCATATTACAAAGCATAAATTATTACTGTATAGCCAATTAAGTTCTGGATCCAGCCTTTTTGCACCGAAATTTCCCCAATTACAACCTATTCTCTTTGACCCACCTTGTCCCACATACCCTCCAATCATAATTCACCTGCGCCATAGATCTTTGGCCTAGTCCTTGAGCTGACCCAAATGGACTGACTTTCAGAAATCTGCAGGCAAATCCAAACTCCTTCTCTGTCTCCAAATTTCAGTACACTGTCCTTGAAGCACGGCTCTCCGCAGCTTCCTTATCAGCTAGTTGCTTCCACTGGCCCTCTTCCAGGCATGCTAGCAGAATAGAGAAAATGCAGCTCTCCCCCCTCTCAAGGCCTGCTGAGCTATCCATCTGTGTCTCAACGCTGTCAGGCCTCAGCACTCTGTCAGGCCTCAGCCCTGGAATTTCTCCACAGCTGTGACAGGGAGTTGCCTCTGCGCACTGGGCCCTTCACTTGAATGTTTGGACAAAATAGGATGTATTCTTTCTGCAACAACAAAACTTTCTTGCATCCCATGTGCATTATAAGAGGCACCATGCAAAAACCTGACATGGGCTCAACACAGCAGTTATCAGGCTCTGCGGTCAAATGTATGCCACCCCTGTCAAAAAGAATCTGACTCTGGCTCTGAGCTCTCCAGGAATCAAAGTGAGACTCAAACACACCTGCCCTGGGCAGCAAGCTCACTGACAATGGCAGTGCTGGTCAAATGGGCCTCTGCTCCTTGCCACCTCTCATTCTCTGACCGGTGAACAACTCTGTTATTGAATCATGATCTCTTTGCTACCCAACCATCTGTTCTGTCGCTGACTCTGCAGGGCCACTAGGGGGTGCTGAGCTGCTGCAGATTCATTTTTTCACAGTTCCAAAGGGGCAGCAGTGTAAAGCAAAAAAAAGCAAGGAGTCTTGTGGCACTTAAAGACTAACAGATTTATTTATCTCATGAGCTTTTGTGGGAGAAAATCCCACTTTGTGAGACTCTTCAAAGCGTCTGATGAAGTGGGATTTTCTCACATGAAAGCTTATGCGATAAATAGATCTGTTAGTCTTTAAGTGCCACAGGACTCCTTATTCTTTCACAGGCTCCAAAGGTCCCTTTTACTCTAGGTCAGCAAAACAAGGAATCTTGAGGCACTTTTAAAGACTAACAAATGTATTTATCACATGAGCTTTCATGGGACAAAAACCCACTTCATCTGACAAAGTAGGATTTTCTGCCACAAAAGTTCATGTGATAAATGTGTTTGTCTTTAAAAGTGTCAGAGAATTTCTTTTGTTTGTTTGTTTTACTCTTTCACAGGAGTCAGGAACCGTGCTAGCATTTATGGCGCCCCCCCCCCCCTTGCAGTGCAGCAGACATCAGTGCAGATGAATGACATCACAGGGGAGCGCAACAGTGCGATCCATTTTGGCGCCCCTCAAATGTCACGCTCCCCTGCAATGCTTACCCGGTTTACCAAGTTGCGCCGGCCCTGACAGGAGTCCTAAAACCAATTCATGGCCACACAAGATCCCAAAACACTTTATATGAGTGTCTCCAGGCCAGTATCCAATTCAGTTAATTGCACACTGACTAACTAAATCTCCCTGCAGTTTCAACTTCCTCACTCCCCTTTGCAAATTGATGTTTGGTGTTCCAATGAGCTAACAAAAAGCCATCACTTCATCGCCAAAAGATGGCTAGAACTCAGAAGAGAAAGGGTAACTTGTATTGTAAGATCAGCTGCTCTGGGTGAGGGCAAGCCTTGTTCTGTCTGGTACAGTGCCTATCACCATGGGGTCTGGGACTGAGGCTTCTTAGAGATATCACAATGCAAACAAGTGAATAATAATAAAGTGATACCTGTATAGCTTGTCTCTAACACCAGCACATCTGCTTTGTATGTAAAGTGCTTTGAGATTCTTCCAGTGAAAGATGTGCTGCAAATGCAACATACAATCAGTTGAGGGGTTCCCAACCTTTGTAAGGCTGGGGACACTTGAGGAAGAAAAAAAGCCTTTCAGGGACCCTTACTGCTGCACCAGAATCTGGCCCACAGAGGGTCAGACTGTGGCCTGCAACACTCTCCTGCTGGGGAGTGGGGTCCCCCCCAGCAGAGGGCCATGACCGCGGCAACCCCCCACATCTGGCAGGGGAATGGGGCCACAGCCAGCTCCCGGGCAGGGGTGGCAAGCCATTGCTGCTCACGGCAGCCACTGTGGCCCCATTCTCCTGCCAGGAGTGGGGTCTGCCATGGCCATGGCCCCCAGCTGCCTCCAGCCCCATTCCCCTGCTGGGGAGCAGCCCCCCCCAGGCAGAAGGCCATGGCAGCAGTAGCCCCCATACTCTGGCAGGGGAATGGGGCCACAGCAGCTGCACCATGCGGCAATGGCTCACTGTCCATGCTCGGGAGCTGCCTGTGGCCCCATTCCCCACCCAGACACCAGGGTCCGCCCCAAGCAGGGGGCCATGGCTGTGGCAGCCCCTACTCCTGGCAGGGGAATGGGGTCGCAGCTGCTCCCAGGCAGGGACAGTGAGCCGTTGCCGCATGCTGCAGCTGCCGTGGCCCTATTCTCCTGCTGGGAGTAGGGGCTGCTACAGCCATGGCCCCTTGCTCAGGGGGACCCCACTCCCCAGCAGTGGAATGGGGCCGCAGGCAGCTCCCGAGCAGGAGCCATGGCCATGGCAGCCCCTGCTCCGAGCAGGAGAATGGGGCCATGACGGCTGCAGTGCGTGGCTATGGCTCACCGTCCCTGCCTGGGAGCTGCCGCGGCCCCATTCCCCTGCTGGACAGTGGGGGCTGCTACGGCCATGGCTCCCAAACAGCCCCTGCAGGGGAGGGAAGCCATGCCACTGCCAGCTTCGACAGTGGGCTAGCGGGGGCAGCATCCAGCCCTCTGTGGCCCCCACCCCTGCTGGGATCCAGCCCTGGCAGGTGCACCGGGCCATGGCTGGGTTCCGGCCCCAGGGGGGGAGCAGCGCCATGGACCTCCTGGAAGAGGCCCACGGACTCCAGGTTGGGAACCACTGAACTAGTTGTTTATAATAAGAGCTCTAGGATACAACAGATGGCATACAGACAGAAAAAGCACTTAACTACTTACCCAAAAGAAAAATGCACCATGGAAGATCTTTGAATCCATCCAGTTTAGTTATATTTATATTCAGCTGTAATAAAACATACATGAAGTATGGCAATTGGCACAATACAGTTTATACTTTTGTCTGATTAGTCATTACAGCCTAAGTGATTTCAGCCTCTCTTGCTCCTGGTACATCACAACCTAAAGCACTTTCAAAGCCCCTTGCTCCCTAAAGCCCAAGCCTTGGGGTCCAATCCTGTGCTCCTTACTCCCCTGGACAGCCCCACTGACTTCAGCAGGGTTACTCATGTGGGTAAGGGCTTCAGAATTGGGTCCTTTACTGTTTTCACCTTACATGCATTTGTTAAATGTTCAAATACAGGTGCAGCCTCAAAAACCCACCTTTATACATGCAAAAACCATTTGTACACACAGGCTTAGCTGCTCACTAATGCTTGCTGTTACTCCAGTAGCATGTGTAAACGTAAGCTTTTGCAATCAAAAAGACTAGAAGAAGCCCCAGGTCTCCTTTACTAGACCAGCTATGGAAGTCAAAAAAGCCAGAGGATGTGCCCAACCCTATGACAATTCTGAGCCAAGATGAGCTAAATTAAGACTGTAGCTGGGTCCTACAGCTGGGCTTCCCAATGGATGACTTCCCTGCTTAGCACGTGGCACCCTTATCTCCCACCTGCAGTCAGAAGCTAGTTGTCCAACTGCCTGCAGCTGAACCTCACACGAGCATCACGGTTCAGCTGTTTCTGAAGTTTAGTTTCATAGTGAACTGTAAAACAAAATTTGGTACTGCACTGCAAAGCTATCACTGAGCAGCTACTTTGCACCGCAGGCAGAGGACACTAGCCACCAGCAATCAAGCCCAAGAAGCGCCTCTGTTATAGTTTTGCTTCATAAGGCTGAACAGCGACAGACTAATTTGTGCCACACAGCAGGACGCTGAGGCACGGTCGTCACCAGAAAAGGTTTGCCTGCAGAGCTTAAAGTCCATACCAGCTCACCAAAAGAAATTATGGAGTACAGCTTCTGGCAGCCCAGCTACGTCCGTTTAGGGTGTGATTTCTTCTACAAGGCAGCTAGGGCAGCAAAACTTAAGTGCAGACCCGCCTATAAGAAAGCGTGAGGCGCTGTACAGCTGTTAGTAATTGCAGAGGCTGTGAACAATACAGACAGCACAACAATGATCAAAAGGCTGCTGCAGGCAGCAGATCTGGGCTCCAGTCCCCGAGCTGCCTGATGCTCTCTGTGGTTTACACAACTCAGCGGCTTTGCCCCTTGCAGCGGGCAGCAGGACAGATGCCGCGCGCGCTGGGAGGGGAACAGCTGCCGGGCCAGGAAAGAAGCGCGCATTCGGATTCCGAACTGGCCTTGCGCAAGCGTATTAGCACAGCTCTCCCCCCCATGCGGTGTGCGCCTGCGCGAAGTCCGGGATAGGGTGTAGTGCGGCTGCGCACTCCTCCCATAGAGCAGAGGTGAGCTGAAGTGCGGCTGCGCAGAGCGTCATCTGCTTTTCTTCTGCGGGGTAGAGAGCGCTGTTTGTAGCTGTCAGGATGGCCGAGCGGTCTAAGGCGCTGCGTTCAGGTCGCAGTCTCCCCTGGAGGCGTGGGTTCGAATCCCACTTCTGACAAAGATGAGCTTTTTTCCCTTTTATTTTTTGGGGATGGCTTGGTTTTTTGTGCCCTGTATTTTAAAAGCCCCCCGTCGCTGCATCTCCTGCTGTAGGTCGCCCGTTTCAGACATCCTTCGGGAAGCAAACCCAAAACAGTTGGCTGGGGAATGTGATCAAAATGATTTGTGTGTGTCAGGAGTGGGATTCGAACCCACGCCTCCAGGGGAGACTGCGACCTGAACGCAGCGCCTTAGACCGCTCGGCCATCCTGACAAGGTGCTAGAAAAAAAGTCTTCCACCTCCTTCCGGGCAAAGAGGGTCTCTAGTGCTGTAATGCAATTTTCTGGGCTATGTGATCAGTTATTTCTGGCTCCCAGAGCTCACACTATTCCCTCTCCACAAAAGGGATGTAGCCTACCCGAGCCAGAGGCGGGGTAACCTAACCAGGTAGCCACAGGGAAAACCCAAGCCGGTGCTGCAGAGTAAGAGGTGTTGGTATTAGAAAAAGCAGGGCTGGCACAACATGTGAAGCAAAGTAAGCATTGCAGGGGGGCACCCTCATTTGAGGGGCACCAAAATGCCCTCGAGGGGACACGTCCCTGGCCCTGCCGTCCCATGCTGGTGGGAACCAGGCAAGCCAGCCAAAAGGGCGGCCCAGTTCAGAGCTGCTGGTCTGCTGCCCGCCACCAGCTGCCCTGCCCCCTACCCCAGCCACGGGCACCGCTCTTGGCTCTGTGCCACAGCAGTGTGGAGGGGGTGGGGGGCAGCCGGAGCTGGTATCGCTTTTCCTCACCCAGCTGTGCTACCTCCCACCCCGTCTCTGCTGCTCCGGCACAGAGCCAAAAGCCGCACCCGTAGCCTGGCGGGGGGAGAGCAGATGGGGGGGCAGCAGACCGGCAGCGCTGAACCAGGTTGGGTCGCCCTAGCTGAATGAATCCCAAATGAGGGGGTCACATCCATTCACCAACACAGCAAACCCAGCACAATATGCGAGCACTAAAAGGAGGCTGGGCCACTTCCTAGTAGGTATCAGCAGGCCTCCTTGGAGGCGCATGACATGAGCTATCCCATGCCTTCAAGGAGGGCACCAGCCAACGTCTGGTGCCTGCTGAGAGGGAGGTGGTTCGAGGCGAGGGACACACCACCAGGGATGATGATGATGCTCTTGGTGACTCAACAGACCAGAGGCTGTTCAAAAGCCAGCCAAGCTCTAAGGTGCTGGGACACTGTTAACCAGTGCCAGTGGCCTGGCTGCTCCGATATAATCATTCCTCGCACCACAGCATCCCAGTTTGACCTGCATCACAGTGGATGTGGGGACTCCTCCTGGACTCTCCCACCATGCTCAGAGTTGTTTGAGGATGTAGGTCCAGACCCACAACTTGTGGATGCAGAGTAGGAGGGGCTGCTAGGAAAGGGACCACACATGGTTTTCCTTGACAGTTTTGCATATCCCTGATTGTGGGACTCCTGCTCTAATCTTTGCCAGCTACCAACAGCCCCAGAGGCCACCCCAATGCTGCAAAATCAATGGGCATAAGGGTTCTCAACCACATGTCCTAGTACACCAGCAGCCAGTATCATGGCTGGAGCAGGAGCTACATCTCCAGTGAGTCCCACCAGACAGGGTCATTGACAAGTTGGCTGTGTGCTGTGGGATATTTGGCTCATGCAGCAGAGTCCTGGCTAAACAGTGAGCCTGATTCTGAGTTCATGCCCACTTCATGCTGGTGTTATTCCACTGGGCTTGATTCTGCTGGCACGACCAGTGATTTCTACCCAGAAGCACCCTACCCAGATATGCACCCAGACACCTGACAGGGGTACTCAGTGACTTTGAGACACTTCTAGGGGGGAGAGGGGAAATGCTCTAAAATGACCAGCACGTGTCCCTTCAAGGCCTGCAATTCCATTGAGGGATCCTGTGGACAGCATGTCCCCTCCCATGTAACACACAAGCCACCAGAGCCCCAAGATGAATGGTAGGGTATCTGGGTGAGATGGTGGAGGAAGAGAGTGGAGAGACTTCTTTCACCCCACAGCAGCAGGACAGGATACCTCCCTAGCTCCTTGTCAAGCATTAAAGAAGGGGAATGGCTTCCACGCTAGCTGGCACATCCAGCTACACTGCATCATGGTCTGCTGGCAAGCACCATGGCAAACCTGCTTCTTCCCAGCCAAAGCCCACTGGCTTATACACCACTATCTGCAGCATGAGCTAACTGTGACTCACACTGCTACATCCTGTACCTCCAGCCGCCCCCTAATTTCCTGCCCTGGGTGACAGGATCTGGAACAGAAGACACATCAGACACCATCCCACTGGGCAGAATTTGGCTGTTCACCATAGTTTGTGTAATATTTAGTTAAAGGCCATTCAAGCATCAAGCTGAGCTTGTGCTTTTTATGCCTCCTTGTGGCCACAGATATTACAGACTCCTATATGGTGTACAGTGGAGTTCTGCTTGCGCCAAACTGTCTCTTCCAGACACTGTTGTCACTCTCTTTCCACCAGTCTCTGCCCCACTCTCCTAGCCCCCTGCTTCATAGACATGGCTCCAGTTCTTCTCTCAGCTGCAGTTTGATATTGCTCCCATTAACAGACTCCCCTGTTTGTATTCCCCCAAACTATTCCCTGATATTTTTGCTAGAGTTTCTCAGCATTGTACAAGGAGGATGTAGCATTTGATTTCTGCCCCCTGTTCAGTGCTCCAGGGCTGTCTTTTCATGATGTATACATGGGCAAGCTCCTCTTATCAGCATGGAGTGTCAGGCCAGAGATCTGCAAACAAACCAGGACTCTAGCACCCAGAACCAGATGAATCCCTATTAGCCACCTGGGGCAATCAATAGCCTGTCCCTCCAGTTGCTTCCATCTGCTTTGTGACTTCCCAGATGGGCTTTTGTTCTTATTTTATTTTCCTTGTCTGTAGGCCAGACTGACCATTCAAGCACTATGGGACAAAAAACCATTGATCCCTGCTGGAGTGCAGTGGGAAAGAGATAAGCACTCATGGGGCTTTATTCCCTTTTCTCCAAACCACAGATGGCCTCTCTGCAGAGGCTGGGCCAAGTGGGAAGGAGTAAAAATGGATGGAAAGGGAGAGAGGTGCCAGGGGTTAAAGTATAATTTGGCAGGCCCCGGAACCCTCCTAAATTGGTGAGCCCCCCCCCCCCCACATCAGTGCAGGCCCCCTCATGCACCCTAGCTCCTTACCCCCAAACACCTGACCCCACCCCAGCTCTTGCCCCCCACACCTAGCCCCACCCAGCTACTGCCCTGTACATGCCTGCCCCCAGCCCAGCTTCTGCCTCCCACCCCTACTCCCACCCCAGCTCCTGCCCCCCCACACCTAGCCCCACCCAGCTACTGCCCTGTACATGCCTGCCCCCAGCCCAGCTTCTGCCCCCCCTACTCCCACCCCAGCTCCTGCCTCCCACACACCTAGCCCCGCTCCTTATGTGGCTGCCATGGGGAGGGGCCCTGGCCCAGGCTGAGGCTTTGGCCTAGAGCCTAGTCTCACTGAGCGCTTCTGAGCATGCTCAGTGAGACCAGGCTGAGGGGTGGAGTTTTTAGAACTCCCTTTCCTGCTGGAACATGGCCAAATGGGGTTCGGGGGCTTGCTAGTTTTAGGGACTCAGCGTTCTGGCCCCTAAAAATAGAGAATGGACCCTGAACGCTACGTTCTGGGGCCTACTATTTTTAAATGGTGGGCCCCAGAATGTGGCATTCCAGCTCCATTTTCTACTTTTAGGCAGCCCAGAATGCTGAGCCCCTAAAAATAGTGGGCCCTGGAATGGAGTTCCCCCACATTCCAGCTAACTTCAACCCCTGAGAGGTGCAGAGGTGAGAGTTTGTGACATTAACCAGGGTATAACCTGGACTGATGGCAAGCTGTGTCCCCGCAACATTAACTAGCCTGACAGCAGAATTCTTCCACAGAACTAGCCACGTTTAAACTGAGCATTGGGTCAGCATAACTATGGCGTTCAGGGAGTTGAATTTTTCACACACTCCCAACTGCCATAGCTACATCATTTAAGCGTGGACCAGGCTTCAGTAAAAAACTGATCCAAAGCCAACTGATACTTCCGGGACTCATTCCACTGATGTCAATGTGCTCAAGACCAAGTCTTAAGCATATGTGTGAAGAGCTACTTAAGGAAAGACAGAGCTGCATTTGTTCTGAAAACGGTCCAGCCCATGGTCATACTGCTCTCTCACAGGGAGTCATTTCAACAAACGAGGGCCCGCTTCTGTCTGCCACTCTCCTGGGCCTCCCACTGTATATTGTAGTCCAGTGGTTTTCAAACTTTTTTTTCCTCAGGACCCAGTGGAAAAATGTCATTTATGGCTGAGACCCAACAGTTACATCTTTGAGCAATACATCCCAGTCTTATCGCAGCAGCAGCTGAGGGCACCACAATCCAGTGCCTGAGGGTCTGCAACCCAGTACTGGGTCCCAATCCACTTCTGGAGACCATTACTTCCATTGTTCCAGTAGAAGGTAGCAATTACCGAGGGAAGGTGTGGCTGTGAAGGGGAGGCGGAGGCAGTCTTGCATGCTTCTGGAGTCAGCCCACTGGAAGACTTTGACTGTCAGAACAGACACCTGGAACTGGACTCTATTCTTAACAGTGAGTCAGTCTGTGAAGTGAGAGAGAGCTCCCAGAAGGGACCTCTAGACCATCTAGTCTAAGCTCCTGTCTATCATCAACCATTAACTTTTACCCATTTGCCCTGCTTGGAGCTCAGTAACTTGTCATTGACTAAAGCAGGTCTTCCAGGAAGGCATTTAGCCTAGCTTTGAAGACATCAAGCAATGGAGAATCCACAACTCCCCTGGTTAGCTTGTTCCAGTGGGTAATCGCACTCCTTGTTAAAAATGTATGCCAAATTCTCTTTTAAATTTCTCTGGCATCATAGCAAGAACAGGCTTACTTACTCACATGAGTAATGTTTGCAAGTTAAATTGCCAGACGAAGCCAACTTAGCTGCTCTTTGGACAGATACATACTATAGTAGTGCTTTCATGGTGCTCATATTCATTATCTTACTCTGAAAATGCATAATCAAAGAAGAAAACCACCAGCACTAAACTTGCCTGAAAGCCCATGGGCCCAATTTTGAGATCTTTCCATAGATTTTAGTTAGTCCTTCTTCAAGCAAACCTCCCCTTGAAGTCATTGGGATGTTTGTCTGAGCAAAGAACAGCTAAGAAAGGCCTTCAGGAGTTTGTTTGTCTTGTAATTTTATTTCTGTGGATGAAGAAGTCCCTCTGTTTGCACCATCTCTATGAAAGATCCCATCCAATTTTACATTGCTGGCACTTCTCACAAGGTTGCTTCTCCAGTTACTTAGTGAGCAGTGCAGGGTCAGTCCCACAGTTTTTGGCACCCTAGACAAACTATGACTTTAGCACCCACCACTCCCATCCACATTTTATGAAAGATAATATATTGATATATTTTTAAATTAGAATTTAACTTTTTTATCTATCTAATTTGGTGCCCTTCAAAGCCCAGTACCCTAGGTGACCATCTAGCTCACCTGTATGGTTGGGCTGGCCCTGGATCAGCTCTGCCTACCCTGTTTTCATGGTCTTATATTTGCAAACACACCTGGTCTGTTTCTTTTTCACCACAGATACCCTTAATTCTTGGTTTCCAAGATTGGCAGGACACAGAACAGGTACTCACCAGAAGGAGAAGCCTTCCATTGCTTTCTCTCCTCCCTTTGCTTCCTGTTCCTCTAAGTGACAAATCCTCCCACTTACTGAGCCAGCCATCTCAATAGCCCAGCCCTTACCATCCAGGTATCAATAATCCCTCAACTGAAAATTGGTTAATTAACTTCACAAGCTTGCAGGCCTCCCAAGAGTGCATTGCAGCAACCGCACAGTGACCTGTGAGCTACAACTAGCGATCTGTGACCATGAGTGATACTACCAATTCAGAGCAATAAGCAAGGTGGCTACTAGCCTCGCCCTGCCTGAGAAAAGAACTGAGCTGGGAATGTAAACACATTAATACCACTGAGAAAATATCTAGCTCCCAGGTGGGGAAAAAAGAGAACAAAACACAACAACTCACCCAGTGAAGACTGGCTCAAAACAAATAATTTCCTTGCTTGATCCAGCTGCCAAGTAAGAACTACCTTTGCAGCGACTGAGAAAAAAGGATATAATAATGCTGTTGGATTTAAAGGCATTACAAAGGTCATATCTAGGAAAATGGAAGGGGCTACATGAAGTTACTGGTATAAACAACCATGTGTTTTGCTTAAACACACATTTTTGAAAAGAGCCCATCTATGAGGACATGGCTAGAATAGAAGGAAAGGTGCCTGCACCCTGTGGATCAAAATTTCTCCCAGCCACTTTTTAAAAATCTTACTGTGGTCCTACAGTTAGTTGGCATTTGGGCCTGACTCTCCTGCCACTGGCCCCAATGGAGTCACTGCACCTCGATCCCAGTGAAAGGGCCCAGTCGTGTTCCCACTGGAATCAATTACTAATGCCCATTTGTTTCCACAGGTGTAGCCTCCTACCCTGTGTAGAAGGAGACACAAGCCCAGAACCAATATTTCATTCTGTCTCCCCTGCTTGCTGGGATTGTTCAGCCTTGGTAATGAATGCAAGCCAACACACTGGAATAAACTCACTGCTCTGGAAAATGAGGACGTGGCACAAGGGCCTCCTACAACAAGGGCCCTGCCCAGGGGAGCAGGAATGTACCTGTGTACGAGCCCTGCCCCGACCACTGAGAGAGCAGAATCAAGGACACTTGTGAGTCTGTCCGGTTGACAACAATTTGACCTGGGTAACTCCTTATGCGGCTTTCTCCATCTAAGGTAGGAATGAATCTCCATCTGACTACAATGTTGGCCCTCTCCCAATTCACTCTGAACCAACCAAGCAATTCAGAGGGCTCCTGGGTCTTACACCCGGTGTCACTTTCTTCACCCACCGGTTCCACAAGGGTCACTAGTAAAGCTGCTGATTGACAGCAATTCTTTTATCCCAGCCATGTGCCACTACAGTCGGTGGTTTGTTTTCCTTACCTCCTGTATTCCAACCCAGATTTCCTTCTCCCCAGTTCTGTCCAGTTCTGGCAGGGGTGGTCAGCAGGCCCTGATCCTGTTTTCCCCTCTTTCTTTGTAAGTGACATCTCCCTTCCCTAACATACCCTCAGTGTTGGGGTCACCCTCGGGCGCTCTTCCTTTTTGCTTTGGGGTAGCTCACAGAGGGAGTAACCGGTCTCCCACCATATGCTAGCACCCTCTTTGAGAGTCTTTCTACCCAGAGCCAGAGATTCGCTCACATTCTCAGTTCACTCTCTGCCACATGTTACTTGGAGAGGCATACACTGAATGCTCCAAGGGAATTTTGTGGCCTTGGTCAACTATTACCCTCATCCATTCCCTCCCCCTAGTTGCCGTGCTCCTAACAAGGGGGGGGGGGGGCGCGGGGTGGTTGAGTCATGAAAGCTACATGACTTATGCACACGGGAGAACCGTAACACGATGCCCGTATCCCTACTCCCAGCCTCTGTCAAATGGAGCTGGGGTCGTTTTCTCATGCACCTAGATCTTAAAGGTTTCTTCCTGCTCTCTAAGGTGGTAGTTTAACCTCTTATCCTGTGGCTAGTCTGACCTTTTTCAGCTTCACGTTCCTGCCCCTTCACCTGTTGGTGATTGCGTCTACCCATGGGCCTCTGAAGGGGTGCTCTCGGCATCCAATTTCTGTCCGGGGTTACCCACTGAGGAACTACGTTTATCAGGTGGTTGTCTAATTTCTCTGTATGTCTCTGTGATTGTCTTCCTTGGCTGCAGCAGTAAGGGGTTTTTTTTCCTCCTTTTCCCCTCCCCCTTCCATTTCTGCCTCCATGTACTGCTAGTAGGCTGAGTTTTACTCCGAGGCCCACATTAGTTTCCCCGTTACCAGCCTCTGATGTCCCCTACTTAATGGTGCCTCACCAATCCTTGATTTGGTGGCTGTGGTTTTGTTTTTTCCCATGATATGGGGACTTTAGGCCACCCGCTGCTCCTGTTGATCACAGACGGAGGACTTGAGGGATGTAGGCTTTTATCTTTCCTCCCACTTAGGCCAGCCCATACTACCTATCCGCCTCCCTTTGCCTTGGCCCCTGGCCCTTACGGGGGTGCAGTGCTGAAGGCGGAAAAGAACCGCACTCCACCCACCATCCTCAGCATGGCTAGCAGGCACTTATTACTGAATGTATGCAAGCAGCGCTTGAAGAAGAACAGTGGGTTACTTACAGGTAACTGTCCTTCGAGATTGGCTGCTCGGATTCATTCAGAACTCTCCCACCATCCCCGCTACTCAGAGTTGGCAACTTTTAGGGACTGAGGAGGGATGGGGCAGCAGCCACATATATAGTGACGGTGTGGCCAGGGGGTGGTGGTCACCAGCCCTGTTTTGACAGGCTAGGGCAAAAAGGTTTCCAACCAATCGTGCACTGCAACATGGACACACCTATTACTGAATACATCTGAGCAGCCCATCTCGAAGAAAGACGGTTACTGGTAAGTAACCCACCTCTTGAGCAACAATTTAGTTGGAATTCATAGGTCTGAATCTGAACTCACAGACACTTGCCCGTCCATGACTTCCTGATTTATACACTTAGTAGTAGGTGGATCGGTCAGTTGCCTTGCGCCTCTGTGTGAGGAGACCTGCCACTGCAATGTTACATTTACTGCCTGCAGATTCCTAGGGGAGGCCATGGAAAGACAATGGCCCTGGTGTAGCTGTCAGTCATTAGCACTGGTGTAAAAGAGGAGCAATGACACTACAGCCCATGGAATTACATGAGCATCACAGCAATGGGAGAACAGAATCAAGCCACCCCCAAGAACTGAAAACCATTAATCCAGAAAACTCCTTAATGGGCAGAAAGCCAAAAGCAAGCCATTACCTCTGACATCCTTGGCACTCACCAGCAAGAGTAACAACAGAGCCAGCAGGAAGCTTGGTATAGATAAGATCTCTGTGTATAAACTACACCTTGACTGGCAGGGTCAGACAGGCAGTGCTGTTTTATCTTCAACTCCTGTTTCAGAGCATTTGGCTGTAGGGAAGTTTTGTAGATTAATATCTGTCATAGGAGGCACCCCTGGGATATAATCAGTACAGGGCTGTAACTATGGCGGGGTGAACGGGGCAAAGCCCCAGGTGCGAATTTGAAAGGGCACCGTGCCAGACCCTTCCTGGCCCAGAAGAGGAATGTGCCTTAAAGACACATTCCTCTAGGAGCCAGGGAAGGTGCTCCCCGCATGGCTCTGGCTGCGGCCGTGTAGGGACTCCCCACCCAGCTCTGAGCAGGGCAAGGTAGGGCAACCCCCCCCCGATTGGGTCTGGCCACTGGGGGGGAATGGATGGGCCCCAGATAGGGGCTCAGGTGGGGGAGGGGCATTTTTGGGACTGCTTGCCCTGGGCGCCCAAATGTGTAGTTATGGCCCTGGATCAGTGTATCTTTGCTGGTCATTTTCACTATTAATTGTGTGGTTTAATGAAACACATGCAATGCAAGGTTCATTTTGCCGAATTCTCATGTGCTGCTCTGCATTATTGTTATGGTGTCATGTTTCCTGCAACATCATGTATGTGTACAGATGGGAAACATGTTCCCATGTATTTCACATGGCTGTGAGGGGAGGAGAGGGACAGAGATGTCTTCCAGCAGCCTGTAAATAGTCAGGGCTGCAAGCACATGTCCAGAGAAAATAAGAATGACAATAGACAAGCTAAATGTCTGCAGCACCTCAGACCAGTGGTTCTCAATTACTGTATCAGGACACATTTTTCTTCAAGCACTGCTTGAGTCCATTCTTAACTAGATGACACAGCGCACGGTTATCTGGAAAACTTTTTATTCTAGCTAGCCTGTCCCCGTAGGCTCAGTCACCAATGCCCCCTCTGACCTGCACACCTGTGAAGTAGATGGGTGGCGCTGACCCTGCCCCCTCTTCAGTTCCTTCTTTCCACCCTTTGCGATGGTCCTGGAACTGCCTGCCCTTGCACAGTTGCAAGAGCCTGTCTCCTTTGCTACAGTCTCTTCACTCTTCCTTCGTTTGTTGTCTTCCTCTCCACCGTTTGGACTCTTTCCTACTCGAGAGGCCCCAAGCAGCGCCAAAGAACCGCGCTCTCCGCTGCTCTGCAGCACCATGGGGACCCAGCACAGACCCAGCCATACCTGACTTGAAGCCCTGTGCCACCTGTGGTAAGGCCTTTTTGGTCAGTGACTTACATGAAAAATGCCTTAAGTTCCTTGGTTAGGGGCACAGGAGTGACAAATGTCATATTTGCCAGTCCTTTAGGCCAAGGACTCAAAAGGAGTGGGAGAATCGCCTGTGAACCATGGTATTGGAAGAGGCTGTACATCCGGCCTCAGTGCTGACCTCGACACCATTGGCACAGGATGCTCCAGGGCAGAGGGTGCAGTCCATGACAACCCCACCTCAGCACCAGTCCCTACCTGGGAAACCAAAGAAACCCTGCAAGGATCTGAGACTGCACCGAGGGCCCGCCCCCCCCCCCCAAAGGAGAAGCCCCGCCATCGGCATAGGTTTGGATCCCTGGCACAGGCATTGGGGGATCCACAGACCATGGCTCCAAGGCCACAAGTGCTCCCAGTTCTATCTACACCCAAGGCCTTTGAGGAGCCCAGAGCGCTACTGCAGCTGCCCATACCCATGCTGCCCAGACTGATAGTGTTGAGGAGGACGGCAGCCCTGTCTTTGAGGGCTTGGCCCAAACCCCAGGGTGAGTCTGGTCCTCTGGCACAACAAGGGCCAGCGTGGGACCAGAATCAGCAATGCAGAAGCTCATCCTGGGACCTGACATCAACGCCCCAGCAGGATCCCTCCAGGGAAGGTCAGCACAGCCACTCCCCACCACCGACACAATGTGTCTCCTCTACTGGGCTGCTCAGAAGACACACGGCAGAGCCATCCCTAGGGTAGGGCAACTGGGGCTGTCACCCAGGGCCCCGCACTTTGGGGGGCCCCGTGCAGCCACATCGCAGCCCCCCCATGCTGGGGACCAGGCAAGCAGCCAAAAGGGCAGCCCGGTGCAGTGCTGCTGATGCCTCTCCCCCGGCTTCCCAGCCACAAGTGTTGCTCTAGGCTCTGTGCTGGAGCAGCAGGGAGGGGTGCAGAGCCAGTATCGCTTCCTCCCTTCACCGCCAGCCTGGCCACGCTGCCTCCTGCCCCCTCCCCACCACTCCAGCACGGAGCCCAGAGCACCGTGTGTGGCTGGGAAGCAGTGGAGAGGCACCGGCAGCGCTGCACCAAGCTGCCCTTTTGGCCGCTTGCCCGGTCCCAGGCATTGGGGGGGGGGCAGCACAGGGACCTGCCCCTCCCCTGGGCCAGCTGGCTCCACCCTCAAGTGCTGGGGGGGGCCCACGGAGGGTAATTTGCCAGGGGCCCCGCACCCCTGCAGACAGCCCTGGGGACAGCCCTGACACCCGGCACAGCCGTTCCCCATGGTGGGCCTCTACACCAGCGGACTTGGCGTCCAAGTCAGGGGACGATGGGGCATATCTTCATATCTCACCCGAAGCATCATCCCAGGAACACTCAGCGGTGCCATCACAAAAATCACACCACACCAGATCACAGTCACACTCATCAGGATTCTCTGACACTCGATGCCAACGCTCCTCAATGCTGCTACCAGCAGCACCAGCCTCAATGCGCCCAGCGGGGCAACACAGGAGAAAGCACTTCTCATCATCGTCCTGGCACAGGGAACACCAGGCCTGGACTTTGGCCTCACCTCCTCCAGTGTGGAGCTCTCCGCATGGAACATCTTCAGTGCCAGTGCGCAAGAGGGGATGCCCCCCACATGATGCTCAGTGCAGCAGGGTGGACCGCTCCCCTGCACAGGGAAGGAGACCATCTCCAGCGCAGGCCTCAGAACTGCAGACCTTTACAGATTGGTCCACATGGTGGACCAAATGGGAATCCTGGGACTCACTACAAAGGGACCCCACATCTCCTGAGTCAGCAAGACCGACCACATCCCAAGAGGGATGAGATGCAGAAGTGTCCAAGAAAGATTTGGATCCCAGCGAGGGTCCAGTGGGTCTGAGGAGAAGCAATTCTAGGGTGATATCATCCTCCTCCCCTGATGAAGTGGCTCACCAAAAGTCCCTGTCAGCCAGGGAGAACCCGAGAGCTCAGCAGGAACTCCTGAAGCACATGGCTGCAAACCTTGACCTCCCCATTAAGGTTGTCAGGGAGGACTTTGACCCCCACTTCAGTGTAGGGGAGGGCTGCCCCATCAGCAAGGGTAGTGGTGCCAGTGCATGATGGGGTCCTGAAGATCACCCATGCCAGATGGGGACTCTCCATCCTCAGTCCCTCCCAGTCTCAAAAGGGACAGAAAGGAAATACCATGTCCTTGTGGACAATTTCAGTTTCCTGTTCACCCATGCAAGCCCAGCTTCCCTGGTGGTGGACACTGTAAATCAGTGGGAAAGGTAGGGCCAGCCCACAGCTGTGCCTAGAAATAAAGATGCCAAAAACCTAGACTTTTTTGGAAGGAAAGTTTATTCTACCAAGGCATTACAGCTGCATAGAGCCAATCAGCAAGCCCTTATGGGCAGGTATGTCTTCAACCTTTGGACATCCATGCAAAGGTTCAAAGACTTTATTTTCTCAAACCACACTGTGGACTATGACTTGCTCATTGAGGAGGTCCTGCTGGTGGCATGTGTGACCCTGCTTTTTTTGTGAGACATGACTGACATGGCAGCAGAGGGGTAGTGTCGTCTATTGCCATGCACCGAGCAGCCTGGCTACAGGGGTTGGGGTTATCCCCCCGAATGCAACAGTCCATCCAGGACCTCCCTTTCGAAGGTCCATCCTTGTTCACAGAGTCAACTGACGCCATGCTCCACAGCATAAAGGACTCCCAGGTAACACTTTAGTCCTTGGGGATGTACACTCTGCCAGGGCTGGTTCTAGCCATGAGCCAATGAGGCCCTGGCTTGAGGCACCTAAGCTTAGGGACACCACGGGCAGGTCAGGCAGGCTGGCCCAGAAGCTAGACCCACATTTCCGCCCCTCCCCTGATCCATGGGGTGGACTCTGGTCTCTCACCCCACCTCTGGGCTGGCCCTCCCCACCTCTAGGACAGACCAGCCAGCCCAGGGGAGGGGCGGGAGAGTGGTGGCTGGCCTCTGCGCTGGCCCGCTTTGCCCCTCGGTCAGCTGTTCCCTGCCCTGGGGACGGAGTGAGCCGGACAGAGAAGAGGATGGGTTCTGTGTTCTACCGCCCCCCGGGCACAAAAGTGAAAGCCGGCTCGGGGGTGCCACAAGCCCTTGAGCCATCCTTGTACTCCACAGGCTGCTAGACAATCCTTTCAGGCACAGCAGCCACAGCCCCAACACCCGCAGCAACACCAACAGCTACAGAATCAGGAAGCTCACCACCAGCCCTTGCAGTCATCCCAATACCTTTATGGGAGTAGGAACGGAGATAGAAATAGTAGTGGCAGGGGGGTGTGGGCCCAGGAAAACAGCCAACCCCTCCCCACCAACAAGGAAGCAATGGCCATCCCTTGAGCCAAAGGCAGAGGTTTTGCCTCTTGCCCAAGGGCCACAGCCAACCCAAGGACTCCCACCCACTTCAAAACAGACTGGCCTCTTTCCCGCACTGGTGGTCCGAGATTACGTCAGACCTCTGGATCCTAGACACAGTATCCCACTGTTACCACATTCAGTTCAAGACCAGACCACCTGAAACAAAACTGCCCCCTCACTACCAAGTTGGGAACACTACCCACAAGGCCCTCCTGGAGAGCAAAGCTGCACGCTCCTAAACCTGGGGGCAATAGAATGAGTGCCCACCAAGGAAAAGGGGAGGGGCTTCTACTCAAAGTACTTCTTGGTCCTAAAGGCAAATGGGGATCTGAGAACAAGCCTAGACCTAAAAGCCCTAAACAAGTTCCTGAGAAAAATAAAGTTTTGAATGGTTTCTCTAATCACAGATAATTTCTTCACTAGATCCAGGAGATTGGTTCACAGTCCTCGACTTAAAGGATGCTTCCTTTCACCTATCAATAAGACCAAAACACAGGTTCCTATGGTTCATGATTGGAGACAAACATTTGCAGTTCACAGCCCTTCCCTTTGACATTTCATTAGCCCCAAGAGTTTTCACAAAGTGGATGGCAGCGGTAGCAACCCACCTAAGGAAATGAGGGTTGCAAATCTTTCCATACCTGGCCTACTGGCTGACCAGGGACAAAACCAGAGACCAGGTCTGGGGCAGCATTGGCTCCATCCAAAAGCTATGCACCAGGTTAGGCCTCCTTCTAGACCTGGAAAGCTCAAAACTGACCCCAGCAAGGGGAAGTAGAGTTTATAGGGGCCCACCTGGATTCAAAGAGGATGAGAGCTTCCCTCCCTCTATCCAGGTTTCAGTCAATATCTACCATCATTTCAGAACTGCAACACACCCCAACCACAACAGCAAGGCGATGCCTTCCACTGCTAGGCCACCTGGCTGCCTTAATCTATGTGGTAAGGATGCCTTGCTTCTGTACAAGGCTGCTGCAGTCATGGCTAATAGGGGTATTCCATCCCCAATGCCACCCCCTTGATCGGGTGGTCACCATCCCATGGGCAGTCCTAAATACTCTCATGTTCTGGCAGGAGCCAGAATTCGCATGCAGAGATGTCCTGTTCAAAGCCTAGAAGCCCTCACTCACCTTGATCACAGATGTGTCAGACCTTGGTTGAGGAGACCACATCATGGGCAACATCTTTACCCAAGGACATGGTCACAGGCAGACAGCCTTCTCTACATAAATGTGAAAGAATTAAAAGCGATCTGCCCGGCTTGCAGTGTGTGCTTGGACAAGATAAACGGGAAAGTGTACAGGTCCTAATGGACAACACAGCAGCCATGTTCTACCTCAACCATCAAGAGGAAGCCCGCTCGCCTGTGTTGTACAAGGAGGTGATCCGCCTATGGAAACTGACACTAAAGCAGAACTTCCACCTGGCGGCAGCCCACCTGCCAGGGGTGAACAACTGTCAAGTGGACAGGCTCAGCAGACAATTCCTCCCCCAGCATGTGTGGTTCTAATACCTGGGTATAGTGAACCAGCTTTTCAAGAGATGAGGGAACCCCCCCCCCCAACATAGACCTCTTTGCCACTTAAGCAAACTGCAAATGTAACCTATTCTGCTCACTCAGGGGGACAGACGGGGACTCCCTGTCAGATGCCCTCCAAATAAGCTAGGAGAACCTCCTCCTTTACGCCTTTCCTCTATCCCATTGATCCACAGAGCCCTGTTAAATATCAAGAAGGGCAGGGCGGATGTGATTATGATAGCCGCTGTGTGGCCTCGCCAGCCTTGGTCCGTACACTCTTCAATCTCTCAGTAGCCCTGTCCATAATGCTCTTGCTCAGAGTGGACCTACTAATGCAGGACTCAGGATGCCTGCAACACCTGGACCTCAGATCCCTCCACCTAACAGGCTGGAAGCTATATGCCTGAGCCTGGGCAAACAAGATTTCTCCAGGAAGGTCCAGCGGGTGCTGATCGAGAGCAGGAAGCCCTCTGAGGGCAATGTACAGGGCTAAATGGAAATAGTTCTCCCTATGGGCCATGGACAAGAGGGTGCCCCCAGAGTCTACCCCAATTCAGGCCATTCTCGATTACCTCCTAGAACTAAAGGAGAGTGGCTTAAGGCTTCCCTCCCTCAGGGTGCACCTGGCAGCCATCTCAGCGCTCCTTCCATAGCTCCTTTGATGGGGTGACCCCTTCTCTCACCCCATGATGGTGAGATTCTTCAAGGGAGTGGAGAGACTCTTTCCCCAGGTCAGAGAACTGATCCTGCAATGGGATCTAAACATGGTACTCAAAGGGCTAACACTGCCCGCCCCCATGAACCAATAGACTCATGTATGCTGCTAGTTCTATCTTGGAAGGTGGTGTTCCTAGTGGCCATCACGTTGGCCAGAAGGGTGTCCAGAGAGACAAAGTATAACTCCACCCTCACCCAGTTTTCCTACCCAAGGTGGTTTCACCCTTCCATATTAACCAGGAAATTTGCCTCCTAATGTTCTTTCCAGACCCACATGGAGAACCAGAGACAGTGGCACACTCACGATGTCAGAAGGGCACTCACCACATATATAGAGTGGACTAGATCATTCTGCAGATCATCTCAGCTCTTCATAGCGGTAGGCAAATGCATGAAGGGTCAGGCGGTAACATCCCAGCACATCTCATTGTGGATAACAAGCTGTATTAAGGACTGTTACCACAGCACAAACACTCTCCTTCCAGGGAGAATCAAGGCCCATTCCATTAGAGCACAAGCATCCTCCACGGCCTTTCTCACACAGGTTCCTATCCAAGAAACATGCAAAGCGGTGACCTGGTCCTCAGTGCATACCTTTGCGTCCCATTATGCAATTGTCCAGCAGGTAAGAGATGATGCTGCCCTGGGCAGAGCCATTCTATGAGCAGGGAAACCTTAACTCTGCCCACCACCCTGACTACAGCTTGTAAGTCACCTACTTAAGAATGGACGTGAGCAGCACTCAAAGAAGAACGGGAGGTTACTTACCGTAATCGTCCTTCTTTGAATGGGCTACTCGCACACATTCCATAAGGTCCCTCTGTCCCCACTTTTCGGAGTTAGTGGAAAGAAGGGACTGAAGGGGGAGCAGGGACAGCATCACCTATCTACCACAGGGGTGTGCAGATCAGAGGAGACATTGGTGACTGACCCTATGGCCAGGGATTAAAGTGGGCCAGAACGCAGTGGAACGCCATTCCAGGGACCACTGTTTTCAGGGGCTCTGCATTCTGGGACCCCTAAAAATAGAAAATGGAGCCAGAACAGTGCATTCTGGGGCCCACCATTTACAAATAGCTGGCTGCGGAATGCAGCATTCTGGTTCCATTTTCTATTTTTAGGGGCCCCCCAAACATGGAGCCCCTAAAAATAGCAGGTCCCGGAACCACTTTCTATTGCATTCCTGCTGGCAGGGAGGAGGAGATTTTAAATATGCTCATTGATAGCTGGCTCAGGGTGGGATCAGTGGCTGGTGTGGCCCATAGGCAGTGGTTCCCACCCTCTTCTGTGCCATGGCACACCTTGATACTTTTAATTACTTTGACGCACACCACCAAATGGTCTCTAAATGAATCCATGAATATTCATGAGCCAAACAGGAACTCTTTGAGTAGTTTTTCAAAAAATGCTGTGGCACACCTGCTTAGGCATGAGGGCACACCTGTGTGCCAAGGCACACTGGTTGGGAAACACTGCCATGTGGTTGCAATATGCCACTAAGTGTGTCGTGACCTGCAAAAGGTTGAGGCCCACTGACTTGGGCAGGGAGGGGGAGATCTCCCACCCTTTCTGAACAAAGGGAATCACCTGGCATCAAAAGGGGGGGGGGATAAATAAAAACATTTCAAACAGAGAGGCTTTTTGCCAGAGAATCTCCATCTTGAAACATCTCCAGCAATAACCAAAGACTGTGCCCTGCCTAGGGAAAGGCAAGAGTGGCTGTAAAACTATCATCAGCCAAGCATGTGGGTAAAAGTAGAAAATGGTCTATGACAGTAAACTTTTGGTTAGAATGAGTCTTTTTTTTTTTTTATTTGGTACTGGTTAATTCCTGACAGGTTCATTAACTGAATATGCATTGATTTGCTATATATTCACTTGAAATCATGCTTTAATCAATAAACTAGTGTTTGTTTTACCTAAAGCTGTGTGGATTCTATTCTAGAGAGTGTGAATGGGCAACAACTGGTTGTATTTTTACTTCTTTGTTAAGCACGCAGACCCTATGTATGTGAGCTTGCAGCGATCTGGGAAGGGCCCTGACCCCTGCAAGACAGGAGTTCCTTGTGTGGCGTCTGGAGGCTGGGGGTTCTTGCTAGGGAACAATTCTCTGAGTGGCTAGAGAGTGCACATCCACTGCCTGGGACCAATTGCATGCAGAAAGCTGGTGTGGGCTGACTCAGGAGTGGGTAGTCACCTAGCAAAACAGGGTAAGTCAGGATCCAGGAATGGGTGATTGGGGAGGCACAGCTGCAGGCTAGACTAGGTCGTGGGAGGGGAGTGGCACGACATCTAAGAATCCTTCTTGAGCGACAGGGTGGGGGAGGGAAAGAGAGATGTTGGGGTGAGGTCTGAGAGGATAATCCTGTATCAAAGGACTCCCTTTTTCTTTCTCACCTTCCCTCTTAAACTCATCCTCCCCAATAAAGGTTTCTGCAATGGCAGCAGCTGATCACAGTGGGTTTGCAAAAGTTTGTTTTCACCTGCTGTGGGCATATCTGCACTTGTAGCACTTTCCACTCAGTGTAAACAGTGGTGGGAGCGCTGCTGGTGCAGACACTGCCACCATCTCTCCAGGAGGTGGAATAACTAGGCTGACAGGAGAGGGTCTCACACTAGTGTAGGCATGTGTTCACTAATAACACCATTACGGTATGTTTCACAAAAGGATCCCTGGCTGCGTAAGGACTTTAGGACCTGGCTCTCCAGGGTGACATAACCAAAGGAAAACAGAGAAACCCTGGGGCACTGGAGCTGGAAGCGAGATGGAAATACAGGTGTGTCCTGCTAAGCAGTGCCACTGAGGAATGTAAAGTCCGGGAGATAACAGTGGACCAAACCCTTCTGCAGTGACTCATTCTTACTCAAACAAGACTCCCTTAAGCATCAATAGAAGGGCTGATTGAGAACAGTTTGCACATAGAGAGCTGGATTTGGGGCCTAGTAATTCCAACAAATAGTAATGCTAATACTTTGTATATTTACAACACCCTTATGGTCACAGTGGTTAAAAAGGCTGTAAAGCCCAAAGGTTCGTCGTGGTCCTGGCCTGTTGAAAACAGATATCAGAAGGATGCTGCACACAATAGTAACCCCAGCCCCCACAGACCTTTCTGTTGCAAGTCTGTGTCATAGCCTAACACCAAAGACATTGTCAGCTGCAAAAATATCTATATCTCAGCAGAAAATGGCACATGGGGATATACTTATACAGTGCTATTTATTTTTCCTCCTGTTCTGTAAGTTCCCCATCATCAAGCATCTGAAAAAGTGACATTTCCTCCCATGAAAGCTCATCTAGTAAATTAATTTCTTAGGCTTTAAAAATGCTGCAGGGCTCCTTGTTTGTTTTGGTGATATATCTGACACAGATATTATGTGTACATTACAGACACACACACAGATAGAGACAAGTAACTTGTTAGATATAGGGCAACAATTCAAACACCTACACCTAGAAGCAACATGTACAAATGACCTTGCCACTCTCAATTCCCACTAGGCCACCTGGTGTGTATTGTTGCCATTGATTTAGAGGAGCCACTTGGTTTTATACCAGCTGAGCAGCAGGCAGGATGATTTCAATGCAAAACAACCAGATGGTCAACAGGTGGATTGTTCTCTACTTTGAAGCACATTTTGGACACTGTAAAAGAAGCAGGAAGTCCTGTGGCACTTAAAAACTAACATTTTCTGACAAAGTGGGATTTTCTCCCATGAAAGCTCATGTGATAAATAAATTTGTTAGTCTTTAAGTGCCACAGGACTTCTTGCTTTAGCTGAACTAGACTAACATGGCTGCCCCTTTGGAATTTGGACACTGTGCAATTCACTGATTAACTAATGGGGGTTAAATCGCTGAACACCACATAGGCCATAATTTTACCTCGTTCTGAATGCTGCAACTTCTGATGTAGCTAACATCAGAAAACTGCTGATTTGGAGCAAACCTTCCCATAATTTTCTAGCAGGCTGACAATAACAGTTAGGCTCTGCTCCTCTTGAAGCTAGTGGGAATTCTGCCATTAAGTGGAAGCAGAACCGGGACCTTTGAGAATATGTCACCAATACAATCAATGTGCAGGCTATGACCTCCCAGTGCTCCTGGGAAAACACTGGGAAAGAGATGTTAAAATAGGTCTTTGCCTTGCAAGCAGGAAGCAAAATGATTTCTTCCTCTGATCAGTACTCTTGGTCTCTCTTGCAGTGCACAGCTCCATAAATTGCCCCCTGCTTAGATGTGTTAAAGGACTATAGAAAACAGCTCTCATTCTGATCTTGCTTAAACCAGTTTGATGCCAACAAAGGGGGATTTTCTTCCACAAAAGCTCATGTAATAATAAATCTGTTAGTCTTTAAGTGCCACAAGACTCCTTGCTCTTTTTGATGCCAGTGTGATTCCATGACCTCGACAATCACGCCTGATTTACACCAGCATGCGTGAGATCAGATGCAGACCCCTTATAGCTGAAAACTGTCATTTCACATTGACCAGCCAAGGCCCTTTGACACCGGTAAGCCTTGTAAACCTCAGCTGCTTTGCACGTGCTTTTTTTTTTCCCCATAAGTTCCTCACACCAGTTGTTCATTACATTCACAGATGTCCACTATTTATGGGCCTAGCCCTCGATCCACTGAAGTCGGTGACAGAACTCCCAGGGACATCAGTGTTGGCAGCTCTGGGCTTTTATAAAGCTTTCAGCTTTCTCACGTGGTGACACCTTCTAGAGGGTAGCATGGCCATGTTAGTCTTGTTCAGTAAAACAGACAAGGGGTCCTGGGGCACTTGTAAAGACTAACATATTTATTAAAACATAAACTTTCATGGATTACAACCCAGTGGATTGTACCCCAAGGCTCCTTATTCATTTGCTTTTCTCACAGCCCCTTTGCTCCTCCGACCCCAGAGACACAGGCCAGGAGCTTGTGCCATTGCCAAAACCCATCGTCAAGTGACCAGGGACTGAAATAACTTTAGGGGTGATCCTTGAGTGAAATAGGTGAGAATGGCTGGAAGGAATTGGGGGGGGGGGACGGACATATGGCCTGTAGACCAGATACAGCTGCGAACCTCTTCTGCCCAGCCTGTAACAGTCTCCACGAGACAGTGCCCTCTCCCTAACAAAGAGCAAGAGAGCATGGTTGCGCAGTATTGCACTGCACAGTCTTGTGCACCCAGCACTCATGGCATCATGGTGTGGCTGGGTATGTGCGACCCTGCTCCACAAGACCCCAGCAGAGACAGCATGTGTGATCTTGCAGTTTTGTGGAGCGCAGACCCACACACCTGTGCTATGCAGGAGGGTGTAGGCCCTAGCAGAAACGTCGCTGCCTGGGGGAAAGACCCAGGGCATGGGCCCCCCCCAGCACCCATTCTGCACCTGGGTCCGATCCAGCCTCGGGCTCCTGCTGCCACCAGCCTGGCCCTAGATCCCTGGATGGGGACGGGGACAGGGGACGCGGGTGCTGCTGCAGGTGGCCTGGCCCGGGATGGAGCTGGGAGCGGCAGGGTCTGCTACGCACGGCCCAGCCCTAGATCTCTGGCTGAGGATGGGGCCGGGAGAGGCAGGGGACGTGCCCGCCACTTGGGGCACTGGTGCTGGGACTCGGGGCAGGTGCCCTGTGTGCCAGGTGCCAGCAATGCCCCTGGGCCCTGGCCACTTGAGATATGTTTAACTCAGATCTGCCCCAACACAGCAAATGAGTCTGACCCCCTTGAATGGGTGTGTGTGTGTGAAATGTTGGCCCGGAGAGAGAGACCCTATATGGGAAGGGATGAGATATAGGGAGAGGAAGCGGAGCTGGGGCATGGGGTCAGACAGACAGACAGACAGGCTACCAAACCCCAGCCCGCAGGTAGCTCACTGCCGCTATCCGGATTAGGCTGGCTCCCCCACCCCGGAGGACCGATCCAGCTTTCCCGGCTGCCAGGCAGCCCCCGGTGCCGCTGTGGGTCGGCTCCGGTCTCAGCCCGGCTCCGCGGGGGCCGCTCGGGACTCGGGGCCGGCGGAAGCGAAGCGGCGCGGGGCGGGCGGCGCCCGTGGCCGTGTAAACGGGTCCCTCCCACCGCCCGCGGCTCCCGGAGTCCAGAGCCGGCTGCGGGCTCCATGGGGCGAGCCTGAGCCCGCGGGACCGGCACCGGCACCGGGCGGGGATCCGGATCAGGATCCGGATCGGGAGCCATGGCGGAGTTCCCGTCCAAGGTCAGCACCCGGACCAGCACCCCCGGGGGGGCGCCCGGCTCCTCGCTGCCCTCCCTGGCCCCGGACCTCGGCTTCCTCCGCTCCCCGCCCGGGCTGCTGATGGCGCTGGAGGGGGTGAGTGCGGGGCCGCTCCGCTTTCGGATCCGGAGTGAGCCGCGCTGAATCCGCGGGGGCGGCTGGGCGGCAGGTCTCTGGCCTGGGGGTCCTGCAAGCTGGTGTCTGGGCGCAGCTAAATCCCGCCTCGTCTCCGGGCATCCTTTTGTGTAAACGCCCTTTAGTCCCCACTCCGGATCGACGTGCCGAGCCCTCCTTACACCCCGCTCGGCTGGGTGGGGGGAGTCACTATACCCGCAGCCTCCCCGCTACCTGCTGGGGGAGACACGGCGCACCTGTGCCGGTGTAATGTACACCGGCCCTGGGCTGGGCCGATCGCCCCCCAGCGATCCCAGGTCACCAGGCCTGAGCTGGCTGGTGAACTGCCCCACAGCTCCTCCGCCTGTCTGGGCACAGCTGCCACCAGCACAGCCACCCAGCATGGGGCTGCAGCTTTCCCCGGCCTCAGACTGGTGCAGGGGCAGCAGCCAAACCCCCCTGGGCTTCACTTGCCGCAGGTGCCATCCTGTCCCAGAAGTCCTGACGCTTTAAAAATTGGCCATTGACACCTCTGTCCCCATGGCAAATGCATTTTGCACAAATAAACGTAGCTGAGGCACTAGGACAGTGTTTCCCAGACTCGGTTCTGTGGGAAAATGGTGTTCTGCATGATGTGAATAGGTGTCCTGGGAAAAATGTCTGTGTAAGTGGTGGTTTTCCTTCTAAAATATTATATATGAAACATGTATCAAAATAGTAATGTATCTGAAAAGTGTTTAGATTGTAGGTATATTAATATTATAACACATTCATAATAGTACATAGGCACCCCAAAAAACTTAGGTCTTTTAAATCAACTTTTGAGCCATATGTGTGCAATTTTTCAGTGCCCCTCCTCCCCGGGCCAGCATGGTTGTGTCCTATCCCTAATTCCAAGCCCCAAAGTGTTCCATGGCCAGATTAGTTTGGGAAATGCTGCACCAGGAAGATAGGGAAGAAGCTCTTCAATGGGTACCTGGAGAGGTCAGCGAATCTCCAGCCGTAGAGCTGGGGTCTCAAAATTGTGGCTCGCAGGCTGCATGCAGCCCCCTAAAGTTATTTCCTGAGGCCCACGATGACACTATCACTATCAATATTTGCAATATTGTTGTATGAAAAAGTTTCAGTGGTGCAGCCCTCAGGCTATCATACTTGTCATCATGAGTCCCTCGTGGTGATATGAGTTTGAGACACCTGCCTTAGAGGTTTTGAAGGCCTGACTTGACAAAGTTCTGGCTGATGGTTCAGGTGGGGTTGGTCCTGCTTTGAGCAGGGGGTTAGACTAGATGACCACCTGAGGTCCCTAATCTGCTGTGACGGCACAAATTCGGAGCACTGGAGGATTTTACACTGCTGCATAACTGCATTAGGGGAATGATCAAGCTCCATTTTCAGGGAAGCATTTAGCCTTAAAATACCAGCCAATTTTCCTATAGCAGCCCCAAATACAACCCTTTACTGCAATGGCCAAAACCATGCAGTGTCATTACTCTAAAATGCTGTTGGATGGTAGCATAATTATGATTTTTTAAAGCTTGACTAAATCAGATGTATTGTTTGATGTATAATTATGGACAAGAGTCTATAGAAGTATCAATGGCTTGACCTCATCACAGGGTGGGAATCCGAAGTAACTCAGGGAAGTCAGTGGAGTGTCACTGTGGTAAACCATGGTATGGGAGAACATTTGAACACCACAGGAAAAGTATGGTCTGGATTCTGATCTAATTTGTGCCTGTTTCACGCGAATGTAACTCCACTGGTTTCAGCCAGTTACTGCCACCTTGCACACCTGCAAGTGAAAAACAGAACCAAGTTTCCATGGATGTGGCCAGAGTTGCACCCGTGTAACAGAGCAAAACTTGGGCCCAGGCTAGTATTAGTGTTACCTAACCATCTGCTGTGCTGGGAACCAGTTAGTTTCATGCACAGCTTTGGCTCTGTTCCAGTTGTAAAGCATCAAGGATTGTTTAGTCAACCAGGATGCTTGATTAGCCAAAAAGGCACAGCAAAATTAATCAAAAATAGGGTGTTGCAAAGTAGGGGAACAGTCACCTTGGTAAGATGCTATGACCTTTGCTCTTTGAGGTGGAGGAGGGGATAAGGAAAGCAGCATCTCCAAACTCACTTTCAGCCAGGTTGTACTTTAAACTAAGTCCAGTTCAGCATTTAGAATCTCTTTGGGGAGCAAGTTGTGGTTGCAAGAAAGGGGTGACTGTGGTACTTTGAAACCCAGAATTGAACTGGGTGGCTTCTCAGGTAAAACAAACAGTGGAGTCTTTTTAAAGCACCAGCCTCTGTGACCGTAATTAAAGACAAACAAGAAGGACCTCTTTTTAAGACAGTATTCTCTCACAATGAGAAGAAAAATGATTTTGCATGAATGCTTTGGTGAGGCAGGAAGCAAGTGTGCTGAAAGGTGAGTAATTAAAAGAAAAACATACTGTGAGGAATAGGAGGTAAATCAGAGGGATTTCATGTGCTGTATTGATCCTGTGTAGTACTGAAGATGTCTCTATGGCATAACTCTCATCCCTTTCATTCCAGCACCTCTGCCAATTCCTCTTCCCCCAAGTCTTTCTACGCTCTCTGATATGGTCCTAATGAGCGGCTGTGTTTGTTACTCTAGTTCTGCAAAACAAGCCAGGGGTCCTGTGGCAAAAGATTAACAAATTTATTTATCACGTGAGCTTTCGTGGGAGAAAATCCAAATCAGATGAAGTAGGATTTTCTCCCATGAAAGCTCACGTGATAAATAAATTTGTTAGCCTTTAAGTGCCACAGGACTCCTTGTTTGTTTCTCTGGGATGTGAATTGGTTCTATTTCCTAGGCTCTGTAGACCGAGAAAAAACACCCCATACAGTAAAATGGCTCCTTGGCTCTGCAATTTATAACACTTCAGATTATTTTCTTATTACTTTCCCCGTCTATGAGGGCTGTTCCCCTTCTCCCCTAAATGCACCTAGATTAGTCATGTTTACTTTCCAGTTCCCTGGCACTAGCACATGCTGCTGGCTTTATTTTAATAAGCTGGACCCTACCTAGACCATTAAGGGCCTGGAAGATCAAAACCAGCGCCTGGATCCGCACTCAGGAGGAAACTGGTAACCTCACCAATGTACAACGTAGAGCACTGAGTAGCACCACACCCTGATAACACTATAGGTCCCAGTCCTTCCAGTGGCTGTACAGACACATGAACAGGACAGGAGACAGAATGGAGGACCCAGTGAGAGAAGTGCACAACCTTTGTAAGGCTACTCTCAGACCACCCTGTTGCAACAAGGCGTTGGCAAAACATTGTAGTCCTCAGCATGGCGGGTGTTGACAGGCCTGAGATAATAAGCATGGATTCCTTACCTGTATCAATAGCTTGGAGATCATCTCTCACGGCCAGCCTTTCCATCTCTGTGCCACATCCCCACCTGAAACCAGAGAGGGCCTGGAACACAGAACTGGAGTAACGCAGCTTTCTCAGGAACTTTTCATACAGGGGATTCCAAAGTGTTTGGCAGGCTGCATACAGGAACTGCGCATTCACCAATACAGTGCGACCGCCTCTGGGCTGGAAAGTGGCAGCTGTGCAATAGCATCCAGTGATTCTAGTTTAGGCTAGTAAGTGAAAAAGCACTAGTTATTCCATTGATTATGAGGAGAGGAATTTTAAGTAGATAAAATTAAATTAGGCAAACTGAAAGTTGGCCAGGACTTTAACCAATTCCAGACTAAGCCAGGTGTTTATGGCATCACCCCTCAATAGCTCCATTACAACAAGACAATGCCATGTGATCTTTAATCAGCACAAGTGGTTGGGGCCTTAGTCTTATTTCACATTTAAAAGGCAGACAGCACCTCCACCCAGCACAGAGTCCTTCACACCAGCTGGACCAGCGCATTGCTTCAATGGCTGTGTGAAAGGGAAAGGGTTTAGCCTACTGAATCGCTAACACCTCTCTTTGGTTTCCTATCAGGCCATTCACCTCTAGCCCCATGCTATTTATTTGCTGATCTCAGCCCACATTGGAGGAGTGACCAGTGTAGGGTACAAGCATTTAAACCAGAACCAAGATACAAAGGTTGTTTGCATGAACAGAAGCATAAACACCCCTGGCCAGCCTGTGATAAACAAAGGGCCGAGCCTGCTCCAGTGAAGTTGGAAGGAGCATGATCGTGCCACAAATATTTTATTTGTATTGCACCCAGGGGGTTTGTTTGCCTCACCCCTGATCTCAAAGGGAAGCTCAGTCAAAGTCAGCAAGAAGGCACACACACAAACCACAGGTTATGTAAAGTTCCAATATAACTGTACATCAGCCCCCAGAAAACCATGGGACCTGGAGGAAGCTTCAGTGAACTGGGACTGAGTTTTGAGTTGTGATGAAATGTTGGTGAAGCTCAAATAATGGTAGTCCCATGCACACATAGGGCATGCTCTGAATCCAGACTTCCAAAGGCATATAGATCTTGAACTTGTAATGCAGAGGTGGCCAAACTTATGGAACTCAAGAGCCACACAAATCGATCATTAAAACTTCGAGAGCCACACTGAGGCATGTAGCCATATATTTTTACCTACTCCAAAATCAGTAAGCTTAAAATTCATTGTGCACTTTAATTTTATCATAAAAATAGGACAAATATTGATCCTACTAATGTCAGATTCTAATAATTACTTAAGGTTATCATGAAAACTAGGTCTATACAGTAAAAACTTAGCTGTCACTGGATGTAGAACACTGCAGGTTAGGTGAAAGATTTTTAAAATCTGGGCAGTAACTTGTCAATGCTGTAGGTAAAAGCTCTCTCGGGTGCTGATCCCTAAGTATTGCACAACGTTTCTATTTAACAGATTTCATTGTGGAATACAATGCTTCATAGCAGTACATTGTGCCAAAAATTAGAAGTAATCTACATTCAGTTTTAAACATTTCTCCTCTGTATTTTCATTTCTTATTATTCCACATCATGTTTAGGACTTGTAAAACACAATTTTACTTTAACAAGGAGTAAACTGCATTAGGGCCTATGAGAAAATCTAAACATGCTGCAGCTTCTCCGACCAGGCTGCACTCCTCCCCCCATCGTCTCTGACCATGCCACCACTTCCCTGCCATCTCTTACCATATGGCCACTTCCCTGCTGTCCCTGACCATGCCACACTCCCCACCCCCCCATCTGACCATGCCGCCACTTCTGTTGCAGCTCTGACCAAGCTGCACTTTCCCCACATCTCTGATCATGCCACACTTTCCCGCTGGCTCTGACCATGCTGCATTTCCCAACCCACTGCTACCCCTCTGACCATGCTTCTCTGCCAACCCCAACCATGCTGCCGCTTTCCTCCTGTCTCCAACCATGCCATGCTCCCCCCCATCTGACCTTGCTGCTGCTTCTCTAATGGCCCCAACTGTGCTGCTGCTTCCCTGCCAGCTCCAACCATGCTGTGCTTCCCTGCAGTCCCTGACCATTCCATACCCCCTCGCCTCCTCCTGTCTGACCATGCCACGCTTCTCTGCCAGCTCCAACCAAGCCACACTTTCCCCAAGTCTCTGACCATGCCAGTGCTTCTCTGCTGTCCCCACCCATGCCACGCTTCTCCCTCCTGTCTCCGACTGTTCCATCTTTCCCTGCCATGCTCTTCCATAAGCTGCACTTTTTCTATGAAGAGCCACGTGCGGCTCACATGCTGCAGTTTGGCCACACCCGTTCTAATACATATCCACAGAATTTTGCATGCAAAAATGTGCATGCAGTTCTGTGGCTGGTTTCTATGAGCAGTCACAGAAAATGTGCATGGAAATACTCAGTGTTCATGTCCAGTCCTGATGCTCCTCTGTTAAAATCAGGCACTTGCTCCACGCCCTTGTTTTTCCATGCCAGGTGCACCGCGTGTTTTAGAACATCAGGTCCCCAGAAAATTTTTGGTGCCCATGGAACATCACCACGTAGTGACATTTCATTGGTGCCAAGCTAAGATGTTGCAACATGAATGTGACAGCCTGATGTTGCAACTTGCCCTTGCAGGCCAAAATTTAAGGTAGCAGACATACTGTACTGGTAGTAGGAGCCAAGGCTCTGAGGTGTTATGAAGAAGGTAGGTTAGAGATGGAGCTTACATAGACCAGGGGCCAGGACAACTGTTGTGTAGCATCTTCTGCTTTCTGAGCTTCTTGTTATGAGAGGTTTTTCTTCCTAATGTATATTTTGTAATCACGAGTGTTGGAAATGGATGTGAAAAAAAAGAAATCATTGTCCAGCCTGAATCAAGAGCAGGGACTCTGGGAACCAGGGCCTTTGTACTCCAGAAGGACAATGACTTTTATGTTGTACAGTGTTTCTTTCTTGACAATAAGCAATGAAGACTTCCGTCAAGTCCATGGTGGTAAATCAAGGCCCCAGCCAGCTGCTTTCAAAGGATCATTCTCAGTGTCAATGGAAGTTTAATGGGTGTAGTTGTCCATTGTTCTCATTTATCTCAGAGCCAGGGACAAGTTTGAATAAGGACCCTGAGGCTGATCACCCCTCCCACTGGGATCCATACTGTAAAGCTGGACTTAAGGTCTCAGATGGGCTGATCCAAAACACAGAACCCAAACTTTCACAAACTTCGGGAATAGTCTGGCCCAAACTTCGCTGCTGAGGCCTGTTTCAGAATGAACAATGCAGCCATTGAATGATGAGACAGTCACTGACTTGAACAATAAATAGGGGAGACTATAGTTAGCTATCGTAGCACTCAGCAAAGATGGGGCTATGCAAAGGGATCTGGAGGCAAAATTTCCCTTATGGACACTAGGATCCATCAGGTTAAAGCTGTCAACCCACGTGAGAAAAACAAGGATGTTGAGCCTTCAAATGGCTTGGCATTAAGGACTTCAGTACTGCACACTAGCTGAAAACTCAAAGTCATGTGACTATTCCTTGTAAATAAATATTTTCACTCCTTAAACAAGTACGGTCAGATTTGGTTTTGCAAGTGGGCAAAGGCTTAAGGGACAGAGTCTTTGGCTGTATCTGCTTCATTCAGTGAGCCCTAGCTACGTTTTCTGTTCTGCTTCAGTCTTTTGGGTTTTTTTGTTTGTTTGTTCGTTTTTTTTACAAGCTTGCTCAGCTGTGATGATTCCTAGCCTTTGGAAACGGTTACAGGTGTCTACGTGCCGCAGCGCACGGTAGCTCAGAAAGTCTTTAGCATTAGCCTGTCAGGTCAGGGCACACGGACAACTCCCCCTCCACGCCACGACTGCAGCTATATAGGTGACTGTGACCCTGACCCTACCAGTCCCATATGCCTTTGCCAACTCAGTAGTGGGGATGAATGTATGTGAGCAGCCCATCTTGAAGAAGGACAGTTACTGGTAAGTAACCAACCGTTCTCCTTCGAGCGCTGCTCACATCATTCAGTTACAGGTGACGGCTAGCCGTACCTGAGGATGGTGGGAGGAGTTACAGCCTACCCACACTGAGTACAGCTCTGCCCAAATCAGCATCATCTCTAGCCTGTTGGACAATGGTGTAGTGCATTGTGAAGGTACGTTATCGATGACCATGTAGCAGCCCTGCAGATCTCTTGGATCAGTACCTTGGTGAGGAAGGCCGTAGAAGACGCCTGAGCCCTGGTAGAATGGGCTCTCACAGTTTCTGTAAGAAGCGTGTTTGACCTTGTGTAGCAATCTTTGATGCAGTTTACAATCCATTTGGAGATGCGCTGAGAGGACACTGGGGAACCTCTCATATGTTCAGCTACTGCCACAGTTGGGACATCTTACAGAAGGGTTGAGAACACTTGATATAAGTCAAGAGCACTCTCCTCACATCTAAGGTGTGCCACCACCTCTGGTTTTCTGTGACCTGGGGGTCGGGATAGAAAACCAGCAGGCAAATTTCTTGGTTCAAGTGGAAGGGGGTGGCCACCTTGGGTAGAAAGGAAGGGTGGTGACGAACGACCACCTTGTCCAGGAACAACGTAGTATATGGGGGTTCAGGGGGAAAGGGCTTGCAACTCTGAAACCTTTCTAGCTGAGGTGATTGCTACTAGGAAAGCCACCTTCCATGACAGAACTAGTAGGGTGGCTGAATCCAAGGGTTCGTACGGTGACTGCCTTAGGGCCCGGAGCAATGTTCCCTCTAAGCTGCGCTGGCGTGCTGCAGCGCAGCCCACTGCAGCCGGCAGCACAGAGAAGGCTGCCGGCAGCGCACTGCCCGCAGCCAGAGTCCCAGCTGAGAGCTCCTGTGGAGCAGGGAGTTTTCAAAACTCCCGCCCCGAGAAGCTCTAACAGAGCACGCCCAGAAAATCTGAGCATGCTCCGTAGTGCTTCTCTGCCCCAGGAGTTACGGCTGGGCCATGTGGCTCCAGTCCAGCCCCAAGGTAAGTTTGTGGGGGCTGGGGGGGGGAGGGCCGCTGAGAGTGGGAGCAGGGGGATGCTGCTGGGAGCGGGGGGGGGTGAGCGGGAGCGGGGGGGTGAGCGGGGGGATGCTGCCGGGAGCAGGGGGCGAGCAGGAGCAGGGGGGTGAGCAGGGGGATGCTGCTAGGATGCTGCTGGGAGCGGGGGGAGGGCGAGCGGGAGTGGGGGGGAGCTGCGCAGCGAGCCCCGCGGGGGGGGGGGGGGAGCGCAGTGAGCAACAGGAGTTGCTCAGCTGCCTGCTCCCCTTAGAGGGAACATTGCCCCGGAGTACAACGTTCAGATACCACTGAGGGGTGGACTTACAAGCGTGGGGAAAAAGCTTTTCCACCCCTTCAGGAACCTGTGAGATATGGGGTATGAAAAAAGTGGGGCCCCGTCTACCCTTTCATGAAGTGCTGAAATTGCCACTAAATGGACTCTCAGTGAGGACAGCAAGAAGCCTTTTTCTCTACAGTCTAGAAGATAGTCCAGAACTGTATGGATTGGTGTTGCGACAGGATCAATGTCTTTGTCATGGGACCAAGTGGAGAAGTGTTTCCATTTGGCTGTGTATGTGGAGGGTTTTCTGCTACCAACCAGGACCTTCTTAACCCTGTCCGAGCAGCACCTCTCTTGCTCACTGAGCCAGAGAGCATCCAGGCTGTCAGGTGTAGGAGGCCTGGGTGCTGAAGGCGCCCCAAGTCCTGTGTTAGGAGATCCAGCCACTGGGGGAGGTGGAACGGGGTCCTTATGGACAAGTCCTGCAGGAGCAGGACCCAATGTTGTCTGGGCCAGTCCGGAGCTATCAGGATGATGTGTGCTCCAACCACAAGGACCTTCAGTAGCACTTTGTGGATTAGGGGAATTGGTGGGAAGGCATACATCAGGGCCCCTGGCCAACTGAGGAGGAAGGCGTCACTGAGTGAGCCCTTCTCCCGACCCCGGAGGGAACAGAATTGAAGGCATTTGCAGTTCTGGTCGGTGGCAAAGAGGTCCACCAGGGGAGGTTCCCATCTGTCTGTCAATAGGGAGAATACCTTGCTGTGGAGGGACAACTTGTGATTAGCTAGAGTTTTCCTGCTGAGTGCATCCACTAAGCCATTGTCCACCCCCGGCAAATGGGAGGCAACAGGTGTAAAGTGGTGGTCTATCGCCAGCTGCCACAGTTTGCACGCCTCCTTGCGCAGGGCCAAGGAGCGTACCCAGCCCCGCCAGCTGGTATAGAACACAGCCATTGTATTGTCTGTAAGGACCTGGAGCGTTCTGCCCCGAATTTTGTCGAGGAAGGTCATGCAGGCCAGTCTGATGGCCCATAGTTCCTTCACATTCATGTGGAGGAGTTTGTCCTCGTGGGTCCAGAGACCTTGAGTGGAGAGGCCCCCGGATTGATCGGCCTCCCAACCCAAGTCCGAAACATCTGTTATCAGAGTCACTAAGGGTTTGGATTCCCTGAACGGAATACCCCCCATTGCGAAATGGGGGTCCTTCCAAATTTGGAGGGACTCCAGGCGTGCTGGAGAACTGAGAGTACCTTATCTAGGCGGTCTCTCCATGGCTGGAACATTGTGGAGCACCAGAGCTGGAAGGGTCTCATCCTCAAGTGTGTTGTCCAGATTACCAAGGTGACAGCCACCATGTCGCCCAGAAGCTGCATGCACCGGCGAGCTGTGGTTAGTCTTGGCATTTGCAGTTCCATATGATGGTGCAGATGGACCGAAATCTTGACTGGGGCAAGGACGCTGTGCCTCAACGGGCGTTTAGTTGTACCCCTATGAATTCTATGTCCTGAGTGGGCCAAAGCGTTGACTTCACTGTGTTTATACAGAGACTGAGGAATCTGCAGAGCTTTACTACCAGTTTGATGTGATGTTGTACCTGGTCGCTTGACTTCCCTGCTATGAGACAGTCGTCTAGGTAGGGGTAGATTTTGATGCCCCTCCTGCGTAGGAACGCTGTGACCGGTGCCACACATTTTGTAAACACCCTGGGAGCCAGCAATAGCCCGAAGGGAAGAGCGGTGAACTGGTAATGGCTCTGAGCCACCACAAATCTGAGGAAGCATCTGTGGTGGGATTGAATAGCTATGTGAAAGTAAGCATCCTATAGATTGAGGGCTGCAAACCAATCTCCCGGGGACACGGAGAGGACGATCTGAGGCAGGGAAACCATGCGGAACTTTATTCTCCTTGTGTACTTGTTTAACACTCTGAGGTCTAAAATAGGCCGAAGATCCCTGTTGGGTTTGGGAACCAGGCAGTATCGGGAGTAAAACCCCTTGTCCCCCCTCCCACTTGGGGACCTTCTCTACGGCCCCGAGGGAGAGGAGTTTTTGGCATTCGGCGTTGAGCCAGCGTAACTGTTCTTGGTTTCCCAGTGCTGCACGAGGGGGCGGTTTTCTGTCCCGAGGGGTTGAGTGGAACTGGATGCAGTAGCCTCGTGACACCATGTTGAGGACCCACTGGTCTGATGTAATGTGGGCCCACTGGCGAGCAAAGTGGTGCAGGCGGTGGGGGGAGAATAGGGGTCTTGGCTCCCTGCCCTCACAAAGACCGTCAAAAACGCTGTTTACAGCCTGAGGAGCGGTAGGACCCCTGTTCACACCTTCCGGACTGTGAGGCGTTGAGCTTTCCCCCCTTGCCTGAATGATTCTCGTCCTTCTCCAGATCCCCAAGGTAGCACTGGGGGAACTGGAGAGATCTTGGGAACTGACTCTGCAGTTGAATCTGTTGCTTTATTTGCTGTAATTGCTGTTGAAGCTGTTGATGTGGTCTCGTCGAGCGTCTGCTGGATTGTGGGGTGTATATCCCCAGGGAACGAAGCGTGGCCCTAGAGTCCTTCATACCATGGAGCCTCATATCCGTGGATGAGGCAAAAAGGTCAGGGCCTTCAAAGGGGAGGTCTTAGATAATTTGCTGCATCTGCGTGGATAGGCTTGAGCCTTGGAGCCAGGCTGACAGGTGCATGACAACTGTGGAGACCATAGTGCGGGCCACTGTATCCACTGCGTCCCAGGTTGCCGCCAGAGCATCCCTCGATGCCCTCTCCCCTTCCTCTAGCATTGCTTCGAAGTCTCTCAGGTGCTCCTCAGAGATGGCCATGTGGAAGTTTCACATGGCCTCCCACAGGTTTAAGATGTAATGCATCATTAAGGCTGAATAGTTGGAAGTACGCAGCTGGAGGGCTGCGGAGGAGTATACCTTCCTCCCCAGGAGATTGAGCTTCTTCACCTCTTTGTTTTGGGTGTGGAGCCTGGCTGTCCCTGTCTCTCCCTTTGGTTTATGGCATCAACCACCAAAAACCCTGGGGTGGGGTGATCAAATAGGAAAGAGAACCCATCAGGAAAGACGTAGTATTTCTTATCCGCAACTTTGGACACTGGCAGGATCAAGGATGGCATTTGCCAGCGTTCTTGAACAAATCGATATACTCCCAAGTGCAACGGGATTGCCACCCTTGCTGAAGGGGTTCTACAGCAAGCATCGAAGAGGGAGTCATCCTCCTCTTGGATTACTCCCAGTTTCAATTTAAGGTTTGCTGCCATACATCGGAGAAGGTCCTGCTCAATGCAGGGATCCTCCTCGCGGTCAGCGGATGTGTTGATTAGATGCTCATCTGGTGATGAGGAGGATTGGGCCTGGGATCTACTGCATTGTGTAGAATCCAGATCTGGTTTGTCATCGGAGAGGTAGTGGGATGAGGTGTCATCAGTTGTTGTGCTCAGCCAATCGAGGGTCCACTCATTATGGGATGATCTCGCTAGAGGCGTAGGCACAGTGGGAAGCACGGACATCTCCACATGAACCCATGGTCTTATTGACCTCACTGAGCTCGGGGATGGGGAGCTCTTACGTAGTCTCTTTCTCGGATGCTTCTCTTGAGAAGGGGAGGGACAGTCCTCAGAGGATGATCTGGAAGACACTCCACTTGATGTCTGTGAGCTCGGTACTGAAGGCTCTTCAGAGGAGTGACAGAGTGAGGTTCCCTGTCCCTCTGTACCCGATTGTGGTACTGGTGGAGGGCTGGGCGGTGCCGTGCTGGGTTCTGGAGTTGGGCTCGCCACAAGCACCTGGTCGCAGATTGGTGCCGGGTCAGAGGTTAGTATGGATCTGGACACTGGTACTGGTATCGGTGCTGGGTCTGGCAGTACCAGGATTGTCGGTACTGGGTCTGACAGTACCAGATCTGCTGGTACTGGGTTTGATGCCGGTACTGGGCTTTTGACGTCAGCACCATGAGGGGCGGTACCATGTCCCACGGTACCAGTGGAGACGGTTCTGCTTTGGTCTTCTTCCTCTTCTTCAGCACCAGAGCTGGGTTACAGTGCCCTTGTTGGGCCGTCGGGGGTGCCTATGCCAGTACCTGTCTCTGTATGGCTGAAGGGCTATCCGGTGACCGACGAGCTCAGTGCTGGAGTGGTACCATAAAGGGTTGAGGTTTTGAGCCTGGTACCGATGATCGGTGGCAGGGATCCTGAGCCCAAGCTGACTGGGGATCCAGTGGAGCACTCGTGGCCCAGCCGGTTTCGGGGGGGTGGTTGTTCCACTCCCCGAGATCAAGAGAAGGCGGCGCTCCCTTTCTAAGTGGGTCTTCCACTTGAAGGACCGGCAAATGGAGCATTCCGCCGTGAGGTGGGACTCACCCAAGCAAGAGAGGCATTTCTTGTGCGGGTCGTCCGTCGGAAAAGCCTTGCAGCATTCCAAGCACGGTTTGAAACCAGGCAGCTTGAAATTCGCGCGAAAGACAGGCACTTGCATTTTGCATCTTTACGCTGATCCGAACCAACGCTGATGGCGGAAAAAGGAACTGGGAGGGTCAGGGTTATGGTCACCTATATAGCCTTGGTCGTGGCGCAGAGGGGGCATTGGCCATGTGCCCTGACTTGACAGGCTAACGCTAAAGACTATCCAAGCTACCATGTGCTGCGGCATGTAGACACCTGTAACTGAATGATGTGAGCAGCGCTCGAAGGAGAATGATCACTGCTCTAGTCCCTTCAGAGGAGCCCCACTGACTTGTGCAAGCTGAGGAAATGGCCCTTGTGTTCCTCACCCCATGCAGGTAACCTGTTCAGCTATGTCTACACACACATCATTATTTCAAAATATGTATTTCAAAATGAGTTATTTCGAAATCAGGCCTTTCAGACATGTTGTTTCGAAACAGTTGTTTCGAAACAATGTTGTTTCAAAACAACATATCCAAACGGCCTTATTTCAAAATAACCATTTTGAAATAAGAGCTGTTTCGAAATGAATGGGGTTTAAGCTATTTCGAAATGACAGTTCTTATTTCGAAATGACGGATCCCGTTATTTCAAAATAAGAAAACGTCATGTGGACCTAATCTCTTTTATTTCAAAATAACTAGTGTTATTTTGAAATAAAAGAGATGTGTAGACATACCCTTCAGTGTGGAGTTCCAAGACATGGTGCTGGATTTTAAAGATTTCCTGAAACACTCATGTGTTAGTTTAATTCTGAACCAGCAGAACAGCTTGTCAGACTGCATCTGCCATTGCAGATGCACGTTATGAACTCTCCTAATTTGCTATGTGCGGGCACGATGTAAAGTGTACCAACCCCCGAGCCTTAAACAGATATTCACCAGCAACTACAGACCTAACAACAGAAACATTAAAGCAGGCACATATCCCTGCAACAAACCATGCTGCCAACTTTGTTCACATATCTGCACAAAAGACACCATCATAGGCCCTAATCAAGCCAGCTGCTTCATCAAGAGCTCATTCACCTGCTCATCCACTAATGTGATTTATGCCATCATGTGCTGGAAATGCCCCCATGCCTTATACGTTGGACAAATAGGACAGCCCCTGCGCAGAAGAATAAATGGGCACAAAACTGACATCAGAAATCACAACATTAAAAAAAAAAAACAGTTGCTGAGCACTTCCATCTTCCTAATCACTCCACTGATGATTTGTTGACAATGGTCCTCAAGCAAATCAATGGGAAATCAAGACTTCAAAGAGAAACAGCTGAAATCGAACAAATATGCAGATTAGATTGTGTGAAAGCAGGGCTGAATCGTGACTATGGATTCTTTTCACATGGTAAGAGGTAATTTGACTTCACCCTCCTTCTGTATGCTGTTTCCTAGAGTTTGAATCCTTACAAATGCTCTGATTTGCTGTTGCAGTATGATCTGATCCCATGTCTTACACTCCCCTGCATTTATTTTCATCCAGTTCTGTGAGTTACCCCTCTTCAAAGCATCTGACAAAGTGGGATTTTCTCCCACAAAAGCTCATGTGATAAGTAAACCTGTTAGTTTTAAGTGCCACAGGACTCCTTGTTTTTTTTGAGTCATCTGCATGCATATACATCTTGGCCTATCCCTGCATGTGTATGCAAGAGCAGGGAGTGTGGATAAGCAACAAGTGGGCAGTTTCTTCTCAGTCACAGCATAGCAGTGGGGTTTGGGCACTCACTCGCTCTTGCTTTAGAACGTGCAAAGGGAAAGCTACAGAGGCTGCACTGACTTAGACAAAGCCGTGGGGAACAGCAGGTGTGCGCAAAGGCTGCTCCAGACACAGAGAAGGGAGTAGACAATGGGACCTGCATCCCCAGGGAGGGATTGTATTTTCTGGCATGGAATGGGCAGAGTTAAATAGCACAAGGTTAACAGCTGGGAACTGGTTGCAGGCTCCACAGATGGGTGGCACGGTGTATTCCCAAATCCTCACAGTACACAAGCAAGAGCGCTGGAGGCAAATGAGGACAGAAATTGCTGCGGCTTTGGCTTATACATGGAGATGTTTCAGCAGGACTAGGCCAGTGGTTTTCAACTGGTGTGCTGCAGCACACTAGTGTGTGCTGAGACCTGTCCAAGTGTTCTGTGAAATCTTGTACAAAGATAATGAGAATCAATGTAAAACAAGCATCGTTTAATCTTAAACAATATTCTATCCAACCAAATTTACAACTCATGAAAATTAATGATCAAATTAAAAGTGAGGTATCGGTCTTTCGGTTCTAAAACCAGAACATTCTAAACACAGGTGGCCAAAAGGCAAAATTGAGTTGATGTATATTTTTTTCTGGTGGATTTGAACCATTAATGCATATGATCCTGCTTTAGCTTGTTGCATGCACTATGGTGCAACCCTCTCTAGTAAGACTGTAGCCACAGTAAATGTGATGTTTATGAGCAATCAGTTCAGCTGAAAAAAGAGGGTGTGCCATAGAATCATTTGGCTCACTGAAGTGTGCCATGTTACTGAAAAGGTTGGGAACCACTGAATGGTGGGTTACTTACCAGTAATTGTCCTTGTTTGAGATGGGCTACTCACATACATTCAGTTACAGGTGTCTACATGCCGCAGCACACGGTAGCTCAGAAAGTCTTCAACATTAGCCTGGCAGGTCAGGGCACATGAACAATGCCCCCTCTAAGCCGCGACAGCAGCTATATAGATGACCGTGATCCTGACCCTCCCGGTCCCATATACCTTCGCCAACTCCATTAGTGGGGATGGTGGTAGGGGCCTGAATGTATGTGAGCAGCCCATCTGGTAAGTAACCCACCATTCTCCTTTGAGCGCTGCTCACATCATTCAGTTACAGGTGACTGCTAGCCATACCCATCGATGGTGGGACGAGTTACAGTCTACCCACATTGTGTACAGCTCTGCCCAAAGCGACATCATCTCTAGCCTGTTGGGCGATAGTGTAGTGCATCGTGAAGGTATGTCTTGATGACCATGTAGTGGCCCCGCAGATCTCTTGGATTGGGACCTTGGCCAGGAAGGCCGTTGAAGACGCTTGGGCCCTAGTGGAGTGGGCTCTAACAGTCCCAGGAAGGGGTGTGCTCAACCTTCTGTAGCAGTCTTTAATGCAGTTCACAATCCATTTTGAGATACAGTGTGAGGATATTGGGAGACCTGTCTTGCATTTGGCGACTGCCACAAATAGCTGGGGGGTCTTGCAGAATGGCAGAGTGCCCTCAATGTAGGTCAGGGGCGCTCTCCTTATGTCCAAGGTATGCCACCTCCTCTGGTTCTGCGTAACCTGGGGGTTTGGATAAAAGACTGGCAGGCAAATTTCCTGGTTAAGGTGGAAGTGGGTGGCCACCTTGGGGAGGAAAGATGGGTGATGACGCAAAACCGCTTTATCTGGGTAGAATCTCATATATCGGGGTTCCAAGGAGAGGACTTTCAACTCCAAAACCCTTCGAGCAGAGGTGATTGCCATGAGGAAGGCCACCTTCTAAGACAGGACCAGCAGGGTGGCTGAGTCCCAGGGTTCATAGGGCAGTTGTCATCGCCCGGAGCACCACGTTCAGGTCCCAATGAGAGGTGGGCTTATGGGGTTGGGGAAAAAGTCTCTCCACCCCCTTCAGGAATGTGATGGAAGTAGGATGGGAAAAAAAACTGAGTGCCCATCTACTCTCTCATGGAGAGCTGAGATTGCCGCTAAATGGACTCTCAGCAAAGAAGAAGAGAGGCCTTTTTCTCTGAGGTCTAACAGATAGTCAAGGATTAGATGTATCAGAGCTGATATAGGGTCTACACCTTTCTCCCGTGCCCAAATGGAGAATAGCTTCCATTTGGCTGTGTATGTGGATCCTGTAGACGGTCTTCTGCTACCAACAACGACCTTCTTAACCCTGTCTGAGCAGAGCCTCTCCTGCTAGCTGAGCCAGAGAGTATCCAGGCCTTCAGGTGTAGGCAGCCCGGGTCTGGGTGCCTAAGGTGCCCCGAGTCCTGTGTCAGGAGGTCCACCCACTGTGGGAGGTGGAGTGGCATCTGTATGGACATGTCCTGCAGGAGTGGGAACAGGAGCTATCAATATCATGTTCGCTCCTTCCATGTCAATCTTCAAAAGAACCCTCTATATCAGGGGAACTGGCAGGAAGGCATACGATGGGGTCCTGACCAGCTGATGAGGAAAGCATCGCTGAGAGACCCCTCCCTCCTGGCCCCTGAGGGAGCAGAACTGGGGACACTTGCAATTCTGCTGTGTTGCAAACAAGTCTGTCTGGGGGTGTCCACCATTTGTCTGTTAGGAGGGAGAACACCCTGTTGTGGAAGGACCACTCATGGTTCGCTAGAGGCCTTCTACTGAGCGAGTCCACTACCCTGTTGTCCCAGTAGGTGGGTGGCCACTGGGGTAAAGTTGTATTCTATGGCCAGCTCCCAAAGTTTGCACACCTCCTTGCAAAGCGGTGAGGAGCAGACCCCCCCCCGCCAGTTCGTATAGAACAGGGGTGGCCAAACTTATGGAACTCAGGAGCCACACGAGTTGATTATTAAACCATCAAGAGCCACAAGCCATATACTTTTATCTACTAAATTGATTTGCTAACGTTCTTCCGCGAGCCACGCTTTTTCATTCAAGAGCCACATGTGGCTCCTGAGCCACAGTTTGGCCACGCCTGGTATAGAACATGGCTGTGGTATTGTTCTTGAGGATTTGGACTGACCTCCCCTGTATCTTGTCCAGGAAGGTCATTCAAGCTAGTCTGATAGTCCATAGTTCCTTCACATTTATGTGAAGAGGGTTGTCCATGTGGGATCGGAGCCCCTAAGTGGAGAGTCCCCCGGAGATATGGGTCCTCCCACCCTGAGTCCGAGGCATCGGTTATTAAGGTCACTGAGGGCCCTGAGCTCTTTGAAGGGGATGCCCCCCCCCCCATGGCGAAACAGGGATCCCTCCAAACCTATGTCCTGGGGAACTGACAGTACCTTGTTCAGGGAATCCGACCGTATGTGGAACACCATGGAGAGCCAGACCTGGAAAGGCCTCATTCTCAGGTGTGCCATCCGGATCACAGAGGTGGAGGCAGCCATGTGGCCAAGGAGCCGTAGGCATCGGCAGGCTGTGGTCATTCGGGACGTCTGTAGCTCCATAAGGATGGTGCAAATATACCGAAATCTCAAGAGGGGCAGGAATGCTGACGCTTTGTGAGTGTCCAGACACACCCCTATGAACTCTATGTTCTGGGATGGGCAGAGTTTTGACTTTTCTCGGTTTATGCAGAGGTCCAGCTATCTGCAGAGCCTCACTACTGCTCTGACATGGAGCTCTACCTGAGATCTAGATCTCCAGACTATTAACCAGTCATCTAGATTCTTATGCCCCCTCTGCGCAGGTATGCCACAATCGGTGCCATGCACTTTGTGAACACCCTGGGGGGCAGGGAGAGCCTGAAGGGGAAAGAGGTGAACTGGAAGTGGCCTTTTGCCACCATGAACCTTAGGAATCACCTGTGGTGGGGCCGTACGGCTATGTGAAAATAGGCGTCTTTTAGATCGAGGGTTGCGAACCAGTCCACAGGAGACAGAGATGGGAGGATCTGTGATAGGGAAACCATGCAGAATGTTATTCGCCTTATGTGTTTGTTTGAGGCCCTGAGATCTAAAATGGGTCAGAGGTCCCCGTTGGGTCTCAGGACCAGGAAGTAGTGGGAGTAGAACCCTTCTCCCTGATCCCACTTGGGAACCCTTTCTATGTCTCTGAGGGAGAGAAGTTTTTGGCATTCAATCTCGAGCAAGTGGAGCAGTTCCCAGCTTTCGAGGTTTGGACAAGGGGGTTTTCTGTCCTGAGGAATCGAAAGGAACTGCATATGATACCCCTCTGCTACCATCTCGAGGACCCTCCGGTCGGATGTGATGTTGGCTCAGTGGTGTGTGAAGCAGTGTAAGGGGGGGGGGGGGTCAGGTCATGGGTTCACTGCCCTTCTGGTAACCGTCAAAAGCGCTGTTCCCTTCCTGATGGACATTTGGAGGCCTGCCCACACCTGCTAGATTGTGGGGTATGGGACTTCTAACTCTTGCTTGAACGGACTTTGTCTTTGTCCAAGTCCCCAAGATGTCGCTGGGGAAATTGGAGGGGCCTCAAGAATGGACTCTGCAGTTGAATCTGTTGTTTCAGCTGCTGGAGTTGTTGTAGGAGTTGTTGGGGTTTCAGAGAGCATCTGCTAGATTGTGGGGTGTATATCTCCAGTGACTGGAGCCTTGCTCTCGAATCCTTCATGCCATGGGGTTTCGCGTCTGTGGACTCAGCAAAAAGGTCAGGGCCTTCAAACAGCAGGTCCTGAATGGTAAGTTGTAGCTGCAGCGGCAGGCCCGAGCCTTGGAGCCAGGCCGAGCGGCACATTACCACAGCCAATGCCATAGTGTGAGCAGCTGTGTCTACAGCATCCCAGATAGCCATAAGAGCATCCCTGGATACCATCTCCCCTTCCTCGAGCATCGTGTCGAAGTCCCTAAGGCGATCCTTGGGGATGATGTCATGGAAGCCTTGCATGGCACTCCAGAGGTTAAATATATATCTTGTCATAAGGGCCAAGTGGTTAGATATGCTCAGCTGTAAAGCTGATGTAGAATAGACCTTCCTGCCCAGCAGGTCGAGCTTCCTTGCCTCCTTATTTTTAGGGGTAGAACTCGGTTGACCCTGTCTTTCTTTCTGGTTTACAGTGTTGACAACCAGCAAACTGGGGGTGGGGTGCTGGAAGAGATAGTAGAATTTGTCCTGAGGGACGTGGTACTTCTGGTCTGCCACCCTTGACACAGGGGGAATTGAGGATGGGGTTTGCCAATGGGCCTTAACAATGCTGTACACACCTTCATGGAGGGGGGCAGACACCTTGGCAGGTGGGGCCCTACATCCGACATCAAAGAGGGGGTTGGTTTCCTCTTGGACAACCCCTAGCTCCAGCTTCAGGTTTGCTACCATATGGCGAAGCAGACCCTGCTGGGCACAAGCGTCCTCGTTGCAGTCAATCAGTCTCTCGAAGGTGTGCTCATCTGGTGAAGAGTGAGCCTGTGATCTACTACGACAACCGGAGTCTGGCTCAGGCTCATCGTCTGAGAAATTCAAAGAATCTAGGGTCTGTAAGGGAGACTGGACAGAATGGTGCTGAGAAGTTGAGGTATCATTGGATGTCATGGCCAGCCAGTCATGTGACCAGTCATTAAAAGATGCGCCGGCCTCAACGCGGCACGGAGGATAGCGACCCCAACCAGGTTGTGGGGTCTTTACAGTACTGGGGAGGGAAGGCTCTGTTGGTCCAGACGTTGCCAGCGACCCCTTCTTGCTCCGTGGTTTGGGTGAGGGAGAATGTTTGCGGTGCCATTTCCCCAAATGTTTGTCAACCCCTGGCACCATCTTGGGTGAGGGAGAGGAGTGAACAGAGGCTGGGGGTGAAGCTGACATCGAGCTGGATGATTGAGCTCTCGAACCCTGAGAGCACAGTACCAACGGGTCCCAGGAGGAGCATGGAGCGGAGGTCATGGAGCAGTCCTCGGTGCTGGATTGTCGCACTGGCGGCGGGCTGAGTGGCACCGGGCTGGTAGGTGATGCCGATTCCTGTGCTGACTGGGTTGCGGGTACCGGGGTCGGGGTTGACTAAGGTTTCTTCCATGGTACCAGAGCCGGGTCCTGGGACCGCGCCCACACCTTCTCGGGGGCCCACGGCATCGATGGTACTGGGGATGGTCCCAGTCTCGAGTTGTCAATGGGGCAGTTCGGTGAGCAAGGTGTTCAGTGCTGTGGCGGTACCGATGAGGGCGTTGACTGAGACTTTGAACTCAGTGCTGAAGGGCGGTGCCGGTGCCCTGACCAATCTGGGTGCCAGCGGAGCACTCATGGCTCGGGCAGCATCAGAGGCATGCACTCTGCTCCCAGCAAGAGAGCGGAGACACATCTCTCTATCTTTGCGAGTCCTCTGTTTAAAGGACTGGCAGATGAGGCTGCCCGAGGCGAGGTGCAACTCACCTAGGCATGTGAGACATTTATCGTGAGGATCGTTGAGTGGGAAAGCTTTACAGTATCCCAAGCACGGTTTAAAACCAGGCATCTCGAATTTCGCACAGTAGAAGACAGGCACTTGCGTCCACAAGTTTCTCGGCTGATCCAAAACCATTGCTGAGGACAGAAAAAGGAACCGGAAGGGTCAGGGTCACAGTCACCTATATAGACACAGTCGTGGCACAGAGGGGGTGTTGGCCGCGTGCCCTGACCTGACAGGCTAAGGCTGAAGACTTTCTGAGCTACCATGTGCTGCAGCACGTAGACACCCGTAACTGAACAATGTGAGCAGTGCTTGAAGGAGACCTGGGCAAACACTGCATTATTATTGCAAAAGAGCTGGACCTGAGGTGCAGAGTTCAGGGGCAGGCAGAACCATCCTAAATTTTAGCACAGTTCAGAGCTGTGGTTCGGGTTCATATCTGCCAACAAGGGTCAGATCTCACAGCCAAAAGCTGTAAGGCCCCTAGTTTGGCTCCCAGCTGTAAAATTCGCATTGACATGAATAGTTCACAGTCCCACTGGGGACGTGGTGGCTTATTAGATCATCAGTAGCTTTTCCTTTTGTCTCTCTATTGCCCATTATGCTGAAGGACTCCTGTGTGCTTTACAGATGGAGCAGGTAAGCAATGCAGCTACTTCTGGGATGGAAATTCAGCAGCTCTTCTAGCACTGGAACAATGGGAAAGAGAAAGAGTAAATAATTTCTTGGTGTGAAATTGGGATGAGAGCTGGAATTTAGAAAGAGAATGGAATTAATTTAGTCACATTGTAGCTTAGCTAGGGCACCATGATCAGCATCCACTATGCTTGCACCGCGAGGTGTAAGATCTTTGATGAGCATGAGCAGCCAGGATCGTCATTTGGCATTTCCCCTGGCAGACACACCTCCAGCAATAATGCCCTAACACACCATGCCAGAACACTGGTTCAAAAGGAAGCATGCACTGTACCTGGCTATCTGTGTATCGCCCAGGAGGGTTCCCATCCCAGGACTGGGCCAGCCCACCGTACAGACGTGGGGGTGTGTTCACACAGCAGTCTTATTTTGAAACAACAGAGGTTGCTTTGGAATAAGAAAGGCCATGTTCACACAACACATTGTTGTTTCGAAACAACTTAAACTCAATGTGGGGACGAAACAACGTTGTTTCGAAATGATTGTTTCAAAACAATGCCGTCTAAACATGTTGTTTCAAAACAACGGTGACTTGTTTCAAAATAACTGTTGTCTGAACATGCTATTTCGATTCCTGCTTTTTTCCTTAATTCGAATTAACAAACTGTTAGTTCGAATTAACTTATTTTGAAATAAGGCGTTATTTTGATACAACTTGTATCGAAACAATTTGTATTGAAATAACCCCCTGTGTGTGAACATAGCCTTGGCGTATAGTTAGGAAATTGAGTAAAAACAACCACAATTCCCTCTCTCAATACCAGGCCTGAGTCTCCTGTCTCCTGCACTGGTGTAAATCAAGATGAAGACAAATGGAGTAAAACTGGTGTGAGAGGAGACTCAGTGTCATTCTCTTACCGCTTCGCTTTAGACTGACTTGCCCAGTAAGGCCAGAGAGCAAACATATGAGGTACCATTCACCCTGGAGAGCTGGGGCTGCTCACACTACAGTGGGGGCTTGGAGCAGAATGAGCATGCGCTTATTAGTGAATATAACCCAAAGCTTCTCAGAGGGAGCAGTGCACAAAGAGGCAGTGGCTGATAAAACAGGACAGTGTTAGGCTGACCATGGCTGTGCTAAGCCGTCAATATTGTGTGTGATGGATAAAGGAGAGCTTTACAATGCATGGTGACTGCGAGGAAGTAAAGGCTATTACATTCTTTGTTTTACTAAAAGGTTCTGAATCCAGAGTTTCCTCTTGTTTGTACAGCACCTCACACAATGGGGTCTTGGTCCGTGACAAGTGCTCTTAGGCACTATGGTAATGCCGCTATACATGATGATAATAAATAGTGCAAGGTGCTGTATGTATGCATAGTCAGAGGCAGTCCTTTTCTCAAAGAGGTGGCCATAAAAGGGTGGGAGGGTAAGCTGAGGCACTGAGTGGGGAAACAGGCAATGAGTGGCAAAGCGACTCACCCAACATCACACAGCCTGTCAGTAGCAGAGTACGGTCTCGAACTCAGGAAGCTGGACAACCAAGGAAAGAAAGACTCATAACTCACTGGAAATTACACTGGAAAAAATATAGCAAGAAAGCTTGGATCAAGCCCTTCCCTGGAACAGCTTAACAGACAGGTGTGTACAGATTATTAGCTGATGAAGAGCTCTTAACTGTGGATCGACTGCTCCTCTGCAGTGTATGGTTAACTCACCCCTTCTCTTCTACCCAGCCCCCCCCGCCTATTCCTGTTCTGCCTTTGTTTGCTTTATTAGTCAGCGGGTAATTAGCGTGACTAATATTTGACAACTGTAGCTCCATTATGTTCTACCTGCCGTTCACTGCTGCTTGGCTATATTTCCCATGAGTGCCATTTTTAAAAAAATGGTGCAAGGTGTGGTATAGTTTAGTGTATAAATCCCTAAACAAAACTGAGCCAAGTGACCAGGGGAAACTGGCCCTCATCCTGCATCCAGGCAGTGACATAGGCAGCAAGAGAAGAGTTGCTGCCTTCCCCAAGATATAAAAGCTGAGTGGGTGGGAAAGCAGGGCCTTTGGACTTCTCTCCTCGGTGGATCTAATCAAATTGAAATCATTCAGCTCACTCAGCCCCAACAGATTTCAGCTGGGAAGAGCACCACCAGCCCCAATTTACAGTTGCGGAAACTGAGGCACAGAGACGGGCAGTGATGACTTAGGGTCACACTGAGTCAGTGGCAGGGCTAGAAGTTCAGACTTTCAGCACACCAAGCAAGTTGTTTTGATTCACACCTTCTGAGCTCTGTTTCCATGCTGTTTGAATCAAACCAACTTGCCCGGTTTGCTGAAAAAAAATCTGAACTGACCTCGTGCCTTACCTTTCTCTGCATGTATATATTTGCCTACATACTGTAGAGAAAATTTAATATGCAGCCTAGTAAAACCAAGCAAGGCCAAGCAACTCAAGCAAAGCGTGCAGCTATTTTAGTTCAGGCAGAACAGTGTTAGCAACTGTAGCCCAAAGCGAAGCCATAATGAAAAGCCAAAGCTAGAATAACAGGAAAACACCTACATTACAATAACCACAAACACCTGTTATAACCGCTTAGCAACCCACTCCTCATTTAGGCTTCTCACCTGCCCTTACATGTAGCGTAAGTGCTCTTAGTTTTCCCGTAATGGGGTCTTAGTTTCTATCCCTCCCCCGTGGTCTGACGGTGTATAATCGTGTCATAGATACATTGTTAACCAATAAGCTGTAGTTTTTCTGTGTTTAACCATTTTTAAAAACCTTGAATGTAATTCAATAGACTGTGTAATGTAATAAATACAAGAAGAAAGCGGTCCTTCGGGGCCGGCCGCACCTAGTAGCTCTGGGTGCTAATAAACTTGTAATTCTCCTCCTGCTGTCTGCATCTTTAATTGACCAGAACAGAGAACGAACCTTTTTCTCTCCTAACAATACTCCACGCTCCATTTGTTGTGCCTGATGAAGTGGGATTGTGCACACAAAAACTCATGTGATAAACACATTTGTTAGTGATTAATAAACACACACCAGGGAATCTAACAATCATTGACAGAAGGAAGCAACCAACCCAGCCCTCCAGGGATGTGGAGCACGCTCTCTGTTTAAAGTGAAAACTCATTTTTCTAAGGAACCCAACCATGTTTAAAGTAATGACCTTTTGTGGGAGAAAATCCCACTTCATCCCTTTTCTCTAACAAAAGCTCATGCAATAATTAAATATATTTATTAGTCTTTACAGGCCACAGGACTCCTTGGTTGTTTGTTTTACTGAACTAGACTAACAGGGCTGCCCTTTTGGATCTTGTTTATAAATAGTTATGAGACACTCATGTGGAGAAGAGAGCGTGGGAGAGTGTTGTGCCCATTACAGGGTTTGATTTCACACAACAGCCTTGCAACCTACTTCCCCTGGGGTCACATCAACCCAGTGCACCTCAGGAGAGGTTCCATCCTCCCTAAAGTGATTATGCTATCACAGATATTGTGCAATTAAACCTGATTAATTGAGAGGGGAAGAGATTTTACGTTCAGACTGCTGAAGAAAGCCATTTGTCTCTTGTTTTGCTTTTTATTAAACCATCATTTAACTCAAATGCCTAAGCAGACAGTTGAGAGAAAGAACTCTTTGTTAAAGAGTAGACACCACTACACACTATCAAACAAGGCTTAAGAAAGTTCACAAGTCACATCTGAGGTGTTGAAATTGTTCTGCAGGAAAACCAGGCGAACCCTGGCAAAACCAGGGAAAGTGGGGGCTTGATGTGCCTGATATGTATCTATAGCCCTGAAGCAGGAAGTGCTTGCAAACAATGTTCATCAGAGCTCATTAATTAACATTGACATTTATGGTACTGCTCCCTGAAAGAAGAATTGTAAAGATTTTTTTGCTTTCTTTGTATTAATCATGGTTTCCTTTTTAATTGCACAGGTGCTCGGCTTGCTGGTCTGGGCCCTCATTGCCAGTACGCAGTACCACACTGTCCCTGCATACAGCTGGGTGATGTTTGTAGCTGTCTTTTTCTGGCTGATAACGATCATTCTGTTTGTGATGTGTCTACTGCAGCTTCACTCGAAATTGTACATGGTCCCCTGGCCTATTGTGGTAAGCACCTGAGTTTGCAGATAAATGGTGTATTTCACAGGGGAACTAATTCTATGTTAAATGGTTTTATCGGTCTGACGATTGGATGAACCCTAAGATTGATTTGAATAGAACGTCTTCTGGGCCCAGCAGTATCTGGTCTTATGATTTGGTTTTTCTCTCTGCCCAACAATGACTGAGAAATTCCTTTTAAAAAACTATATTAAAAGTGCCACCGGAATACTTCAGTATAGAGCACAGGTGGGCAAACTATGACCTCAGGCTGTATCTGGCCCAGGAAAGCCTTTTAGGAGGCCCTGCAGCTGGGCCAGGCCAAAGCATGGCTGCCAATCCCCATTCCCAGCCCCACCCTCTCACTGTGTGGGCCCAGCAGTGCCCTCCTGGCAGGAGTGTGGTAGCTGCCCCCTCTTCTGGCCCTGCTCCTTCCCCATCGTGTGGACCCAGTGGTGAATCCCTGGCTGAGCGCCGTGGCAGCTCCCCTCTCCCAGTCCTGCCCCCTACCTTCCTCCACCCTTCTCCTAGCAGGTGAACCCAGCAGGGCTGTCCTAAAAGGATGTGAGGTCCAGGGTAAACCATACTACGGCTGTGTCTACACTGGCAAAGTTATTCTGAAATAGTTATTTTGAAATAACTATGCTGATATTAATTCAGATGAATTATTTTGAAATAGTGAGTCTTCACAAGACTCACTATTTCAAAATAAAGTAGGCCTTAGTATATTGAGTTAGAGAGTCTACGTTAGACCCTCTAACTCGAAATACAGCTAGTCCTCACTTAGTGACCTACTCGTTTAGTGACCCCTCAGAGTTATGACCGGCTCTCTGATGAGTTGGTATTATGGCGATGTACGAGAACTCGCATCAACTCTCTCAGATTACCTATATTTACAGTACACTATGCAAACTAAGTTCAGTACATTAGAGCTTAAAAACATTTAAAATATATATGAAAAATGTTATAAATGATGCAAAGGTGACATTAAAACTATCTACCGATGGTTGAAAAACCCACTACCAGTAAAGTACATTATGCCTGAAATACCGGTAAGGGCTGCTCCTCGTTTAGTGACCAATTCGTTTATCAACCGGGTTTCAGGAACGGAACCCAGTCACTAAGTGAGGACTACCTGTAGATCCCCCTGCAGAATGGTTTCCTGGCCAAGGGAGGGATTCCCCTGCAGGGCTCCCTTCCCTCCTCGGGGAGAGATTCCCGAGTGGATCTCTGTTCCCCACCAGGGGAAGGAACCCCCAGCTAGCGGGCTGCTTTCCCTGCCAGGGACAGGGAACTCCTGTTCAGGCTGGGCCGGGGGGGGTGCTCCCCACAAGCAGCTCAGAGCCTGGTCAATTTCACAGTGAAATTGAGGGGAAGCAGCCGCACCAGGGGTTCCCCATCCGTGTCCCTGGCAGGGAAACCAGCCTGCCAGGGGTTCCCTCCCCTGGTGGGGAAGGGAGCCCCCACCCCCTGTGAATCCCTCCACCCCAGCAGGGAAGGGAGCCCTGTCAGGGGTATCCCTGCCCTAGCAGAACACAGCCCTGCCGGGGAATCCTTTCCCATTATTTCAAAAAAAGCCAATTCCACAGCTTGGAATTCTCTTTCGAAATAACTGTTTTGAAAGAATTTCTCTTTCGAAATAAAAGCAGGTTTAGTTATTTCAAAATAGCACTTCATTATTTTGAAATACCAAAGTGCTTATTTTGAAATAACTAAATGCCTATATGGACACAAAAAAGTTTTTTCAAAATAAGCCACCTTATTTTGAAAACAACTTTTCAGTGCAGAAATACCCTACCTGGGTCCCCTGCCAGGCTGCTGCCCATTCCTGGCATGATGTCAGGACTCTGGCAGCAGCCACCTGCCTCCTGCCTGGTCCAGTGCACAGGCACAAGTGAGGCTGCAGCCACCCCCTCCATGCAAGGCCCAGGATGGTCAACCCCATTTGCAGCACCCTAGAGACAGTTGCGGCCCCAGTGATAGCCTGTGCCCTTCTCCCACTGCATGTAGCCCACCATACAGTGGATGTGGCCCTAAGCCAAAAAATTTGCCAGCCTCTGGTGTGGATTCCTGCTACAGAAACAGGAGGGGTTCTCCTACCTGCATAGTTAATCCACTTCCCCAAGAGATGGTAGCTAAGCCCTAGTCTACACTTAGGGCAAATTCGGCAGCAGTCGACCGCCAGTTATGTAAGGAACGTAAAACTCCTTGTGTAACTAGCAGAGATTTTTAAAGCTGCCACTACACATTAGGGAAAAGCCAACTGGCCTTTCCCTATGCCTACTGACTGCCAGGACTTCTGAGGCCGACTTCTGGGAGCAGTGTGGCAAGTTCGTACTTGCTGCAAACCGCTCCCAGAAGGGCAAACTGCAGTGGTGAAATTGCACCAGTCAGTTTAGACATAACCTAAGTCAATGGGAGAATTCTTCTGTCAACCTCTTGCCACTGCCTACACTGAGGGCAACTTAAGTACATCTCTCATGCTGTGTGACACATCTGGGTTGACTTAGCTTTTGAGTGTAATTGGCCCCAGTGCAATCTAACTTGCTAAATTACTGTTAAATTCAGCTTTCTTCCAACCACAATGGGGATCATTCACCAGTTTCCCATTTGTATAATAACTCCACTGAAGTATCACCTGATTTATAGCTCAGTGAGAGCGATCCCACACAAAGTTAGGGGCTTGCGTATGTTGGAAAACCTGCAGAAATGTGATTAGATCGATTTAGTCAGACCAGTTGAACCACTAGTGGAGTTGCAGCTAAACATATTTAAGTCATACTTGTAGCATTTTAGTTTACTTCAATAAATTACCAGATTAAATTAACCATGTAAATGCATCCGCATGAAGAATTTGTACTGCTGAAATTACAGCATTCTAATGGCACCAGTGCAAATTCTCTTGATTTAAACCAGGCCTAGGAAAGGATAACAAATTTGGAGGGAAAAGCCGCATTTTGCTTTGCTTCTGAAAAGATTTTACAGTTGGAAGTAAAGGGTGTATTGTTATTGGCGATGCTTCAGTAAACATTAAATTATTCCACTGGTTTTAATGGGAGGACACAGCCTTTACACCAGCATTACTGAAGTGCTTTGAATTTTTGCCTAAATTAGCAGTGGTTATGGGGATTCAGGGGTTACACTTCAACAACTTCCATGTCACACATGTATGCAAGTGCAGAGCTGACCTTTTTTCAGTGATGCAGCCCTTACTGGGGGACTTGATGGACTGTTTGTGACAAATATAGGAAGGGGCTAAACACTGTTGAGCCAAGAGTGGAGGTCCCAGTGGTGCCATGACAGAAGGGCATGACTCCACAGCCTGTACTTTGTGTGTATGTGAAAAGGCTTTAAAACAAAGAAAGTAACTAACTAGGAGCTCGCTTCTACATTTTTTCCATAACAGAAAAGCCCTTGAATTTTAGTGGGAGTTTTGCTTATGCAAGGTATTGGAGGGCTGGGCTCCAGGATAATAGGCAAAATAACCAAAGGGGTAGCTGTGGTAGTTGGACAAAGTGGGATTTTCCCCCATAAAAGCTCATGTGATAAATAAATGTGTTAGTCTTTAAACATGCCACAGGACTCCTTGTTTGTTAGGCAAAATAATATATACTTGCAGTAGTACAAAAGAGCTTATAGGTAGAGCCCTGCAAATCTGTGGATATCCACAGATATCCACCTTATATCCCCTTGCGCGGATACAACATGGATATCCATGGACCATTTCTTGCGAATGCAGATTGGATACGAATCCACATATTTTTATCTGCACAGAGCTAGAGCCCTGCAAATATGTGGATATCCACATTATATCCGCATCTGCAGATACAACACAGATATCCGCGGACCATTTCTTGTGGATGCAGGCTGGATACGGATCCACTTGTTTGTATCCATCCAGGGCTCTAGTTACAGGGGCATTTATTTACTTCAAGGCCTGGGAGTGACTTTTACTGGGCCTTATAAGTTTTCATGGAGTACACCTCCTCCTCCTCTCTTCAGTAAAACAAACAAGGAGTTCTGTGGCACTTAAAGACTAACACATTTATTTATTGCATGAGCTTTTGTGGAAGAAAATCCCACTTGGCTCTGGGCAATGCAAGGGGTTTTTATGTTGAGTACAATTCCCTCACTTCTCACCCCGTTTTGATTGCACATATTCCATAACCAACATGGGAATGATATTCTGTCTTGTTAATTACCTGCATAGTCACTATTTACTCCAAAGTGGTTCTGTTAGTACCAGTGATTTAGGATACTCCTCATGTTTGCCAACCTCATGCATAAATTTTCTTTTACTAGCTGTTTGGCTTTCTTCTATCTGAGTCATGCGGCTTTTAAGAACTCCCCCAGAGCCACAGTACATCCATGGGATTCCACAGACCACACTATAAAGGTCCACTCCTTTAAAATACATTTAAGCAGATATGATCATAAACCTCATTTTAACACTACAACCAGATTTTCAAGCTCTTTAGACAGGATTTAGTGCATGCTTTCTTTGCTATTGCAAATCAGAGCCATCAGCACCGGCTCTGATGTATTTGCATTCTTCAGCCTGATTTATGCAAAGTTCCAAAGGGGCAGCTGTGTTAGTTTAGTTCAGTAAAACAAACAAGGATTCCTGTGGCTTCAAAGCGTCTGACAAAGTGGGATTTTCTCCCACAAAAGCTCAGGCAATAAATAAATGTGTTAGTCTTTAAGTGCCACAGGACTCCTTGTTTGTTTTATTGATGTATGCATACAACCGACCTGACACCTAGTGTTCAGGGAAAGCAACACACTTCAGATATTTATATCAGTTGAGGCTCTACATGCCTGTTCAAAATCGAATGCTTCTTCATCACCCTTTCAAATGAATGGCAACATTTGCTTGTTTCTAGCACTCAGGTATGAAGCAGTTACAAGGCCAGCTTCCAAGTGGTGATAAGTAGTAAGCATCCAACTGAGGAAGCAGCATTGTTTTACTGCTATTTTTTCCATTGGGTTGAGTGCAAAGCCAATAGGCGAACAGTGTGTAACCTTCAGATACAAGTGCATGCATTGTTAGACATTTCATAATTGGAAGGGCAGGACGCTTTTGAAAAATTTCAGTTCTGGGGAGAAAATCCACAGGAAGAAACTGTTAGCTTGGCTATCTGCAGACAGGCACCAGTTGAACAAACATTTTATTTTAAAACTGTTTAGCTCAACTAATGTGAAAGGCTCAGGTAGCCACTACATCGTGCAAAAGTTGTTTCCCCGCCTTAATGCCCCAGCTCCTGCAATCAGGTGAATATGGGGGGGGGGAAAAATCTACATTTTCTCTTTAAAAGAAAAAAATAAGCAAACTTCTAGCCCGTGTGGTTGCACAAAAAGGCTTCCAGATGTCTCTCTTTCAAGGCTCAATTGCTAGAAGACAAAGGAAAAAAACCCCCTCAAACTGTACTAGTTATTGAAAAGCCCATGATTTTTTAAACCAATCGTGTGATTTTTGGTGGCTTGACTCATGATTTTTGAATACTTGGGGCTGGCAATTAAGAGCCAGTGTGGATGCTGATATTTCACTTTAAACCAGGTTTATTACAATTTAGTTGATCAGGAACCTGTTTAAGCTAAACTGAAATAAAAGCCCACATAAACATTTGCACCACTGTAACAAACCAATTACAAGTTTGTATGTAGAAAAGCCCAACATGTTTGGGATTCATGGATTGTGCACAATGACTGATTTCTATTGTTCCAGCTTCCAGTCGCACCTGCAGCTGACAATTCTGCTTTTCCTCACATATAGATTCACCAGCTTTAAAAAAAAACACACCTAGGAAGCAGAAACAAAAAGCTAAAGGTTCACTTAAGCCTTTCGGCAGAGAGACCCAGTCCCAACCAGGTTGGACCATGGCAGGACACCTTTTTATAATCTAAACAAGACTGAAGCTTTGTTGAGTCACATTCCAGAATCTGGCCCCAGTCCTGCAAAGTCCAGTATGATTCAAGCACATGGTTTAATTGCACTGTGCTTCAAGACTGACAGTTTAATTATGTTGGGGTCTAGCATGTTGTAATCAGGTTGTAGCATAGATGTGATCTTCACAGACTCCTATTATGATTCCATAACAGGATTGTAAAAGCTGTGGCCTCTCTAGCAAAGCCCAGTTACATTATGATATAGTCAGGGCACTGCCTATCTATAACACAATGTTCCAAGCATGTAACTTTGCAATGGAGATTTAATTCTGTGTCCAAATTCACAGTAAAGGGAGATGGGGAAAACAAGCCCTGCCCAGTTGCATGAGAATGGTTTGGGCAGACTAGAGATCTTTGCTAAACTCCCATCTGCCAGGTAATACTGTTATGGGTAGGACCTGGTGTGTGTGGCCATCTATTGTGTGTGTGTGTGTGTGTGTGTGTGTGTGTGTGTGTGTATGGTTCACATTTTCAAAAGTTACCAGAGATAGCAGGTACCCCATCTGAGATATATTAAAGGGGCTTGAGTATCAGAGAGAACCAAGCAAGTCAGAGCGATTAACAGGAAGAAAAGAAATAAATTAGTCATGTTGTCATAAAAAATCCTTTTCTTTCCCTAGTTAGTGATATTCAACGCGGCTGCAACTGTCCTGTACGTGACAGCTTTCATTACATGCTCTGCTGCTGTTCAGTCCTCATACAACCCAAGGTCGGACTACAATAAAAGAGCGGCTGCATCCGTAAGTACAGGCTGCCGACCCCAGGTTGTTCAGATTTTGTTCTGCTGTGGGACCCTCTTGGCTTGTGCTCCGTCCACTAGAGACCCACTGACTTTTCCTGCCTCGTGCGATCCAAAGTGAACAGGAAAAGGGAATGAATCTTTTAGGGGGATGAGTTAAAGGGACCCCGCTGGACAGGACTGTCGGATGTGTGACCTGGCTGGTGCATTGCCTCCATAGTCTGTTGCCAGCACATTTGGCTGCCCTGGTGAGCAGCTCTCTGTTTTTATGGAACAGGAGAACAGAGTGTGTAAAATCCCAGCCAGGCTAGCCAGGGAAACTGTTAGCACTTTTCTAGCAAGAAACTTCCTCAGAGCAATTTTGGTGCTAACACAGGAGGTAGGCACTGTGAGCGGGAACAATGGAGGATCCACCTATGCTGGTGCTACCAACTGGTTCATTCTCAGAATCAGCTCAAAGAACAAAGATATTGAGTTTCCCCAGAGCACACAGAGGTGTTCCTCTGCCCCAGCCCTGCTGTATCTCCTTGCGCTTGCCTTGAGCTCTGCTGGGCTCGGCTCCAGCCCTCTGTTGCCGCAGAAGATGGCTTCCTCCTCCTGTGCTGTTCTGTGCCCTCCCTCCCCGCCTCCCCATGGTTGGAAAAAGCCAGCCTTGTGTGGCCATTCTCCCATAGCTGGCTCTCTGCTGTCCTGTATGCAGCTGCCTATGCACAGCCCCCTCTTCAGGTCTGATGCCAGTCCAGCTAGTGCGGCAATGCCTGTAAGAAATTAGTCTGCTGCTAATAGTTTCGTAGGTGAGCTACTGGGGAGAATCCCTGCAAAAAATAATAAAAAAAAAAAAACTCAGACAGACCTGCCAATCTGTGGCATCTCCTCAACATGCTGCTGGGGGTTTCCCTATCCTGCCCACCTTTCATCTGTGGTCAAGACGTTGAGCTCTTCAGGGCAGGAACCAGGGTTGTCTCATGTGCTTGGACCAGGCTTAGCTCATCAAGCAGGCACAACTGTGTTGTAAATCACAAGGAGGCCTGCCAGGCCCAGCTGCAGCTTGCCTCTGGCTGTGTCACCCACTTGCAGCCATGGGCTATGTCTACACTTGAAAAGTTAAGTCGACTCTGTTAAGTCAACTTAACTTTTTAAAGTGTGGATGTGGAGAGCCCAAGGGACCTGTGGCTCCTTTCTCACTGGAACCTGTCAGGGCCCCTGCAGGAAGGGAGCCACAGGTCCCAGTGAGAAAGAAGTGGAGGCTTCCTTCTCTCTGGGACCCCATGCGGGTTCCAGGGAGAAGGAAGTGGAGACTCCTTTCTTCCCAGGACCTGCGGGGGAGTTCTGGCAAGAAGGAAGCCTGCGCTCCCTTCTCCCCAGGCCCTGGGGCTCCCTTCTTGCCAGGAAGCTGGGGCTCCCAGGAAGAAGGGAGTCATCAGGGCTTTCCCATCTGGGAAGCCCAGGAGAAGCAAGCCACTGGGGCTCCCCAGCTAGGGGAGCCCCGGGGAAGACAGGCAGGGGTTAAAGGAAGCCAGAACGTGGCAGAACGCCGTCCTGGGGCCCACAATTTTAGGGACTCAACATTCCAGAGCCCCTAAAAATAGAAAATAACGGGCCCCAGAATGCAGCGTTCTGGTTCCATTTTCTATTTTTAGGGGCCCAAACGCTGGATCCCTAAAAATAGCAGGCCCCAGAGCAGCATTCTGCCATGTTCCAGTGGGCAGGGGCAGGGGCAGGGGTAGGGGTCAGGGGCATTGCTGGGTGGCTCAAGCCCTTCCCCAAACCCCTCCCCATCCATGCCCCACCCCAACCCGGGGCCTGCAGCCTCCTCCCCAGCCGCACCACCACCCTGATCCAGGGCCTACTGCCCCCACCTCCCCAGCCGTGCTGCCAGTGCGTGCAGGGACGGCCTGGCTCTTGCTGGGGGGGAATTGGGGGCAGGGGTGGGGCACTGGCAGGTGGGAGGGCAGGAGCTGGGGTCCAAGGGGCCCACCTGTGCAGGAGCGTTCCAAGGCCCCCCAAATTATACTTTAACCCCTGAAGGCAGCTGCCAGGGCTCCCAAGTCAGCGGAGCCCTGGAGAAGAGCCTCCAGCCCAGCAGCAGAGGATTCCCTTGCCACTGCAGCCCCACCTGGGGGGCTGCAGGGAATCCCTTGCTGCTGCAGCCAGACCAGGGAGCCCCACACACCTCCCTTCTTCCTGGGAGGCCCTGCTCCCTTGGCCCTGGCAAAAGGAAGTTGCAGCTGGTGAGGGAACCCCTGCTGCTGGGCCAGAGGCTCCCTTCTCCAGGGCTTCACTGACCTGGGAGTCCTGGCAGTTGTCTTCCTGGGGGCTTCCTGTCCGGGGAGCCCCAGTGGCTTGCTTTCCCAGGGCTTCAGGGACAGGCGAGTCCCGGCAACTGGTTTCTCTGGGGTGACCCTGCGCTCCACTGTCCCCAAGCTGTGGCTCCCCTTCCTCCAGCCGGGGCTCTCCCAAGCCCTGGCACTATTCTCTCTACCCCTTGGTCAACTAAGTCGAGGTAGGTGTCCACAGTAGTTTAGGTTGACTTAATAAAGTTGACTTAGACCTTAAGTCAACCTAAATACTGAGAGTTGTTAAGTCAACTTAAGGATACCTGTAAGCTGACTTAATGAAAACCCAGTGTGGATTGGGGTGAATTTAGGTCAACTTAAGGGTCTTTAAATTGACCTAAATTGATAGTGTAGACATAGCCATGCAGTTTAGCTAGCCTGTCACTCACCTGGCTCCTCCTGCACAAGGTCTTCTCCCATGGCTCAGCCTCATTTCCTCTTGCTTCTCCCATGACTGCCACTATTTTTCTCTCTCCCCATTTTCCTCCTGGAAACAAAATGGGTTGTTCAGCATGAAGAGGATGAAAACTTGATAGACCATGATGCTGCAACCTTGCTAAAGAGCCTATGGAGGCAATGCTACCATCTCGCTCAGGTTCCCACTTTGGAAAGACCCCTCTGTTTTCTTCCTCTGGTAGGCCTCACTGGCTTTGGCCAGCCTGGTGCTGGCAGAACCCTGCTTGGTTGCGGTGCACGATATTATTAGAGGCTTTAAGCCACTTTGTTACAGCAGATAAGTTGAGGGACTTTTTAACCCCACCCAGCTAGAAATCTCAGCTCCAGGACTGGACATTTCTTAAGGGCTCTCCCATGTGTTTGAGAACATTAGTCCAAGCCCTCAGTGTTATTTAAATGCCCTTGATGGGCCCTGTGCAGATCCAGTATCAAAATAAGCAGCTTTCAGTAAGACTGCCTGTGGCCTGTTTTTCACCTGTGCTGTGTACACAGTGGTGCCATGAGACCAAACATTCAGCACAGAGGGACACAGGTCCCAGCTCTTTAGAAGGTCTTCTCATCCCAATACTGACTTTTAAGAGTTCTTTGCCTGTTCCAGCCAGATGGGATCCCTGCATTTTGTGAAGCATGGCTCTGGTGTCTCTCATTCCTAGAGCCCTGCATGGATACAAATATGGGAATCTACATCTGAGCTGCATCCATAAGAAATATTGTGGACTATATGCGCATTGCATCTGCAGATAGAATACAGAGATCTGTGGATTTGCAGGGCTCTACTCATTCCCTGAGGTGAAACACTGAAGACTCAGCCCCCTTTCACAGCAGGGAATAAAGTGGTACAGTTTGAAGTAACTGGCCCAGGTTCCTACAGAGCCACTGGTGGAGGCTGGGCTAGGAGCCATTGACAGAGCCCTTCTCCACCCTTTGTGCTTAGGCGAGATGCCTCTCTAGCATCAAGTGTTAAGAGATTCCTGGAGACAAACTAACAAAGCTTTGCTGTGTTGCTCTCTTTCAGTTCTTTGCCTGCATTGTGATGATAGCTTATGGGGCGAGCACTTTCCTCAGCTTCCAGGCCTGGAAAGGATTTGGCAGCAATGCTGCAACCAGTCAAGTGACCAACTAACCACCCCTAAGAACTGAAGCTCTTGGAAGTCAGTTTACAGCGAATGGTGGGAGGGGCAGGCTCAGTAAATTTGTAATAAGCAGCTGAAAATCATTACTGGCCAATAGCAGTTTGGTGGACTATGGGAGGGCTGGCACGCAGTTTTTCAGTGCAGACTAGAGTGGACAGATGTTCAAAGCACGAAGCCCGTCAGTGTTGGCGTCCTCCTTAGTCGAGGGGTGAAGGACTGACGTTGGAAACTGAAGTCCCTGGGCTTGGTGTCTCCCCTGAAGCTATTTTGACATGATGTAGACCCTTGGGCTGAGTATGGTTCTGGTGTCCAGAGGACTTCAGTTACCAGGGCTGGTCACTCCAACACATTTCACAGGCACTAAATTCACTAAAACCCTAACCAAGAACCCTTCCCCACTCACTTGCAACTCTGCTGTAAATAATGTAAATTTAACTCTCCTGTCTGTGTGGTGGCCAACTTGCGGGAATGGAAGCTATGTGATGGTATGAGATTGCAACAATTATTTTATTGATTTTTAAAATTTGAAGTACAAGATTTATGTTTTAAATAAAAATCTTTCTAAATCCAACACAGTTTCTCAAGGAAGTTCTTAACAGAAACTTGCTTCTCCCCCAACAAAGCCACTGTAAGGTAAAATTTAGTGCCCTATAGAAACCAGAGACAAATTTCATTTGCATGGTAAATTACACTCACCATGAGCAAGGGTATCATGGAGTTTAAGGCCAAAATGGCCCACTAAATCAATGGTTTTGAAATGTTTTCTCTCAGGATCCATTTCGGGGGAAAAAAAAATCATTTATGTCTGTGGCCAAACAACTACCTCTTTGAGCAATGCATTTCAGTCTTTCAGCAGTGTTAGCAGGCAATGTTGCAACTCAGTACGTGAGGGTCTGTGAACCATGGTTTGAAAACTGCTACGCTAGATTATATTATAGGAGCTCCTGTATGTTACAGGCCACAAGACCACCCAGCACTGAATCTGGTCCCAAGACTGTAGCTGCGAAATGTATTGGGTTTGCCCAGAGCTGTTTTAATATTTTAATTTCTTGTTATGCCAGAAGTTTGTCGTGTTTCCTACTTTAGACAGAGAAGGTGAAAACCTGGCCCACTGAAGGTAGTGGGAATTTTGCCCTTGAAGTCAATATTTTGGATGAAGTCCTAGTCCCACCAAACTGGGAAGAGTTAAATCATTAGGGTCTGAGCTGCAGGTGTTCTGGGAATGAAGACATGGGACCACCAGAGCCCCAGCTGGGAAAGATGGAGTAGCTTCACTGACTTAAGTGGAGCTACACCAGTTCAGAGTAGTTGGTGATGTGACCTGTCAAGTTCAACTTATAATCTTTACAGGATTTGTGGAGGCAAAAGAATGAAATCCTAAAAATAGCATTGATACCCAATCAGATTTAGAAATCATTTTGGCTTTCCTTTGATCTGCTTTGCTTGTTCAGGGTTTTTTTAAAGCCTAAATGTAGCTTAGGCTACTTTCTGAGTCACAGGGAAAATTCTTTTCCTACTTGTTTATGCTAGCCCCTCTCATTGTTCTATGTGCAGTTGACTCCAGCTCATTCCACGTTTCAGGATACACTCCCCCCATGAAATCTCTGGAGACAAAAACTCTACACATTTGAGAAAAGAAATACTAAACTCTGAAAAGTAAATCAGACCTGCACATATACTGCATTTGTATATAGAAATTTAATTTAATCTGTTTTTTAAAAAGTGCTGCAGGAAATATAAAAATCAGAGAATCTAGTTACATAGATGTTGTAGAGATGGACAACAATGAAGATACCAGAGTGAAGGAAACAGGCAAGAGACACTAGAATGAAGGAAACATGCAGGAGAGAAACGTGCAAACACATGGGGCAGAAACTGTAGTCATGGGAACAGGCAGGAAAGATAAGTAGTATTAGGTCCCAGTGGTGCCCCCATTGAAGTCCATGGCAACAGGATTGGGATTTAATATCTGCTGTCTAAGAAAGCTCAGAACACAAACATGCTAAACTTCAACACAGATTTAGCTCTGCATTTATATATGATGAGTGCCATGTGAAGACTTACTTCATATTACATGTATGTAAAGTAATGTGCATCAACTAATCAGCCCTCATGTCTACAACCATAGCAATCTGCGTACAATCAAACAAGCAAAACTGCAGTTTTTACACTAGTTAGTTTTCTGTTGCCCTTTTACACAATATACTAATTACAAAGGCTGGCTGAAAATGGACTGCTGAGGTTACAGTGTGAAGTTCATAGTACAAATATACCAGGGAGGAGGAGGGAAGGCAAGCCCACACAAGTTGTGTTACAGACAGGGAATTTAGCTACTATGGCATACTGTCAATGTTTTATAAAATTTCACATCCAGACAAGAATTGCCCTAAACTGTACCTTATAGACTCTGAAATTACAAGTTGCCAATTTATGAAATCCCACTTGATTTGGGAGAGAATTTTTCTGAGGTGCTCATTTCCATCGCCACAGATAACAAATAATCTGAGTAGTGGTAACACCTTCTCCCTCCTGCCCAGCTCAACAAGAGCATTCACATTTGTGATTTTAATCAATTATTTCATTCAACACCGAACAATGAATTGTTAAGTGTTTCAGTATGATTTCCTTTTAAGCTTCGACCAAATCTATTCCCAGTACAAAACCAATTTCAATACAGTACACATGTAGGAGGACGACCCTGACAAAAGCATTCTAGCCCATACCATGAAATGCACACTGAGTTAATTTGGGTACAATTGACTGGGAGAACCTCTCTCACCTCTTCCCAAAGCACCTGTGTGGTTCTGAGTGGTGAATTACATGCCCCTGGGAAACACTGATCTTTATGGCAGAGATGGTAGGCAGCGACTTGTAACAAAATAGGAGACTCAGACATTATTCCCTTTGGGGCACATCAGCTAGTGTAAACTGTCATCGTCATAATGAAGCTATGACAATTTACACCAGATCATGCTCTGCTCCCACAGCTTTAAACTCTAGTCCTGCAGTTGGATCCGTGGGGGCAGACATCAAGCCTGCACGCATGGGCGTGCTCACTTCATGCCTTGGAACTTCACCCACACAGCTCTGTGTGCACTATTAACTGTAACCAATATCTAAGAAATGTCCACGTCACACTAGAACCCTATTAAAATAAAAAAGGTACAATTTAGCCTCCCGTTGCAAAGAGAATTAAGTTTAGCTTTTCTGAAATTCAATTAAGTAGAAAGCAAACAGAATTGCTTTTAATCAAGAAAGCATTCAAAAGAAGCACTAAGGATAATACAGTTCCTTCTCTACAGCACATTCTGAGGGATTTCTAAATAAAAACTACTGGCTTGTGAAAACAACAAAGGATTCCACTTGTGATTTTAAGACTGCTTCACGGTGTGAATCTTCCAGCTCAAATCCGAGATAAGTAAATCATTTATTGGAAGAGTTAGAAAACCCTGAAGGGGAAAGGTTTAAAAAAAGACAGAGTGTGGTAAGTTTCTAACAGAAAAACAGAACAATTCCAGCCACTGAATAGCACAGTTATAATCACAGTACACTGGAAATCTAAGCTCAGGGAAGTTACTTACTACCATATATCCAGGGTTAGCACAGGCCAAGATACTAGAGTAGCATAGTTTTTCTACAATACTGTAAGTCAGTGTCAACTCTACAAAAAGATAAGTTGGAAAAGGTTTGTGGCCAGACACACTATAATAGAAACATGTTTTATGCTGATCTGTGTGGCTAGGAGGGTTTTTTGTAACTGTGTTAGAGAACAGTGCTTTTTAACATCAGGATGAAATCCAAGCGCTTTTGAAATCAATAGGAAAACTCACATCCACTTTAATATGGCCAGGATTTCACAAGTTAACAAGATTAACACATTTTCCATTCACACAGCCCAAAACCTAACATGTTACAATACCATGGACCTGTCATAGCTTTGGCTACAACATTAGGCTCTTGTTAGAGGTCTCCTAGTGGTATGGCTCCACAGGTGCCAACAAATGGGTTTTTCCCTACTGCCAGAGAAGATCTAGATGACATGGCGCAAACAACAGCAGGGCCTGAGCTCTGTCTACATTAGCACTCCCAAGGTCACTACTGGCTGGTGTAGAAGCATCCACAATGGTGCAAGCAGGGAAAGGGTGTGTGGGTTTTTTTTAAGAAATCTATTGTGGACAGTTAATGAGTGCATCTCACTAGCCAATTTCTTACTTGTTTTCCACTATCAGTGCAGCACCCAGATGCTACTAATGGTGAAACCTATAGCATACACTGTACTCAAGCCCTTTAACCACTGGTAGCATCAATGTAGCTGCACTGTTGTGTAAAAACAGGGTAAGATAATTCCTAGTGCAGGCAAAGCTTATGTTTTACAGACCTATTTGACATGGAAGTTCTGTAGTTTAGTTAGTGACTACTTGCAAAGCTGAGTAAAACTGGGATTATGGCCATTGGGACACTCTTCTGCTACCCAATACTTACTATACAATAAACAGAAATTCTCAAGCTAAAATATGTACAACATATATTCTGGACACATACAACATATTCGTCCCCACAGATGAGCTGCTTTCAATCATACTGTAAAGATGTTTTAAAAAATGAAAAATATTATGAGTATGGAGAATCAGAGGTGGTGCAGCTGTAACCACTGGACCCAGCAAAGGTTCAAGGGATCATACAGATCATTATGGGTTTCTTAAAATTAGCATTTCTGGGCAATGACATACCTATGCTGAATTTTAACCAATAGGACATACATATACAGTCCTTGGCGTGGAGTCCAAATGTGTAAATATTCTCAGGATACTGAAGTTAGTTCTGGAAAAGCTAGAGTTATTTTCTTTTATGATCACTCAATACTAACAGTAATTCAGAAGAGCTGCTCAGAGGATCAGGCCTAGTGAGATGGAGTCAGGCAATCAGCTTCCTTTACCAATGCAACCCTCCTCCAGTGCCCATAGTGTTTGAAAGAAGCAGTGCCCATCTGAAGCCGTGAACTAGTGTCGTAAACTGTTCTGAGAAGATAATGATGATTTGCTCAATGACGTCACCACTAGCCCACCGCTTAAATCCAGACCTCGACCTTCTTTCTCCTAAAAAGTGGGGGGACAAACAAAACCTCAGCTCAGTGAAGTTTCTAAACAAGCAGGGTTTCAATCTTTGCAGATTAAGAAGGCATATTGTAACCAGTGTTATTAGGGTTCTGCTTACAAATCAAATACGGTACCACCCCTTGCAGCCCAATTCCACAAGCACACACAGTTGGCTTCTGGGATCCGTAAAACGTACAGCTGCTGCTTTGGTAAGTACCTTAGGCACAGCTAAATTTAGCATGCCCTCTGCTGCAGTCTGGGCTAGGAAAAACAGTGGGCTTGCTCCCCTCTAGTTACCAATTTGGGGGTAGGAAGGTGGGAAAGAATGTAGAAAGCGGTCAGAAAACCTTCTTTGATCTTTTGGGTCCTCAGATGCAGCCAGCCTGGAGAGACGGAGAATGCAAGAACCAATAGGTGGGGCTTGAAACACCCCTCCAATAATGAAGGGCTAGAGAAAAGATTCTGTATTCAAAGATGCAGAAATGTGCCACACTGCAGAATTTCACCAAGTTGCTGCTTTGCAGGTTTTCTGCAAGAGTTATCAGATCTGCTTTTCAAGCCTATTCAACAGCTGCACCATGAAGGCTATCTGCTTTTTGATTCTGTACCTCCTGAATGAATACTTTTCCCCCAACCACCTATCACTGCCTTTAATGCAGTAATGCAAGAGCCATACAAAATGAGCTACCTCTGTGCTAGTTAAACTAGATCAATTAAATACTTACAGCTCTGTAATCCAAGAACATTTCTTTGAATGCCAGGAAGTCAGTAAATGTGAGAAGCATGTCAAATATATCACCTGCCATTTCATCTTTGTGCTGTCTGTAAAGAGAGAGATTTATAGGTTTAACAGAATCATCTGAAGAATGACATCAAATTTTAAAGGCACTCAGAGGTCAAATTAAGTATAAAATGTAGGTTGTGCAAAATTAAGGTTTAAACAAGATCAATAGGAAGGTATTTAAAATTTTATCGTAAAACAGCTTTATTAAACAAATAAACAATTCCCTGTAGTGTCTGCAATCCAAACAGTGCAACACTATCCACCTTAGGTTTTTATATAGTTATGCCTATCCCCATGATATCTGAATCCAGAGATCCAAGTATTGCGCCAGTTGACAAAAACCAGCAAGCTAAAGACGGGTAACTTAAGAGGAGTAAAATTTGACTACTCCACATTTTCATTGCCTGAAATAAAAGAGAAGTTCTAGAGGAGTAGCTGTGCTAGTCTATTTCAGCAAAACAAAAAAGAAGCCCTGTGGTACTTTTAGAGACCAACATATTTATTTATTGCACGAGCTGTGGTGGGCACAATCCCACTTTATCAAGATACATCTGATGAAGTTGAATTGTACCCAAGAAAGCTTTTACAATAAATAAATGTGTTGGTTTTTAAAAGTGCCAGAAGACTCCTTTTTTGTTTGGCTGAAATAAGTGAAACGTAGGCATGACTAGTAACAAAGGCATTATACACTTTTTTTGAACTTTCAAGTAGATTGTCATTACATATCCACTTTTCTGGAATGCACACATGTATCTCACACAAAGCTTTTGCACAGTGGGAGTGGCATGCTTGGGGAATAGGGTGGTTTTCAGAAAGCAGTGAATTGCCACCTGCAGAATGTGCCACAGGCCATCGACTTCTCCCAGAAAGGATACATAGAGGCATGTGGGCCCCAACAAAAATCTCCGAACATAGACTATGAAAAAGTGAAGGATGTGACAGTGAGAATCTGTACTGACAACCTAATCAAATCATTTTGGTTACAGTTAGCTTTTGTTTGATTGTTGTCAAAACAGAGCTGCACTCTTGGGAAATGCACAAGCAGTAACAGACCCCTAGTAAGAGTGGAAGGTGGTAGGGACAATATTTAATTGAAAAATGATGTCAGAACTGTTGTGTGTAACTGGATATCAGATCTTCAAGCCTGGTCAATGTTGTAGAGTGAACCAAGCGTCAATGCATGAGTTGGGTTAGAGAGGTAAGGAGCAGTTTATTCAGCTACAGCATCTAAACCATTTTTGCCTGCCAGGGGACCCTGTTGGCCAGCGGGGAAGGCAGTCTGCTGGGGGACCCTGCTGCCAGGGAAGCTAGCCAGAGAGGAAGGTGCCCTGCTGGGGAAGCCAGCTAGCTGGTGGAGAAATCGCCTGGCCAGGGGACTCCTGGTAGCGACATGGGCCGAATCCAGCTCCCTACCTACAGCTGGGGCCAGATTGGGCCCCGGGTGGGGGGAAGGACGTGTCTGGGGCTGCGTGCCCCAGCTGCCAACTTTTCTAGTTCCAGCCCTAGCGTACATACAGTTTAGTTTCCAGGAATACACACCTGCTTTCCCTTTTTCGGTTAAGCCTTGCATTCCCTTCCCGAATCTCGCCTAGCTCTTTGCTTCCCTTTCAGACTGGGTGAATGTTGTCCTGGTTTGTTGTGACCTAGTGGCTAGGTCCTAGCCCACCCCCCATTTCCCTCAGAAGGCCATAAACCATTCTTTGGCTGGGGTGTACAGCTCCTACTGGCTCCTTGTGTACCTTTACCAGCCTCGCTGGGGACGGTCTTCGACATCCAGCTTTACCACATTTCCCAGTTTTGGGCTCTTTCCTTACTTTGTTATTTGCTTACTTAATGCCTCAACATATAGCCCTCCTTCTGAGGTGGAAGCCATCCTACTTCTTGGTGGGGTTTCGAAATGAAGAGCACCAGGCAGAAAGGGAACTGGTAGGGAGAGGTCTCCTTAAGTGCTAACTGCTTAAGCAGTTTCATGTGGCTAACCTATGAGAGGCACTTGCCTCCTTTTGCTAAGCTGGGGGTTTCTGCAGAGAAGAGTTAAGGCCCCATTTGCCTGGATCCTGCCCCAAGCTCCCTGTAGACCTGACCCAGACACTGAGTCCCTCCTCCTTCCTGTCCTCACAATCAAGAGTAAAACTGTGCAAATGGTAGCAAAACATATTTCCCCATGTGGGACATGCAGAAAGCATGCCTAGAGGCAGTCTTGGATCTAGTCAAATGTGCTCTGACATCTTCAGGCCCTGTAAGCCCCACTAGTGCGTAGGGATGAATGTGGGATTTAATTCACTTTGACACTCCTGTGTCCTAGCACTGTAAACCTGTGTGACTCTGGGAAGGTTTAGGCAACCTACAGTCTTAGTTGATAAAATGTAATACAGATATGGCAATCGCTAGGTAAAAGCCCTCACCTGGACATCTAAGCCAGTGGTTTCCAAACTTTTTTCCTTGGGACCCAGTTGAAAAAAAAATCATTTATGCCCATGACCCAACAGTTATATCTTTGAGCAATGAATTCCTGCCTTGTGGCAGCAGAAGCAGGGGGCACCACTACCCAGTAACTGAGGGTCTGCAACCCAGAACTGGGTCCCAATCTGTGTTTGGAAAACTACTGATCTAAGGTATCAGGTAGAAGAGTCTGAAATTGGGAATTTTATATTTCAAGTCAGGCAAGACAGGTCATTCCATAATTCAAAAAACTTCCCTAACACCACCAACAACAAACTAACCCTAAATCAAAGGTGGGGAAAAAATTCTAAAAAAATACACCTAGTCACATACCAAGAAATGGTCAAACTACTAAGAGCTGAGGGACAAGAGGGACTTTCCACTTGCTACTAGAGCAACTAGAAGAAAGAGAAGTTATGTCAAGACACTTGTGTAACCTTTTCTGATGCATTCCATCGTTCAAGATAAGATCCATGCACCCCCACTGAAGGTGAGGGCTTTGTAATAGATTCTGGACATGAAGAAAGTTCAGACACATCTCCAAGAATGGGACTCTGTGCACCAATGTCACTCAAAGAAATAAGGAATTTTTTTAAGAAATATTTTTACCCAGTGCCCCCTTTAATATTTCACATCAAGCATGCATTTAATAGGACTTGCTTAAGCAATTAAAATTCGCCTAATATTATTGAAAAGCCCTGTACCTTACATTGACAGTCTAACCTCATTACTATACTCTTATGCAAGTTTCTTGCTGCTTTATTGTAGCACTTGATTGTCTTATTCAGCAGAGGAAAGTGTGTTCTTTTACAACTCCATTCTCCACACACTTCATTAAGCTGAAGCTGAACAGCAGAAATTATTTCAACTTGAGAAGTTTCAAAGGGGGCAGCCATGTTAGTCTAGTCCAGCAAAAGCAGCAAGAAACCTGTGGCACTTAGACTAAACAAATTTATTTATTGAATGAGCTTTTGTGGGAGAAAATCCCACTTCATCAGGTGCTTTGAAGATGGGGAAACTTACAGAATAGGAGGAAAATAAATGCAGGGGAGTGTAAGACATGGGATCAGGTCATACAGTAACAGCAAATGGATGACATGATCCCATATCTGACACTCCCCTGCATTTATTTTCCTCCCATTCTGTAAGTTCCCCCACCTTCAAAGCATCTGATGAACTGGGACTTTATCCCATGAAAGCTCATGCGATAAATAAATTTGTCAGTCTAAGTGCCATAGGACTCCTTGCTTCTTTCAAATTGAGAGTAAGCCTCCAACAATATCAAATGAAGTCCTTTTACCAAACCTGAATTTCTCCTTGCGTTATTTTATAAAATAGAGGCTGGGATGAAGGTGTTTACCCATGCTGTGTTTGAAAGCCTAAGTACAGAAACCTAGTGGACTTAATGCGAGTGAACTTTTCACCGCCAGGGAACTGGCTGCAAGTCCCGAATTGGAGAATAAGAGCAGGTTTTATGATCTCATTCTGGTCTTCACTTCTGCACACGACAAACCCTCCATACATTTTGACCCACCGTTTCAAGTCAGAGACTTAGAATAACATAGGATGGTGGAGGTGAATTAGCAGAGCTGTACAGACAATTCTTTTTTTAAATGACGATCCCTTCCTCAAAGGGAAAAAAAAATCAAGCCCTAGTTTGGTCTCAGGTACAAAATGGTTAATAGAGAGAAAAGCACAAGAAATACACCCCCCTCAAACCAAAGACTTACTGTAATGACATGGTGAAAGCAGCCATGTTAAAACCAGGAATCCTGTCAAGTAGTTTTTCTTCTATGTATTTCTCTACTAAGCAGATCTAAAAGAGAGAACAGGACCATACATTCCATATGCTGACTTTAAAAGGAGTGGGGTGTTCCCACTTTCCTACATCTTACTCTACACAGGCTTATTATATTAGGCCAAAAGGATCACAAATCTCACTGGCTGGAACCTTCTGGGCTTGAAATGATAGCTCAATGCTTTGCAATCCCACCAAAGAGCCATCTCAAGCATTTCTGCAAGCACAGGCTGAGCAGTAAACACCCTCCACCTGAAACCAGCCTGTGGAAATCATCATCAGAAACTGACAAGAGTTCCTCCAAGCAACTTCCGGAGTTTTACAACCACTTTTTCTGATTCTTTTACAGATGTTTTGTTTCCCATTTGTATGGGATCCACACATAGAAGTTTGACAATGGAGAGCAAACAAATTGGTATTACACTGTGCTGTCAAATTCACTGAGCAATCAAACTGGAAAAAACCCCAGAAGCTTATTTTCCTTTACATTCAACTATAACTTGTGTGTGACTTATAACAGGTAACAAAAATTACAGAGGGAAGTACGATTTTCAAGTTGAGTGCATCCCTTTAATAATAACTGGTTCACATTATACCACACAGTAGCAGAAAAAAACATTACAAGTCTATTAACTTTTTACAGTGCTTTATCCCATTGTCTCTGCCGTGGCACGCCTTGCTACCTTTAATTATTTTGAGGCACACCACCACATAGTGTCCAGATGAACTCATGAATATTCACTAGCCAATCCAGAGCTCTTTGAGTAGTTTTTCAAAAAATTTTGTGGTGCACTTGCTCAGACCTGATGGCACACCGGTTGGGAAATACTGCCCTATGCAATGGAGCATTTACCAATTCACTAGGGGAGAACGGAGAATCTATAAAATAATTTTTCACTTAATAGCTAGCTTCTGTGTCAGTCTAAACAGACAGACCCCAAACGAAGGGGATATAAAGGCTCATGCTTCAGAGTCTCTACTAGACACCAGTATGAGACATTTGGGGCAAGGGAAAGGGAAGATATTTCCAAATCTGCCAGTTGTTGGTTTTTGCACACCTTCCTCCGAAGCATCTACGGCTGGACACTGCCAGAGACAGGATACAGCATCAGAAGTCAAATTCAGCATGGCACTTCCCAGTGGTGTGGGGGGGGGGGGCGGCTATTGGGGCCTCAGCCCCCATGAAACTCAGGGCCAGACCCTGAGCAGCACACCTCTAAACTGTGCGGTGGTGCACCATCACACCCCCCACACAGGGAATGCGGCACACAGCCAACAGCTGCAGCCTCTACCAGGCCGGAAAGACGAAGTCTTCTGGCCAGTAGGGAACTGCCGCAGGCTGGGCCTCAGAGTTTTTAAAACTGCCCCCTGGTGTGACCCTGCTCTGAGCAGGGTCATTCTGGGAGCCTCAGCCTGGGCCACGGCCCTACTCTCCCTCTGGAGGCCAGGTAAGGGAGCCGGAGGCGGAGGGGAGTCCGGAGGCAGGCACACCAGGCTGACGGGGAAACGGCGCAGGGGAGGGGGTCGACCTGGGGCAGTGGGGCCAGTGGCAGGACTGGGGGGTTAGTGAAGGGCTCGGGGGGACACAGCCCCCCCTAATATTTTTGTGTAACGGCACCCATGGCAATTCCCATATTTCTGTTGTACCAGTCTAAATGCAACTATACGCCACGCACTGGCTTCCTACACCAACCTTCTCAACAGAAGTTTTAAAAAGTTCTCAAATGCTTCAGGGAGTTTCTTGCTGAAACAGATAAAAACTAATTTGAAATTCCAGAATTCTTGCTTACAGGCTATTGCTATGCTTCAATGAGACTACAGCTAATATTTTAGACAATTTAATTCTGGTTGAAGTTGTAGTTTAAAAATGGGGGTGAAGTGGGGTGTCGGAAAATTAACAATGACCTTAAAAGAGAAATGATCTCTCTACAAACCAACCAACCAAAACCAAGACCAAAAGCTCCTTACATATTCATTAAAAATAGAAGTGTAGATGAGCTTGTTCTCTTCTGTATCTTCAAATTCCTGGTAGTGTTTATCCATAAAGCTTCGTTGTATTAACTGGAAATCATCATCTGAATCACAATAAGTAAATTGCAAACCGTTAAAATTGATTTGTTCACTTTCATTTCAAGACAGTAACAACATTCACTGATATTTGTTTTAATAGTTCCTACTGTTGTATAAGGGAACACTGCCGTGCATGCTTAATCACAAAGGCCATGTCTACCTGTACTTTTTTAGTTCGGACTTGCTAGCTTGAACTAAAAAAGGCTGAGGTTAGTCTGAACTAACCTCGGGCTAATTAGGACTACCTGCAGCTTTTTAGTTCCAACTAGCCACACATCCTAGTTTGAACTAACTTTTTAGTTCAAACTAGAACACGTGGCTAGTTTGAACTAATGGCTTAGTTCAAACTAGCCGTTATTTCAGGTCTTGCATGTGCTTAGTTCGAAATAAAGTTGAAACTGAGTTGGCTAGTCCAAACTAACAAACTTCTTAGTTCAGACTAGCCAAAGGCTAGTGTGGCCATGGGCCAAATTAGTCTGGACTGAGCTTGCTTGCTCTGGACTAATTTGGCAGGGTAGACATGGCCAATATGAGCACAACTGCTGCTAGCTGGGCCAGCGTTAATTTCTGATCCATCTGTAAGAATACATAGACGTCACTAGCAGAATTAGGTAGTGATGGTGCAAGGGATGCTGCAGACTCAAATTCTGCTTCAGCCAAGCTAGCTTAGGATCCCAAGCCAGCAAGCACGTTGATCGATACTGAGTGATGGACATTCAGTGTTGGAAAGACAGAAATTGCAAAAGGCAACAAAACTGCAGGAACAGCCTAGCGGTATAATCCACAATATTTTTCTAGTAAATATTTTAATTTGTTCTCAATACTAAGGAAGTTTTTAAAATTTACTTTGAAAACAAAGAGCCTCTTTATTAAAACAATGAAGTTTTTCCTGTTCAGGTATTTATTAATGAGCAAAAACTTTTCTCTACCACAAAGATGAGTATATGTCTCTTCTCCCCATTATTTGAATTCCTTCAATTCAGGAAGATCATCTCTGAAAACGAGTACAGAAAACTACAATCTTTAGAGCACAGATTTAAAGTTATGAATGAGTGAAACTGGAGGAAGGCAGGAGGACAGGGAGTGTGTTACAATGGAACATAACGTATCATAATAAGTGCAAATATACATTACATACTTTCATATACTCTTATAATAAATCTGTACAAATTCACTGATCTTTTACTAAGTAATCCACTCAAAACTAGTGAGCATGTTACCAAATTCAGCTATACATATCACAGGTACGCTGAGAGTGAAGAGAATAAAAAAGTTTATGATCTCTTAGACAGGTTGTGGATAAGGAGGAAAATGTTAAATTGACAAGGTTAATGACTGGTTAACACAAACTCCTTCTTTTTCTTACTTTCTTGTAAATCCTTTTCATTTTTTCAACAATGATCTCTTAAAGTTCTGACTTGAGGATTTAGAACCTTTTATCCTCCCAAATCCACAGGGCAAAATGGTTGACTGCTCATGGCATTCTTTCCACCACTACATCCTGTGGCCACAGGTTGTATAAAAGTCACTTGCAACACAGAACCAAAACTAATTCATTTACCCAGAGGATAACTGGGATGCCATCTGACCCGGAGGGATAGGCAGCAATGAATGGAAAGCCCTGCTTTTCATATGAAGATCTTTATTTATGAATCTGTTAATGAAGAGAAGGTTTCTACTATTCTAGCAGTGTGTGGGGAAAAAGACATATACTTAAGACCATGAATATACTGTTGGAAGAACAGAATCTAAAAGGGTTGCTGGAGATTTTATACTGTAATGCAAGTTTTCATGGCAAATGAAAGCAAGGAATGAAAAGCTCCAACTCAGAGGATACATGGAAAAGGCAAGAGGTCCTGGTTTCTCCACACATCTGTAAGTGAAGTTCAATACTCATATCAGCTCTCAAAATTTTTTACCGCTCATCAGGATGCAACAGCTTACCCATTATAATATCTTCCAAATACCCAACAACAGCATCAAACTCGGCATCTGAAGGGGAGGAGCTGAAAATGAAAAAGGAAAGATTAAATTTTTAATGAACGCCAAAAGATAAAATAGCACAATAACCTGGAATGCATACATCAGAGAAGGGAATTCTCTCCCAGCGTTACATTATAAAAAAAGCTCATTGCACAGAAAACTTTACTTGATAATAAAAAGTTTATTTCTGTAACAGACATTAATCTCATTAAGTCTACACTGTATATTAAAGAGGTAGTTACTGGAAAGAAAGAATTGTTTTACTGGGTACCTTTGTTAGTGTAATCCCCCTTAGTGCAGAAGATATTTAAGAGGTTTATTCAGAGCAACGGTTTGCTACCTTTTTGATACCGTGACCCCATGTTACTACAAAGGTTCAGTACCCACCTCTCACCTAGCTATAAAAGGCAGTTGTATCTGCTAGAACTATTCAAGAGCCAGGCACAGAGGGTACTTTGGACCACTGTCATACATTACCAGACTGAGTATATTTTTCACAGCATAAACAAAGGTAAATGATGTAATCAAAAGAATTGTTAATTATTTCCCCAATGTGGTACACCGCACTGGGGGCTTAGAACTAAATTTCATAATTCCTTTGTCAAAAACATATTATATGCTCGCTTACAAACAGGCTCCTTGAGATGAAAAGGGAGGTCAGCAGCACTTGAAGCGTCTGGGTCCTCTTGCAGTGTTATCTTGTGCAATTTGTTCACAGATACCAAAGTCTCTCTGACCTTGGCATCTTGGAGCTACCATTGGTTACAGTTGAATTTTAATTTAGAAAGTTCTCCAATGCACAGGATACAACAGACTTTTCTCCCATATCAGAAACGCAAGCCTTGTACATTTTTCTTGGACTATTTATCTTCATCCATGCAACAAAGGACTCTCTTAATTTATACATATTCCTCTCTGTCTCTCTCACGAAAAGGATATAGCTTCAGACTCTCTGTTTTTAAAAAACCCTTTAAAATGATGGTGGTGTTAAGGAACAGTGCAAAAGGCTATCCACCAGTAACTGTTACATGAGCTTTGGGATTCATTCAGTGTTAGGAGAATTTAGCTTCCTCTCATACTCATTCACCTCTTAAAAGCATTAGGTGTCACCCTTAGACTCTCTATTGTGCCTTTGCAGTTCAGGCAAAGATAACACAAATTAGCACCAGAGTATGTTATCCAACCCAAAAGGGCAGAGTACCACAACAAGAGTCTCACACATACAGTTCCAAACAATACTTATCCACAAATCTGGAGACACACATAACTCCCATCATTTTTTATTGAGAGTGATTGCTACACTGACAAAGGAAGAAACACCTTTTTATTTTTTAATAACTTGTTCAACCATTGTTATGTTTAAACTGGTAGTTTAAAAATTAATTTTAGATTTGTTATGGCAGCCAGTAGGGGAACTCTAATTGTATTTTGTCCACAAAAAATAGTCTCTTTTCTACCCATTCCAACCACAGCATGCACCAATTAATAACACCAGAGCCCACAGAACACATCTCTACTTGCATCATGCTTTGCAAGAAGCATATTTAAATAGAACTTCCAACAGTAGTAAACAGGGTAACAGGGACAGTGAGACATTATGCAGTGGGGCAGGATGTGGGGGACAAGTCTTAAAATTAAGATACACACATCCCTTGTAATTAAAGGGCCAGATCTTCAATGGTATTTATGCACTCAACCTTCACCATAATCAGTGTAGAGTTCGGTACACAAATGTCTATGTGGATTTGAGCCATGATACTTATTTTGGTACTTCAGTTAGTAAGAGGAATGCTTGGGAATACAACACGATCAAGGAGACATCATCATCATTTTGGCTCTCAGAGGAAGAATACTGATTCAAGCAATTCTGAGTTCAGTATTGCCTAAACGCTCACTTGCTGTTACCCCTCTCCAGAGCATCAAATTGTTCTGAAGGGTCTTACCCGAATCTCTGTCTTCTCATTTATATTATCTAACATCATCCTGCTTTTTCTCCTTTTTAATTTTTATTTATTTAGGAAGATTTAACAAGTCTGCAAATCCTTTCCATCTAAACATTAAAAACCAAAACAATCATTGCAACAGATAGCCTCTATTTAAAGAAGCATTATTCAGGAATTGAGTTTTCCATATACTTCTATTTAACAGGGTGGTGATACCAGATTATGGAGTGAGAATCTTTACAACCATTGTTTTTTTCTAGCAACTTTTATTAAATTGCCTGAAATCTTCATGGACATATCTTTAACATACTAAGCCTGTCTATCAAATTTAAATATGAAAAAATTGAGCAGGTGTGGGGGTTTTTTTTTTTTTAGAAAATAAACCGACTGTTGAATAAATGTAATCAAATATGTAAGTATTTATCTGCTCTCTATTTTGCTGGGTATAGAATTAGTGAGTTAATTTTTCCATAACCACAATATCCCCTATTTTTTGAACCATTCCTCTAGAGTTGGGCTATTTTTCCTCTTCTAACAAGAGGTAACAGTGGCGCTGATTTTAGTTAGTAAAAACGTTTATTCAAATGTTGGTTTGGAATCTGAATTGCACTTACATGGACACACTGAAGTTTTCTTCCTCTAAAGTCTCCATCATTTCTGCATCACCTGTTGAACCAAAAACTTTTAGATAAAAATTAAAATGGTTTTTCACAGCAGCAATTTTTAAACAATATATTACTTTTAGCACATGTACAGTTTAAATCTCCAGAGTTATGTATAAACATCAATTAGCTAGACAGAAGACAGTAACTCATGATGACCTGCAAATTGTAGGATGTGTCAGCTCATTTAGGAATATTCTTCCAGAACTTCTGAGTTCTCTGCTTCTCTTCAGTAATAATTTGAATCTTTTAATAACTTTCACTGATTGGGGGGGGGGAATAGGCCTACAGAAATTTGCTTTACTTACAGAAATGGCTTTTGTTACCTTGACTGAAAGCATAAACCACTGGCCACTGTTGGAGCCAGAATAAAAGACTGGATGGATCTTGGGTTTGATCCAGTCTCGAAATGTCTATGTATCAGGTTAGTGGATTCTACCAGAGACCAACTGAAGGCCAGGTCTCACACAGTCAACAGAAGCTTGTGATAATGCATATAGGTAGGGCCCTGCAAATCAGCAGATATCCACAGACAAGACACAGATATTTGTGGACCATGTCTTGTGGATACAGACTAGATGCAGATCCCCGTGTCTGTATCTGCACAGGACTCTATCCATGGGTGTCCTTAAAGCAAGTCCTGCACATTGAGACGTCTTCTAGGGCAGTGTTTTCAACTGGTGCACCTTGAGAACTGACCAAGTGTGCTGTCAAATTTTGTAAAAAGATAATGAAAATCAACGTAAAACAAACACTGCTTCATTTTAAACAATATTCTAGCCGACCAAAATCACTGCTCTTAAAACTCATGAAAATTAATCAAATTAGAAGTGAGGTATCGGTCTTTAGATTCTAAAATGCACACGTTACAAATGCAGGCGGCCAAAGGACATAACTGAGATGATGTGGGTTTTTTCCCCCTGGTAGATCTGAAACATTAATGCATTAGGTCCTTCTTTAGCTTGTTGTAGGGGCTGTGTCGCAAACCCCTCCAGCTAAGACTGCAAGCACAGTACATGCAAATAAACGCCACCAGGCCAGCCGAAAAAAGTGGGCGCGCCCTGGGACCGCCTGTCTCACCGAAGTGTGGCCTGTCCCTGGGGGGCTGGGACTCGGCGCGGCTCTACACCGGCGGCTCCCGACATTTTCTCGGCCGGGGCCCACCTTGCTCCCTTGAATTAATTCGAGTCACGCCGCCACGTAGCTTCCAAATAGCCTCATGAATATTCATGAGGCAATCCACAGCTCTGTGAGGGGTTTTCAAACATTCTGCGGGGCCGCTGCCCGCCGCGGGGATCTAGCCGGACACCCCGGGCCCGCTGGAGAGCAGCCGGCAGCTGTGGGGGCCCCGGGGCAGGCAGGGAGCCCCGCCTCGGCACCTGCGGGGCAGCACGAGCGCCGCAGCAGTCGCCGGCCCCGGGGCCGTGCCCGTTGCCGCGGGACTCAGACCCACCCCCCGCGGGGCCCGCGCCGCTACCTGCCTCCGCGCCATGCAGTCCGTTACACACGCCCCGCCCCCGTCGCCTAGGCAACGGCCGCCTTCCGCCAGCCCGAAGCCAATGCAGCGTCCGGGGCGGCTCGCTCACAGGAGCCAATCAGAGAGCGAGGCGGGCCCCGCGCGGCGCATGACGCACGCGCGCTGGGAAGGGGCGGGGCCTGGCTGGGCTGAGTGCGGCAGCCTAGCCCCGCCCCAGTTGTGGGCGTGGCCTCCATCTCGCTCTGGCCTGCGGGGTGGTGGGCGGGGCTCCAGGCTGGCAGAGCCGCACTTAGGGGCACCTAAGAGCAGGCGCAGGGCCTAGCAAGCAGCAGTGAACCAGCCCCAGCCCCAGCCCCAGCCCCTGCCAGTGCCCCAGCCAGCTCCACCAGCCCCAAAAGAAGTGAAGCATCCAAAAGTTAGGCACCCCAGCTTCATGCTTTTGGGGTGGATGTGGGGCTTGGTTTATTTTCTTAAGGAATCAAACCTGTTCACATGACTCCAGCAGCTCAGGCTTTAATAAAATGGCAGTTTCCAAAGTGACAGCTGTGTTAGTTTAGTCCAGCAAAAAAAGTCAAGGAGGCATAGGGCACTTTAACAGACTTAGTTGTCGCATGAGCTTTCGTGGGAGAAAATCCCACTTCGTCAGATGCTTCAAAGAAGTTCACCCATCTTTGAAGCATCTGACGAAGTGGGATTTTCTCCCACAATGGCTCATGCAACAAATAAATGTTAGTTTTGAAGTGCCACACAACTCCTTGCTTTTTTAATAAAATGGACACAGTAAAATGGCAAGAATCTGGCCTCCTCTCTGCAACCACTCACCTCAGTATAAAAGGGGTAACTCACCCCGCACAGCAACTGAGGTTCTTTGTGACTGTTGTCCCAGTCAGTGCCCTAGGTGTTCCAGTGCTTTGTGACACTTCTTGAAGCACTTGCATCATGTGGCCATGTGCATAAGCCATGCGCATGAGCAATGTAAATTCCACCCAATCAGCCAGACCAGTTCCAGGTTGGCAGGAGAGGTTCTTCCCTTTGCCGAGAGCATCTCCACCAGATGTGCAACAACTGCACCAGCGTAGGCCTTCCACTCTAGACTAGCCCTTAGCAATATTTGTGATGACATACATTTTGGTAATAGGATTATTGCACCCCCACAACATGTAATACACCATAGCAGGATAATAAGGAAAAGCAAAAATAGGTATTTTAAAAAATAATTACATTTTTCTTTAACCAAAACACAAAAAGTATCCCTCTCCTGGTATGATTTTCCATAAGATACCTTCCTCAGGTGGTGTTTCTTAGAAGTACAATTTAAGTCATCCTTATGACCCAGTTTAAGTAACTTTACATTATGTGAACAAATATTAAACAGACACAGACTAAAGGAAATTGAACAGATCAAGTATCACAAAGATGAGTAATTATTTAAAAAGAAATTTCTTACTTGGGCTAAATATGTCCCAGAATTCTAATTACTATTTTAATTAGCAATAAACAAACACTTGGAATTCCTCTTGTAAAGAGGAGACATGGGAGGGTGGGTTATGTGGTGGTGGTGGGTGTTTTGTGTGCGTGTGTGAAAAATGGAATGCAGGCTAATTACCACTCCCGAAAAGTTTTATTAAAGGCAGGAGCTGCAATTCCATAGACACACTGCCAGGAAGCTTTCAGGAGGGGGGGGGGGGGGATTGATACAGTGGATGACGCTCCCACTCAGTCTGAAGTTTCTCATGTTCAAGGCTGAGAAACATGCAGATTAACTGATATTGTTGCATATTGTCAGCACATAATGGAATATGTTATTCTCAATAATGAACAAAACACCCCCCCCAAAAAAACCCCAAACCAGTTTCTGTTAGAGAACCTTTTCCACAAAATATCCTGATTCTTTTATTATAATTTTTCTGCTCCTCTGTCAATATTTAGAAAGGTGATCACAAAAAAAAAAAAAAAACTAACTGTGGGGAAATAATGAAACTGATTTGTGCAAAGTGCTGTTAGAAGTACAATATGAATGAGAAAAAATTCTAATTTCTTACAGTAGGGGTCAGCAACTCAAAAGATTAAAAGAGCCATTTTAAAATAAACTTCAATAAACCAAGTGTTTTGAGATGCAATGGGTGTAGCTTCCTGGTGGTGGGGAGCTAGAAGCTGGGCCAGGGTGCCTGCCACAGGGTTCCCTGATGGGGGGAAAAGGAGCTCAGAACCAGGAGCAGACCCTTGTGGGGCAGGAGGAGCCTGGTGTGGGCTGCCCACAGGGTCTCCTGGTGGCAGGAGGGGACTCAAAGCCACAAGAGGGCAGCCCAAGAGTTACATGCTGCTCTAGAGCTGCAGGTTGCAGACCCCTATCTTACACTTGCAGTGATCACAGAAGGGTACCTAACAACGAGTTGTAACATTAAATCTGATTTTCAAGAGGCATGGTCTAACTCAGTGGTTCACAAAACTTTTTTCTTCAGGACTCAGTTGAAAAAAATTATTTACGCCCACAACCCAACAATTACATCTTTGAGCAATTTATTCCAGTATTTTGGCAGTGGCAGCAGGGGGTCCTTACCTTAAATTTGAAAACCACTGGTCTAATTAACCAATTAAGATAACAGTGACTATTGAATTTGCTTGTAGTTGTTTCACTGCATAACTTGCTGCGCTGTAAAATTAAATCCCAATTCCATTTATTTTGACTACTGAACCTCAAGACCATGCTGAGCCATACATTTGTGACCTCCAGCTTCACGTATGGACATGTACCCAGTAAAGAATGAAACCACTTTAAAGTGAGAAGCTTGAGATGGTACAGAACATGACACCTATCTGCTACAACAAGTTGATGCAAATGAAGCATTCTGGTACTGGATGTACTTCCCAAATAATTCTGGAATGAATTCAAAATCTTGGTCCTGCTCTTCAATGCCTTCTACAGACTGGGGCTAAGACTCCATCTGGAACTGCCTTTTCCTCATCCCTCCTGATGAGACCGTAAAAAGTCAAGAGAGTTTTAGCCAAAAGCTGTTCCATACCAAGAAAGATTTTTACTTTGTATTCCACTTTCAAGGCAAAAGCAGATACGTGCAAGGTCATCTGTTCGAAAACACACTATTAAATGAACAGCCTTTACTGGTGGATCACATATTATAGGAAAAATGGCATTGTGCAAAATTTGAACAGATGGCATTATAAATATGTCACCATCAGTTTTTTAAAAAAGATGATAGCAAGTAACTAGATTATCCAAATAATTTAAAGGCTATTCTATTATTTACATATGCAAAGCTTAAAACTACAACCTGATGGAACACAGCTCCTAGCCAGTATTTTGTTCTCTTCCCCCCCACCACAGTGTAAGAGAAAGAGCATCTTAAACGTCACCCCCAATCATCTCACTGCTCAATATGCAAATATTTCATCTACAAAGGGCTCTAGAGGTCACTGGAGACCCATGAATAGTGATAGGCAGAGGATAGGTTAAATTAAGTGACAGAGCCAGTTGGACCAGCTCATTAGTGAGATGTGTCTGGTAAGAGGAGGAGGAACATAAAGTTAGCCAAGAGTTTCCTATTTGGATTTATATAACCATACATGCATAATAACCCTTATGACTGGGGAAAAAGGGTTTTGTCCTTCTTGCTTCTTTATAATCTCTATATAGATGTGAAAGATTTTCTTTGGTTTTCTGCTTGTTTTTCACCTTAGAAATATCACTGCTACCAGGCTGACCTTCCCTGTGTTTGCTAAGATTTCTCTGAAGGACTGAGAGAAATGGTACGTGTGGGCTCTCTTAGCTTTTGATTGTGGGGTCCATTAAACCACTGAGCTTTTATCTCAGCTGTTTTATCCCTAAAATAAAACTCCTCCCCAATGGTTTAAAACCCTTTCACGATAAATCCCTTCCCCCCTCACGTTTTACTTGGTTGTGCTGGTGAACCTGCAACTTCTCCTCATTTGTCATGAAGAGTACATCTATGTTGCACTGTAAGCTCAGAGTTAGTGTGACTCAAGTTAACTAACCCAGGGTAGGGAATCCTGGGCTTCAGCATTTATCCCGTATTGTAACCTTAAGTCAGTGATTCCCAAACTTTTCAGTAACACAGCACACTTCAAGACAGACAATTCCACAGCACACCCACTTTTTTCAGCTGAATTGATTACTCATAAACATTACATTTACTTACCTTTATTATGGTTATGGTTTTACTGGAGAGGTTTGCAACACAGCGCACACAACAAGCTAAGGAAGGATCAAATGTGTTAATGTTTCAAATGCACCAGAAAAAATAAACCACATCATCTCACTTATGCCCTTTGGCCACCTGTGTTTAGCATGTTCATGTTTTAGAATCAAAAGACTAATACCTTGCTTTTAATTTAATAATTAATTTTCATGAGTTGAGCTGCAGTTTTGGTTGGTAGAATATTGTTTAAAATGAAAATGTTTGTTTTATGTTGATTTTCATTACCTTTCTACAAAATTTCACAGCATACTTGGACAGTTCTCATGGCACATCAGTATGCCACAGCACACTGGTTGAAAACCACTGCGCTAGGTTAAGAATCTTCTGATCTGCATTTGAACACAGGGCTGTGGAGTAAACATACCTGAGTCAAAGTAATCTTCTCTCAGAGTCTCCAACACTGCTGTCTTTCCCCATAAAATATTCTAACCTCTAGTGCTCTATGGAAAAACTTCACTGCATACCCTTCAAGTTACCAGGAAGCAGCTCACATTGGAAGAGGGCTAATCACTACACTCTCCATTGCAAACCTAGGAAGCTCTCTGATAGTGTTCTTGCATATCAGTTATCAGAAAAGAATGGGTTAATGCTGACCTGGGCTGCTGCCATTTTCTAAGCACGGGGGCTTCCATTTCCAACACAGCAGACTGCAGGTAGCTGGGATAGAGAAGACTAAGGAAATAGTCCCACGAAATTATGGAATGATGATTCTTGTGACCTGAGTCCAGCAGGACCACAGCTATGCTGAAAGCAATAAGGCTTGACTATGCATCACAACTTGACTTGAGCTTGACCCTGACCCTAGGTTTGAGACCTAGGTTGGTACAACTGCAGAGTAGGTTAAGTCTGAGTCCAGGCTCAAGCACAGGCTTACACTGCAGTGTAGAAATATTCTACAAGACTTCACCAAATGAACAGCAGACAGAGAGCTGAATGTGTAGTATAGGACTCAAGCTGAACTGCCCCACCCAAACTTTAAACACATTTCAGGCCTTTTTTAACATACACATCATGAAGTTTGTTCCATATAAAAAAAATGCACAGGCTAACCGTGGGCCACACTCTTAGGCTCTTGTGTGCTGTACAGAAAGAAAAGGAAGCCAATAAAATACTGCTCATAGAAAAATATAAAAAAGGTAAAAAGACCAAACCCATCAATTTTCAAAAGCAACCCTGGAGCCTGAGTCTCCTTAAAGATCAGTGGGCGTTAGGAATGTACATCACTCAAGTGTTTTTGAAAATTCTACTCCTAATCTATATTGACAAAGGAAAAAACATAGAATCTATCAGCACCTTTCTATTAAGATGGCTCTATATGGTTCTGGCTCACACACTTTCCTTGCATCAGACAGCATCTTGGAATTTAGTGCCTCTGTTTTTGTTGTCAGAATAATCTTTACAATCAGGAGCATTAGAAATGTAGTTTCAAAATAAAAAGTTAGATTCTAGGCTCTTTGGGATAATGAATCAGTCTACATCTATGTAGAGCACTCAGCACAGAGGCTCAGTTTTGGCTGGGACCTCTCAGTCCTATAATGAGTTGAAATTTTGGAAAATGGATAAAGAAAAAAAATCAGTAGGGAAGAATTTAAGTACTCAAAATGCATGGATTTTCCATTTTGACTGTTTCAGCTTATACATCAAGACACAGAGCTCTGAATGAACTGGCTTTGAAGTGGAAGAGAACTCACAAGAGTTCACTACTGCAATGTGTGATATTAAATATTTGCAAGAAACTAGGATATTTTGGGTTTAAGTATTGTGTGTGGATTAACAGGGCTATTGTACAAAGTGAAAAAATTTGGAGATTCTGGGCCAGGTTCTCAAACTGGCATGAACTGGTAGAACACCACTGACTTCCATGATGTTATACCAATTTGCACTAGCTGAGGATCTGGCTCTGTTTTACTAAATTTATCCTTGAATCTTGAAACAACCCACCCAAAGTTGCCTGCTCAAATGCCTCATTATCAAATTAAGTGTCACAAATTTGTGATAACAGGAAGTAAAAAACTAATCACCACTTGAAGACCACAACCAAAAAGAAAGTGTGTAGCGGTGCTGGTGCAGGAGAGCATGTGTGAGGCTCTCAGTGTACGCAATGTGCACTTCCAGTTAAAGACAGTGTTAAACAAACAGAGCAGGACTGAATATGCTATTCAAATAACATGTATTCCTTTAAAACAATATTAATACATTGCTCAGAATTTTCTTTCCAGACTGTTTGAGAATATAGCTCAATATTTTCAAAATGTCCATAGCTTGCAAAAGACAATACTGATTAAAAAAAGGTGATTGATGGTACCTTAAAAACACCCAGAACATCACTCTCCCATCCAGCATTACAATCAGTGTAAAGATTCCTCCCAGAAATTCTTCTTACTAAACACGGGCACTGAAATGAAACTAATTAGAAACACCATGAATGTGAAAATACCACCAATATTCTGCAGTTTAAAAAAAGAAATCAGAACGTTCTTTGGAATCACTGAGTTATCAAAAATTTGGATTTTTCTACAGTCCCTGCACCTTCTTTTCAGCCCAGTCTTTGTGTACAGGTTTCAAGTCTTTAAACAGTTTAAGATCCACTGTCTGAAAACAGAGTCTCTGACCAGCAGGAGGCTACATTTAAGAAATATTGGCATACTTTATTCAGGACTTCCGCCTACAATTAGGACTTCAGAGTACGAGACAGAAGGCCTCGGCTTTAGGAGATTTTACGTCCTTCATATGTATATTTCCAGTGCAACTTCTTTTTTAGCACTTGTGATGGGTGAGAGAGAAAACAGAAAAAAAGGAAGGAAAAAAGACACACTCATGTGGTCTTGCTTGGAGATAAACCAACAGTCATAAAGTGTTGAAATATCAGCTTTCGTTACTGGTGAAGTCAGTTCCCCAGCATTGGCAAGTTGGGTTAGTTTATTAAAGATTTTGTTTCTAAGATAAATATGGCGTAGCATGAAATCTGGTCACTGCTATGATTTTGATGTGCGTATAGATTAAAGATGCTTGTCCCTTGCAGTAGTGGCTGGAATTGATTAGAAATAAGTCTGTGGTATTTCTCCAAATGTGTCATGAAATGTGAGAGATCTGTCTGACTCTAGTCTGTATTTCCTGTCGACACAATGGGCAGGTCTCCAGTTGCAAGGCACACTCCATGCACAGGTCACTGAAGGAAAGAAAATCAATTACAAATCTGAATTTATACTAATTTTTTTTTTTTTTAAAGAGTAGAATCAGCATAATCTAGACATAAATTACTCAGTACAAAAATTTCATTCAACCACTATGTAAAAGGGGTAAGGTGGCTTTTCCTCAAAGTAAAGGTTAGGTACTAGGTCCTCAGGTCCCATTAGAGTCAATGGATGCTTGCTATTCTCACTCCCTTGCAGGAGTCAATCAAAACCTTGCAGGATTTAGGTTCTTAATGGTGCAGAACAGTTGCTAGTGCAGTCACTCTTGAACATATAACCTTTAATGAAGCCACAAACTACACAGTTTGGACAATGGCAGCGCAAGTCTCCCCCACACTGTTTTGTCTCAGTCTTGACCTAGAATGTCAATCAGTAGAGGGGGCAGGGAGGTATATTCTGCACACCCTCTCAGTCCTTTATCTTGCTGCTGAGAACAAGAATGTCAACTGCAACAGTCGCATGATAGTAGTGCCCACAGGCGACTCAGAGCTGGACACTTCACTGAAACTTATTTTATACAAGCTACTTAAAAATCATCAGGGCAGTGACAGTGGCAGTGCTTAACTATCAGTATTTGAACTGGTGACTTGGTAAGAGGACTCCAACCACTCTAACCATCCAGTCCAATTCTTGATTTTCTCTGAACAATACTATATTTTATGTGGCACTTATATACAGTATTTACCTTAAGACACTTTCCAGACTAAAGAGTTAAATTTGATAGTGCAAGCACTCTGTAGACATGGAAAAATCATGTCTATGCTTACCAACAGTGTGTGCACACAGCATGGATACTACAGCTGTTTTGTTGAGCAAGACTGCTGGTTGAAGGACTAGTGTTCATTTATCCTGTACTTTTTTTTTTTTTTTGACTCTGTAAAGGGACAGTGCAAAATGACAGGATCTTTTTGTTTAATTTACCTGTGTCCACATGGCCTGAGTTCTGTGTCTGCTACTTCATCACAGCACAGTGTGCAGCAGTTCTCCCGGATACTCACTTGCTTCAACAAAGCCAGACGCCTATGTCTGAAACAGATGTAAAACAAAAAACACTTTAATCATAAAACTAAACTCACGAATAATGGGCCCAGGCCAATACTACTCCTGAAGGTATTTTTCTCCTGCACAAACTCTTTACTGTTGTTTTTAATTCACAATGAAGAAATCAGTAAACAGAGTCTTAAACAAACATGTAAAGTTATTTGGGACAGTCTTAACAGACCTATTCTGGTCTCCACTGTGGAGAGGACTGGAAGAGGTGGTTACACTAGATAACTCAATGTGTCTTATTTCCATCTCCAGTTCCTACAACTTCCAAAACAGAAGTTTTTTGGGGGGAGGGCTTATGATTTAGTTTGACATTGACAGTGATATAATAGGATTTTTTTTTTTAAATTCTCAACATGCACAAAATATCAGAAACCATATAATACTGTAAGACTGGTATCTACATTCTTGTAAACAGAGGGATAACCAAAGATATAGGAGGAATGTTTGGTGTTTTAATAACTGGATATTCTATGGAACAGAGTTAATAAAAGCTTTATGCCATATGTTTAGATTCTAACAAAAGAATTAGAGATTTATTTTCAAGTGTCACCAATGCCACAGGATTTCAAATGAGAAACTGATGAAAAAAATTAGTGCAATTCTACCAGACAGCTACCGTAGCTGGATTGGACCTTCTGTATTAGATTTAAAAAAAAAAAAGGAGATTTAGTATGTTATTTTCTTGATAAGTTTTGAATGAAAACAGGGAGCAGACTGAAAAAAAAAGGACACAGCCAAAAAGTGCAGGGGAAAGAGTGCAGCCTGACTTATAGTGTTAAGTCACCAATGTTAATATAGAAATGTGCCCCTGAACTCCCCCTGATGAAATAAAGTCATTCCTTCCAATAATCAAGAAATAATAAACTTCAGTCTTGCTCTTGCAATGGAGCTACCCTGCACTCCCACTAGTTTAGGGGAACTCTGTGTGGTTCCAGGACAGATGGTACCAATGCAGGCTCAGTCCCTTGATGTTTTTTTCCCCACCAACTCTCAAGGCAAGTAGGCATTTCTTCAGTTTAGGATTTGTTTATAGCTGACACAGCTAATCAGGATATAAAGTACTTGGGGCATGGACAGAGTCGTCACGTGAATGACCTTGACAGGGGCCTTTGGGTGCCCCCATAACACTAATACTGATGGACTCCAACACTGAAGGGCTAAGCACCTCTGATCAAAAATCTGCCAGAAAATAAGACACTACTGTCTGCTTTCATAGCTTTACAGCTCTCGGCACCACTGGAGAACAGCTTACAGCTATGACTAAAGTGATCCTCACCATAATACCAGCACCAATCGCATCTGATCGTCAGCTCTCTCTCTGACACATCCTCAGACTGCAAGGTCACCCAGTGCATAAATATTCTTAACACAAATGTAACCAACAGGCTGAGAAGTTGTATTTAACAAATTGTCTTCCTATGAAAAACTAGGTTAAAGCAGCATGAAGGAATTTTATCACTTAAAATATGCTTTAAAGCACACACAAATGTGAAGCACTATCTATTTAGTTATAAATGTACAAATGGTCTCGTGTGACAAAGTTAGCTCAGTGCACATATACACAACCAAAGGGCTCTGTCACTGACTGTATGACACTGAGCATGTCACAAAGGCTAAGATTTTTCAGAAGTGGATACTGTATGGCACCGAAATAAGCAGTCAGAATGCCAGAGATGCAGAGCAACTGGTTGTGATGAAATTAATGGTTGTTACAAGTAGCTAATGCCTCTGGAAAAAAAGATGAGGTCCCATTCATTTAAGTGCATTTAGCTTTATTTCTACTGCTTTAGCTAACTATGAGTGAGCGTAGTAGGTTCAGAGACCCCCCTGCTGGAAACATCATGGTCCTACCATACCCCACCCCAGGAAAAGTACAGTAGAGCCGAGTCCTCCAAGTTGCCTAGGAGCAGCCAATCAGAGTCCAGGAGCTGCTAGACTGAACAGATAGATTCAAACCCAGTTTACGCTGGTGGCAAAAACTGGTGGCAGCGTACGAGAGTTACACAAGCTATGCAGAGTAACCCATGTTACTCCCGTCAACTTCATAACTCCTCTTCAGAGTGCTGTCTTTACTGCACTGTGCTGCCAGGAAATGTCTTCCCATTGATGCAGTGCTACACCACTCCAGGTGCTGATTTTATTAAGCAGATTTCCAGATTGATGGAGAGTATCTTCACTGACCACTCAGTTGATGGGGAGCGAAATCATCAATCTGATGGTGGAGAATTTGCTGCTGTGAGTGTAGACATACCATCAGTTGGCTGGCTGGTGGGGGCAGGGGAACAAGCAAGGGGCCCCTGGCTGGCTACAGGTTCACTAACAGAATTTCATTGCTGGGCTAAGGGTGAAGGTGCTGGGGCCACAGGGAAGTGGCTCATAAAAAACAGGAGCAGCAGCAACATAAAAAGGGATGTAGCAGGTGGCTCCTATTTATAGGATTCATGGGTTGAGTAGTGGGGAGGCCCAGGATACCTGCCTCTTGGAAATGGCTTAATCCCTGAGAAAGGGGGGTTTACCTAGACCCAGGGAAAAGGATGAAAGCTCAAAGAGAGGATCAGCATTTGTGCAACTTTTCATACTTCCCAGAAGGGCAGAACTGAGATAGTGACTCTGCTGGAGTTAGCTGGGCTCACCAGGAGGTGAAGAGTTTCTAGGGAGGAAGCTCCTCGAACCCAAAGCAGGTACCATTTGAGAAAGACCATTTGAAAGGTAGCCTAGAACACTAGCTTAGCACTAACCACAGAAGGAGGCTGAAGACACTAACTCAAGCTCCAGGAGCACTACTGGCCTGGGAAAAGACCCAGGGTTTGGCGTGCTGCCACTGCTGCAGATGGCATTGCACTGGGCGCTCTGGAAGAAATTTGTTTTGTTCCATGCATAGACTGTGTGTGATTTGGCTGGTGGGTCGAGTCACCAGAGATCCATCTGAAAAGGGCAGTAGCTGGTGGGAAACACTGCAAAGCAGTGCAAAGCTGAAAAAAGTGCAGGCAGATGCACACCAGGAGGCACTCGCAACCTCTCTATCTTTAGGCACCAAAATTTAAAATGTGGGTTTTGACCCAGGTCACATGATGAATTAGTGGTAAAGCTGGGGGGACACGACACTGGATCCAGCACTGTGCTCTGACTTTACTGGATCACTGATTACCAAAAGCTATTATCAAGAATTTTTTCTTTTTGCAGAAATGCAAAATTTATGCCGAGTTTATTCAAGTCACATAGGCATTCAAAGCATAAGTTAAGGCAAAAAATATCTTAAACTGTTCATAATCCTGTAATTGCCAATCTACTTCAATATCAGCTAGGCTTGGCAGCATCCTTCATGTTAAGGAAGTATTTTTATGGAGATTATGAGAAGAGAACAATCACTTCAGGCTTTACAATTGCTTGGAAAGTACTTTACATAACCAATGTCACAAATGAGGTCGCTTTTAAACAAGACACCAATTTTAATTAAGATTCTTTTTCTTAAATTAACTTCACAGTTTATATATGGCAGGAAGTGTTTCTTATTTTAAATATTGTGCTAGGTAAACTTAGTTTAATTTTAAAACTGTACGAGTAGTGTAGTTTAGTGAAGACAGAAGAAACAGGACAAAAGCATGTTCTTGAGGGTTTTGTTGAAGTGAAGCTTAAAGACTAGTCCAGGGGTGGCCAAACTTATGGAACTCAAGAGCCACACAAGCTGATTATTAAACCTTCGAGAGCCATACTGAGGCATATAGCCATATACTTTTACTTACTCCAAAATTACTAAGTTTAAAATTCATTGCACACTTTAATTTTATCATAAAAAAAGAGGACAAATATTGGTCCTACTAATGTCAGATTCTAATAATTATTTAAGTTACCATGAAAGTTAGGCTTACACATTAAAAACTTTGCTGCTGCTCAGTGTAGAAGACTGCAGGTTACTGGCAAGTTATTTAAAAAATTCCAACCATGCTGTACTTCTCTCCACCATCCCTGACCACGCCGCACTTCCCCCCACCATCCCTTACCTACTCCTGAATTCCTAGGCTGAGGCTGCTTTCCTAAACTGATTTACTGATGTTCTTCCGGGGGCCACAATTTTTCATTCAAGAGCCACAGTTTGGCCATGCCTGGACTAGTCCTTAACTTAAGGGGACATGCTGACCACATGAGGAACTGATTACTTAATAAAGTTATGTTTTAAGCGAGTGCAGTGTCAAGCCATTTACATCAGAAATGTGACATATCCTGTACAAACCTACACATTTATAGGTTGTATTAATGTGTCATAACTAGGCAAAAGAAGTTACCTTGGTAAAATTATTTTCTCCTCTGCTGTCAGGAAGGCGTAGTCATTAAAGGTGCTAAATTTGATTGAAGGTGAATATTTGAAAGGTTTTGCTCCAAAATTGAATTCACATTGTTGATAGGACATGAAACTAGCTGCAGCAAAAAAGCCAGATCTGCAATTTGAAGGACATCATGAACATGAGAAACCAATAATACAGAAACAGCATACAAGAAATGGCACCTTTGTTAGTGAACCAGAAGATATCCTGCCCTGGGACAAAAACTTCCAATACTGTAATCTAGCCCAGTGTGTCTCAACCTTTCGTGGGTCACGACACACTAGATGGCATATCATGACTCTATGGGACACACCAAGCCCACTCTCCCCAGGCCGAATCCAGCCCTCTCTCCGGACCTCTGTGACACACTTACCACTGTGTTGGGACTGAGTAATGCGTCCTGACACCAGGAGTGTCGGTGCCCCTGGGAAAGACCCAGGGCCTGGGAAGGGCTCCACTCCCTGGGCCCCTGCCCCTCCCCCGATACAGAATTGGGGCCTCGGGCTCCTGCTGCTGCCAGCCCAACTCCCAATCCCTGGCTGGGGATACGGCTGGGTGAGACAGTGGTTGTCATGAGTGGCCCAGCCTGGATCCCCGGCCAGAAGAGGCAGGCACTGCTGCGGTCAGCCCAGCCCTGAATACCCCACAGACAGGGATGGGGCTGGGAGAGGCAGGGGGTGCCTCAGTGATTCAGGGCACTGGCGCTAGGACTTGGCGCACATGCCTTGTGTGCCAGGTGCCAGCGAAACCCCTGCCTGACACAGTGGTTGAGAACCACTGATCTAGCCAGTGTTACTTGGGAAAAAACTTGAGGGCATCTGATTTTGGCCACACGCTCTTTCCTTATCTGACTAGTTACTTCTGAACTTGTTTAAGATATGTGAATCAAGTCCATTGCCACTATTTGCCAGAGCCTCTACTGGCTACATACAGAATAAGCTGCACCTATGCAGAAGGTGCACATTATCTCAGCAGATGACAACAATATTCTCCATTCAACTGATACATCTCCCATGACTCAGCAGGAATAACTCTTTTGTACAAAATGGGCCTGTCTGCAGGGGTTAAAGTATGCTGAAATGCTGCAGAATGCTGTTCCGGGACCCCAGAAGAAAGAAAAGTTAGGCAAAAAGCATGTTCTGCCCTGCCCTGGCCCAGGAGCTGCAGCTAGGCTGGGGAGGGGAGTTTTCAAATCTCCTGCTCTTAACGCGCTCAGATACATGCTCTGGTCGCAGTAGCCTGGCCAGCATAAGGGAAGGTGAGTGAGTGGGTCTGGGAGTCAGTGGGTTGGTCAGGGAAAGTCCCTGCTCACCCAGATACAGCTAGTCCTCACTTAGTGACCTACTCGTTTAGTGACCCCTCAGAGTTATGACCGGCTCTCTGATGAGTTGGTATTATGGCAATGTACGAGAACTCGCATCAACTCTCTCAGATTACCTATATTTACAGTACACTATGCAAACTAAGTTCAGTACATTAGAGCTTAAAACATTTAAAATATATATTAAAAATGTTATAAATGATGCAAAGGTGACATTAAAACTATCTACCGATGGTTGAAAAACCCACTACCAGTAAAGTACATTATGCCTGAAATACCGGTAAGGGCTGCTCCTCGTTTAGTGACCAATTCGTTTATCAACCAGGTTTCAGGAACGGAACCCGGTCACTAAGTGAGGACTACCTGTAATGCTATTTATATCACAGGGCAGGGTGACTCTGCCCTGGCTCTGCTACTGTACCTCTGCCACATCACTGTCCGGGACAGGTGAGTCCATGGTGACTAGGAGTTGCACAAGGAGGAGGCCAGGCACATGGAGGAGAAGGGTCCAGATCTGGGGTGTGCAAAGCAGAATGTGTCCAGATCCAAGATGGGGCACAGGGAAGGGAAAGGGCCGGGATCCAGATCTATGCACCTAAAGCGTTGTGTGTCTGGATCCAGGGCTCACTGAGATAGAACAGGTCCAGATCTGGAGCATATGGAGAGGATGAAGGGATCCAGGGATGCAGGGAATGGAAGACGTATGCATCCATGGTGCATGCTGCAGGCTCAGTGCAAGGAAGAGGCTGCAGACACACAGAGGGATGTAGCTATGGGTGCAAAAGGGGGCAGAACTGGGGAGGAGAGACACCTGCTGCCCCCAGCCTGTGTAAGGGCACCAGCCGCACCCTCTGTGCTGGGAAGCTGCTGTGCCGTTTGGACCCTCCAGTGCTGGTGGACTGAGGCCCCTGGAGAAGCCGATGTATAGCATGGATTGGAGGAGACAGCTTCCTGAAGGGCTGGGATGGGGGAGCTGTTTCAGTCCCTCCCGGATAGCACTTGCCAGGTGATCCCCTCCTTGCTCTAAGAAACAAATTCCCAGTGTTTCTCTGTGTCCTGAGATCACGGATTCTCTGCCACTGGAGGCCCAGGTGGAGTGTCTCTGAAAAGATCTGCTGCCTAAGAGTGAAGTTATGGTCTGATTGTGTATGATCTTTGCCTTGCACCCAGGGATTTATTATTTAGACTGCAGGCTCTTTGAGGCAGGGCCTGTCTTGTTATTGGGTGCTTGTACAGCATCAAGCACAGTGGGATCTAGATTCAGGACCAGGGCTCCTTAGTCCTACCATGCTGGAAATAATGAGGAGATGAAAAGTGGGTGGAAGCAGGCATCTGGATAGCAGGGTGATGGCCAGCCTTGTAAATATCCAGCGAGTCCAGAGCCACATGTTGGTAGGTGCAGCGGAAGGAGAAAGCTGGAGAGAAGGGGGTCTGGTGGGTTATGCATCCTGTGGGTGTCCCACATGGAATCCAGTCTGTGTTGGTTTTGAGGGTGCCACTGCCATCCATATGGTGTTTGTTGTGACATACGTGAGTCTGGGATTTGCCATGCCAGGTGTCAGGACACTAAGCCAACCCCAGTTGCTGGTCTTCCTGTGGGGAAGTCAACATCTAGCTCCAGGCCCAATGGTTCCTTAGGGAGTGGATCCATGTTTCTGCACCAGTCTTTTGTGAGTCTTGAGGGGCAGGAGCTTCCACATTCTCCTGGGGAGGCCACTGATTGAAAAGACAACAGGAGGAAATTTTCTTGTGGCCTTAGAAGTGGCATCTCCTCACAGGGCTGTGGGCCATTCCGTGGACCCCAGGCCATCAGTGTTGGTGTCTTCAACTCCTTGCACTTTAAGAAGGAGTGAAACTGCCTCTGTGGATGGTGTTGCGTATATAGAATCCTCAACAGTGAAGGCTGCATTCAAGCAGCCAGGTGTTGCTTTCCTGTTAGTCCAGTTAGCCTTTGGCCCACCCATCCGTACATAAGCCCACCATCTCCTCTGCCCCAGCCCATGTTCTCATCTGCACAGGCCCCATCTCTCTGTCTGTTTGTCTCTCAGGCTGTCAACACTGACAAAAGCCAGGATGGGCTGGCTGGCTGGCCTCTGTCATTTCTTCAGTTGCTTTCAATGTAGCTGCCCTCTGACTGTGCCTTCCCATATGTGTGACCTGAAGAATACCCCCCTCTGCCCTCCAGTCTGTTCACTGAATGCAGCTGGGTGTCCTGATGATGTGAGGAATGTTGAAATTATGCTTCTTGAAGCAACTTTAATGTGTGTGGACACACAGTGAGTACATCTTGATCCCTGGGCACCTCTGATCCCAGCCCCGATATGAGTTTTTTTTCTATGGGTAATACACATAAAGATGGTGCACAACCCCTCATATGGGAGGCCTGATGTTGCATCTTTGCTCCGTCCAGCTGTTCTGATGTTGAGTTCAAGGTGGGTTGCAACTGTCCTCTCAAATGTGTTTTCATCACTGAAGTATGTAATGGAGCACTTGAGATCCAAATATGTCAGAGCAGTCCCTGTGCTTTTTAGGGCCTGCCCTGTGGATCATTTAGGCCACAGAGAATGACCAAGATTCAGAACTTGTAAAGAAAATACCAGACATCATGTCTGACCTGAGTGACGACTTCAGGATACAAGGACAGAGCTGGGTGGGATCTGTTCAGTGTGCTGTGTTTTTGAGGACTGTGCTAGAGAGTCAAGGGGTAGCCAATAATTGATACAGACATAAGTGCCATACAATATTTTATGGTGTGATAACTGATATGTATGGTACTGAGAAGTGGTTGGAAATGCCTATCTGGGCTGGGGCCCGCATATGCATGAAGAGGACCCACGCAATATGGGAAGGGGGCCTGGAGATTAGGAGGATTACAGGGCCCGTCAAACTATACCTTAACCACTACCTGCCTGTTGGTCTTTGTGGAACAGGTTCAAGTGCAAAGGGTTCACACTGCTTCTTCCTTCTTTCCCTTGTTTGCCAAGGCACAAAACTTGGGCAACACTGAGCACATCATGAGTGTGCAAAAAAGCTGACATCTGAAGCTATAAACCTGGAGTTGTTATTTTAACTCTAACAGAATCAAAATTCACAATATTACATAGCAAGTATTCCATAAGTTGCTAAAAATGGTATTAGCATATCCGCTGCCCTTAGACTTAGACTTATTTCTTTCTTGGCCGAGGAGGCAAGAGTGAAGTGATCCGTACATGAAAACTGTTGCATGTAGACATCTCTTCAGTATTTCAGGAATTTAAAGGTTTGTTTGGCATACCCCTTCACAAAACTAAAAACAAACTTTCAAAGCTGACTAGGGGATTCACCTGACAAGCTTAATGTGAGTTGGGTGTGTAAATTTAGAAATTTTGTGTTGCATTCGTTTTGAACCTGATGATTAGACCCACTGAGGGAACTACTCATAGTAGTAAAGCTAAGCACCTGCACAAAAGTTTGCAGGAATTCCATGCTGGGTGCTTTTTTCACGATCTCAACCAAAGATCCTCTCATCAATCATCTTGATCCTGCTCTGCATTGGCTTCCCAGGTGCAGTGATTACTGTGTGCAGACAGTAATTTGAGAATCACTCATCAGCCCTATTTGTCCCCAGAGCCATAATTAATATTTACCATTTTAATTCAGACACTTCCCTCCTACTTTCTAGTCTAAGGCCAGATTCTGATCCTAATTATACCAGTGTAAATCCATAGATACACACTGGAATGAGTAAGAACAGAATCTGGGTGCAACAATATATATGGTAGAAATGGATGTGTAGATTATGCAAGCAACATTCACAGCAAAAAAGCATTTTTAGCCTTTAACACATTTTCTGTCCTATTTTCCTGCTACTGTAGTGCCAGGTTGGCACTACAGTAAGCTGTATAACATTTACATTCTTTAGTCTCTTTTCTTTGGCTCCTACATCCATTTCTAAGTTTAAACTTCACTGATTTTTACCTGTCATCACAGGGAGCTTGGCTTACTAACAACAGTATCTATAACTGTTAAATTTTAACTTTTACTATCAAACTAAACTCAGAATTTGAATTTTTTTTTTCTTTTAACTAATGAGAACCATTATCCAGACTGCATTTTAATTCCTGGATTTTTTTTTTTTGAAAATGAAAACATACTTACACAGCAGATGAAAACACTTGCTTCTCAGCAGGAAGCTGGTTCCCATTTAAATAGAAGATCATTTGCTTTTCTTGCAAATCTAGTAAAAATCCTACCGTGTCTCCTAATGTGCAAAAACAAAAATAGTTTTGGATTATGTTTCTGACCCTTATGATATTTAATAGATAAAGCAATATGATGAGCGAGAGGAACTGATTTTGAGGAAAGGTTTAAGAAGCTCACTATAAATAACTTGGCTAAGGATTGATTAATAGGAAACACCTTGCAACTATTTGCATAAGCACTAAGGAGGAGAAGTGTTGTTTAGCATAGTTTAAAAAATACAATTAGGAGGAAATGGGATGAAATTAAGGAAAGGGAGATGCAGGTTGATTTGCAGACAGAAAAACTACTTTTAAGGAACATGAACCATGCTAAGTCAAGTATTCTGGCCCAGTCTATACTGACAGTGGCAAATTCCCTGCCATCAGTTTGATCTCTCTGCTTTGGCCAAGTGATCAGTGAAGACCACAACTCCATTCCTGCAAGAAGAGCAGCACTGAGTCAAAGGGAAATGAGTCAAAGGGATGGCATTTCCCTTTGATTCAGGGCAGTGGAGCCATGGAGGTAAGTTGGTGTTATAAAGTCAAAGGGAGATACGCAAGTTATTTTAGGTAGCTTGTGGATCTCTCTTTGGTTGCTGTCAAAAACAGCAGCAAGTGTAGACCAGGCCTCAGAAGTTAGCAAATGCAGGCATTAGGACTACCTCTTTCCACTCCCTTCCAGGCTGAAGCATGCCTCATGTGGGCAGAATCTTCAGAGAATTTAGCTGCTAAAATCTAAAGAAGTGTCAACAGAGCATGTTCAAACTGAATATTTTAAAGGCAGTTTTGGCAAATCTGGGTAGTTTTCATGGGGATTAGATGCACATCCTGGGGGGGACGGAGGCAGGGAGCCATCCTCTTCCCAAATTTCAAGTTCCTGCTTCAGAGCAGGGGAGCATTATACCTTTTCAAACCCAAAGTTACCAGAATCCATCCCCCCATCCCAATTTTTTTTTAAAGAGGCAAAAGAAATGCCATTTTCTAATCTTGTTCTCAGAAACAGCAAAACCACTTTTAGTGAAGCTTCAAAAAAGGGTATCAGTCTGAAGCAAACAAGTGCATGGAAAATCTCTGCCCAAATGACTAAAGTCTGCGGGTGCTATTGGCACTGCTTGTAATACTGGGGTCAGCGAGGAACAACAAAAATTTCCCAGAGTGAGATCTGTCAGGCTGTGCAATGTCCCCACGGGCAGAGTGGTAGACACACTTTTACTTTACATTTCACATTTAAGCAACCAGGGAGACTGCTACCAAGTGTACAGTAAGTAACCAATAACCCTGTAATGGCAAGATGTTGGCTAGATGATCTCATCTTTAGAGCCCTGCAAATCCGCAGATATCCACAGATAGTCGCCTTATATCCGTGGACCATTTCTTGCGGATGCAGATCGGATACGGATCCACATATTTTTATCTGCATAGAGCTAGAGCCCTACAAATATGCAGATATCCACATTATATCAGCATCCACGGATACAACACAGATATCCGCGGACCATTTCTTGCGGATGCAGGTCGGATACGGATCCGCTTATTTGTATCCACGCAGGGCTCTACTTATCTTCAGAGTCTCTGAAGCCACTGAAACTCTAAATATGGTCTATTCCCCTTGTATGCATTCCAGAAAAGCTCTTAGAGAGAGCAGGCTAGGATAACTGCCACACAATAAAGAAAATACCTTCTTTCCAACAGGGATGGGAATGTGGTTTACTTCTGGCATTATACCAAATCAGCTGCCGGCAGCCATCATATGCGCAGGAGTACTCGTCGTCCCCAATACCATAGCCTTCCTTTAGGGGAGCAAAGCACGGCAGTTTAATTTGCAGTCACGCTTGTTCTGTGGGAAAGGGCTGAAGGTCTATTTTTACATAGCCAAAAGCATCTATTCTAAGATGGTCAACAGTTTTTTCTAATATTCTATTCTCCCTCCCTCCCTCTCTCTCTCTCTCACACACCCACCCACCCTCATTCAGTTTACAGTTCTTTACTCTTCCTTCCACCTAAAAATGCATAAAAACCACACAGCTCTTATAAAGGCTTATTTAAAAAAAGAATACTTTAGAAGAGACACTTTCAAGGTCAAATGATTTTTAAAAAAAGTGAATTTAATGCTCATCAAAGCTGATAGTCTCTAAAAGCATCAACTGAACCTGGCTTGGAAAGAGCAGGTAGCAGATGAGCTACCCCTCAGACATCTCATTTCCAGTCTCTATTCAGCAGACAGAATGACTCAGTAGTAAGAATCAGGGCATTTGCTAGGTAACTAAGCACAACCAAGAGCTTCAGTAAATGACAAAGTGTTGGTTGAGATGTTCTACATGGTTTTTATACTATTGTTCACCCAGGTGTTGTCATGTTTTCCCTGTGTAAGAAAGGGACCATTGTCTAGTTGATATAGGACAGGATTGCAAGACAGGCGTTATATGAGGTTTATTTGCGACTCTGCCAGCAACATGCTGGGAGCCACTGGGCAAGTCATGGAACCCATGTGCTTCAGAATCTCCACACTTGTACAATAGGGATGAAGCTTGTCTACCTTGCACAGATGTAAGGATTAGTGAGCGCCTTCAATGAGAGGGACTATACATTTCATATGTTGATTAATATCTGATATTCTCTGTATAACAAAATGAGGATTCTAAACAGCAGCATTTTCCTTGTTTTCTCCACAGTTCTGCCTCTAAACTAGCAGAAGCTATCTGCAAACTCAAGAAAATGAAAAGGCGTTATTAGCTGTTACTTCAAACAAGGAAGTGGCTACCAGAACCAAGCCTGTGGAGAAATGCACAACCACTTCCACAGCACCACCCCCTCTCCCCTGTAACAAACCCACGAAGACCACAAAAATCTTCCCATTGACTTGCCCCTGGCTTCTTTCAGGGTGGCTGAGGCATGGGGGATCTCCGTCATGCCCACGTCCCAGGCATACCATGAAAAGAAGCCACTCGGAGTGGCTCCTCTCTATGGTGTGCCACCACCAAAAGGAGCCACTCCAGGGACTTTCTTTCTGTGGCATCCCTAGAGACTAATGTCCCCAGGAATGCCACAAAATGCAGTCACTCCAGGTGGCTTCTATCCTCAAGCTTTTCCACTCCTTTCAGTAGCATGCCTGGGAAATGACAGCCCCTCTCCCCACTCCAGCCATGGCTGCTGCCAAATTTTCAGGCAGCCACCACTTTTTTCAGCTGAAGGAGTGGCCAGCACCAGCTGAGGCTCATGGAGGAGGGGCTGACACGGCTGCACTAAACTCATTTGGAGCTAGCAGTAACTGAAATGGCTATAATATCCATCAATGTGCCAGAAAGTCACCTCTTCTGGTTGACAAGGATGACTCAATAAGCATTATGGAAGAACAGATGAGTTTCTGCTGGCTCTGTGGGATTTTATGATGGCAGGAATGCCAGTGCTGCCCCAAAAATGCAAATCTCATGGGTCCCAAATTATAGGAATTCAGCCAATTTGCAAATGTTTAAAAAAAAAAAAAAAAGATATATGGCCCCAAGCACATTACAAATGAAACCATGTTTGACATACACATTGGTCCAACTGAGATGTCAGACATACGGGCTGCAATAAAACAACTGGAAAATAAAGCAGCAGAGATCAAATTACAGGAGAAATTACAAACATTTGATGCCACCTCCCTAATGAAACTAACAGAAGTGTTCACTGAAATTTAGGGAGATGGAGGAGAAGAGACCCCTCCTGATCAATGGAAACATGGAATCATTATCAGAATACCCCCAAAGGGTTAGTCTTATGACTGTAACAACTGGTGAGGAGTTACATTTCCTCTCTCTTGTAGGTAAAGCCTTGTGCAGTTTGATGGTACACAGAATGAAAGAGGGAGTGGATGCAAAGCTGAGAGAAGAACCAGATGGATTCTGGATTCAGGAGATACTGTGGAGATTAAAAATTCACACCAAGTACCATCGTGGAAGACTGTCCAGAAGAAAGGAGCTTGCCCTTCATTAATTTAATTGATTTTCAAGAAGGATTTGACACCCTGCACAGATCTATGTTGTGGAACACTCTTCAGTCCTACAGCTAAAGTCATCATCATCATCAAGGCCACATACAAAGTGTGAAAGTTTCCATAAAGATGATCGCATTAGATAGAATGGCTCACTGGACACAAGAGTATCAGGGCAGCATTTCATCTCCACTGTTGGGCCTTGTTTGCCATAGATCAATAACAAAGAAGAACATTAGTGACACAAACACTGGTACTCCATGGATAGATAGCTAATGCCTAGAAAACCTAAACTGTGATGATTTTGTACTCCTGAGCAAAACCCCCAAAAGATTAGAGAGAGAGACAACATGGGAAAATACCAAGCCAACCATGCTTCAAAAACAAATATCCCTGAAACCCAGACAAAGTGTTAACTTCATATTACCGAAGGCAAAGATACCAAATAGAGCAATTCATCTATCTCACCAGCATCATATTAGTTACTCAGTTAGTGGATACCTCAAGAAGGAAGTAACATCAAGGACAGGAAATGCATTCACAGCATTTAGTAAACTCAGCAATGTGTGGCAATCTAAGACATACAGCACCAGATTGAGAATTTTCAATTCAAATGTAATTTTGATGCTAATGTACGGCTGCAAGAGTTGGAGATTCGCTATGATGTTAAAAGACTAGATGCCTTCACAAACAAGTGCCTAGGAAAGATTCTGGGGATTAACTGGAACGACTTCATCTCTAGCAAGAGAAGACACCAATCAGCAGAATCAGAAGGCACTACTACACATATGTGGGGCATGTCCTTCAGGTGCCAATGCACAAACTCCACAACATGAAGCTGTCAAGTGGAGACCAAATGGCCTGTGAAAATGAGAGCACCAATGAAACTTAAGAACCCTTGCAGGGAGGGCAGAATAGTCCATCTCAACACCACAGAGCCAATGGGAGCAGCAGCAAATGACAGATAGGAATGGAGAAGGCTGGTTTCCACTCTGTGCCCCAACATGTGGGAAGGATGTAAAGCACATCTCAGACACGAGAAGTATGTGACTACCTGATCACTGTCTGACATAATTTAAGGTAAGGTTGGTGGGGAAGCTTTTTATTTTTAACTTTTAAAACACAAAAATCTATCCCCATTTTTAAGTTACATTAAAATCCACTAAATAGGAAATAAACCAGAAATACCCAATCAAGGGAAAAACAAATTGTAGTAAACCAACCATTTAGTCCTTACGTAGAGGCACAATTTCAATTCTCCCCACTTAAGAGATTCTTCACAGGAGGCACATCAGAGAAATAAAACCCAGACAAACTGTCAAGCTACTTAGAGTGAGTGGGAAAAATCTTTTAAGCTTCTTATAGTTCTACAGGCTGCTGGGTTGCTGTTTTATTTTATGAACAGTTTCTGTTACAGACAGTACTGGCAACTTGTGGTGTTCAAGACAGGGCTGCAGTTCATTTACAATACTGTGCTGTAGGCAGGGGGCCAAATTCAGAAATGAAGTAATTGGAATAGTAAAATTACATACCAGCAAGGGGGAATAACTTGAATGAATGTGAGGGTTGGGACAGCAAGAAGAGTAACTAACGGGGGCAGGGAATCTACTTTATCTTATTCCTTCTTACACCACCGTTAGCTGCTTTTCTCTCTACATCTTTCTCTTCCATTCTTTCGGCATGTACCCACTCACATACATTAACATCAAAATCTACATCATATCTGGCACATGATTGACATCAGATTTTGAAAAGATTTTTTTCTGCAAAAGCTGAAATGGAGTAGTTTTAACCCTGGGCACACTTGAATTAGAACAAAAACTGAAAAACTAAAAACAACGCATGCAATCTCTCCTCTTATCTTAGAGGGTTATTATAACAAGAGAAATGACTGGGAGCCATGGAACAAATGTAATATGAAGATTTGAACAAATGGTAGGATTCTGACTGGGTAGAAAGTAGATGTGCTGTCTGCTGACTTTACCAAAGAATGAGCTTCTACTACTTCAGGGGTTGCCAACGCTGGCACCCATGCCAAAAATGGCACAGGGTCCGACCCTGCCCCGCTCCCCCAGAGCCCTGCTGGCCATGCTTTCCACTGAGGAGCATGGTCCGAAGGGACAAAGAAGCTGAGGTCTGCAGCTCCTGGCCCCGCCCCCTGGTGGGCAAGACTAGAGGAGAGTGGGGCAGGTCAGCCTGCCCAGAGCCACCACTGCCAGAGGCTGGTGCCAGCCAGCCCCAATCCTGACCCCCCGAAGTCCCCCACCACTGCTGGGGGGGGGTGCTGTACAGACCTTTACCCCCGGAGGCTGCTTTCCGTTGCTGGGGTGCCAGCCCCAAACCTGAACCCTAGCCCTGCCCCCAGCACCCACTGAGGGTGCCATGGGCGGGGCTGGCACAGGGGCCGGCAAAGGTTGCTGACCCTCGCACTACTTGATGCTCCCGCAAGAACCAACACAACACAGGAGACTTGGATTATTTTTCTGGCTTATGTTCCCAAACAGAATTGTTAACTGGAGACCCTACTTTGTTCCCACTCAAGGTAAAGGTAAAGTGCTAACTAAATTCAGTGGTAGCAGAATAGGGCTGTAAGTTCCTACTGCAGAACTATTAGTGATTATGGGTGAGCCAGAAAGCTGGATTTTGAAAGATGTTGGGGTGAGGCTGCAAAGGTGATAATTAGAAAAGCCACTTTTATTTGTAAATTGAACACCCTGGAGATGAAATTGTGACAGATTCCATTTAAAAAATAATAGCTGAATAGAGGGCACTTTCACAATAGCGTTCAGCTTGAGAAGGCAGATTTGGCAGTTCTGAAAACAAGACAGCCTTTACACTGCTCCAAGCTTGTCTGAGTTCATGTGATTTTACAGCAGCCCGAATTTACAAACCAACCAACCATAACACAAAAACCAAAAACAGAAGAAAAAACCAACCAACCAAAGATGTCTGCCTTTACTGTGACAATAATGAAAAAATGAAGCTGTTTTACTCATACGACTTGTTACAGGTAAAAAGAATTTTGCAGGACACTTTTAGTAACTAAATGCAACTGGCAAGGCACCTACTTAAAGCATGAAATAACCACTACTTAATGCTAATGATGTCACCAAGTAATATTTATGCCCGTTTTGTGCTATTCTCAGGCTGTGCCTCCCTGATAAGTTGTGGTGTTGTGGTTTTTTTTTTGTTTTTTTTTTTTGGGAGACGGGGGAAGAAAACATTTAGCATGCTATTCCACATATATTCTTTTTCCCATCAGAAACTAGTCTTTCCTGCCACAGACAGGGAGAGCTTCCAATTCCTTGCAAGACTGGAAAATAAAACATCATCGTTTCAGAACAGGCCAGCTTCAATTTGCTTCTCATAAAAAAAGAGGCAGACTATCAGAATCTTTCACCATGATTCAGCCAGGTAGGGAATAAACAGGAACAAGAATAGGACATTTTTGAATTATCCCATGGTCAGACTTTGACCAAATATTGCATCCATAGTACACTATTTTTTAAAAACTGACTTATACACAAGCAATAGGAATCTGTTGCATCAAGTACTAATTGAACAGAGTAAGCGTGAGCAAGCAGAACACACCAGAGGGAGCTTATGAAAGAAATTTAGAGGAAGACAAAGTGAAGGGTTATTTGACTAGCAAAACAGTTTAGTATACAATCCAGTTTAATCCTTGCTTTCTAACCTAAAAATACAAAAGTATTGCAGTCACCACATTCAAAGATATTAAATCATCCCCAGAGGCTGGTTTCATGTAGATTAAAGGTCTTTTAATTTCTAGTCACCAAGTTCCTGAAATATGACACTTAAGAAAGAAAAGCCACCTGATGGCTTTTTTTGGGTTACCTAGGGAGGTGGTAGAATCTCCATCTGCAGGAAGTTGGACTAGATCAGTGGTTTTCAAACCACGGTTTGGGGACCCACTACTGGGTTACAGACCCCCATGTACTGGGTCACAGTGCCTCTCCTGCTGCCACTGAAAGAGTGGAATGCATTGCTGAAAGATGCAATTGTCAGGTCCCAGGCCATAAATGATTTTTTTCCCCAACTGAATTCCTTGGTAAAAAGTTTGAAAACCCCTGGCCTAGATGACCTCATGAGGTCTCTTCTAATCTTAACATTCTATGGCTCTAATGCATGAAAAGTAGTATCAGCTCTTAGTAGGCATGTGTTCACTTCATAAAAAATGCACTGGCAATAACACATACTTGCATTTGCAGCCAGAGCAGAGGCTAGGAGTGAAATGGCTCACAAAAGTTGACCTACTTTCCTCCTGCTCCAGGTCAGGGGTGAGGCAAGCAGCTTGGACTGAGGAATGTTTGCTCTGCTAATAACCATTCTGTACTTTTGGAGGCAAATGTTAATCCAGCACCTTTCATGAGTACTAAATTCATTAACTGCAATAGTGCAAATGTCTAAGAAAACAAAGAGGAAGAGGCTTATGATAGTAAGGACAATTATTTCAGGAAGATGTAAAAAGGCATTTGTATATGCATGGTAAGTAAAAACATCCCTAAAATTAGGGTTATCAGCTGTGCAACCTCTCATGTACTTACATGATTGAGAAACTTGCTGTCTTTGGTGGCCCATCCAATCTGCATCACTCCTGAAGTAATGACTGTGACTTCATAGTACCAAACCCCAGAATCAACACAGAACGTACATCGAACACTTTCAAAAGACGAGGCGTCACATCGAGCCTGAAAAAACAAAGTGAAAAATAGATTTGTAATTAGTCAGCAATCACAATAAGCCCCCACCTGATAGACGACAGAAGTCCCATATAACGAAAATTGTAAAAGTGCTTAGATTTCAAACCCAATGCAACTCCCTTCACAACAGGAATGAACATATTATACCTCCTATCAATAGAGTCTTAGCAAAACTAGACCACACTGAAAGTAGTTCAGAGAAGAGCAACAGATGTGATACAGCTGGTGGAACTGATTTAAAGATTAAAGGCTAAAAAAGACCAATTGGGGAACAGTTTAGAGCCATTTGATAGGTCTAAACATAGGGACAAGAACCTACTGCCCCTTGACAGTATCACTACAAGTCATAGAACAAAATTAAATGTTCCTTTTCTTAAGGTGAAGGTCCCGATGGTGAAAGGTACTTTCTCTAAGGCAATGGCTCTCAGCCACTGTGTCGGGACACATTACCATGTTGCCACACAGTAGTAAGTGTGTCATGGAGAGCCAGGGAAATGGCTGGATTTGGCCTGGGGGAGGTGGGTTCGTGTGTCCTATATGATATGCCACCAAGTGTGTCATGACCTGCAAAAGGTTGAGAACCACTGCTCTAAGGAAATGAAATCCCTATTTGCTCTGGGCTTTTTAGACTAAACAGGACAACAGAAAAGAAAGAAAAATATCTCTCTCTTTAAACACCTGAGATTCAGAGGGATTATGTTTTACAGTGATCATTTCTGGTCCTGAAAGCAGATTAGAGACATTACAGTCCACTGTAACAGAAGCCCTTTACTAGTTTTGTACAACGCTCAGAATTACTTAATTTTTGATTCTTTGAAGAGTAAAAAAAAATGGGGACAAAGTGATCAGAAATGGTGATATCTCATGGCTGTCTTCAGACATAATGCTATGCTGAAATAATAAAATGACACCCTACCTCCAGTCCACATGGTGAGATCTTAAGGTATTCACTGACATCATTACTATTCAGCATGGCTTTAATATTGGTCAGGTCAACTTTCTCATATGTAAACTGCCTGCCTTCTTTCAAAACTGCAAAAAAAATCAAAAACCATTTATATGAAAGTGCTACTGCAAGTACACATCACCTAAATTATTTCAATAAATACAAATCTATAAATAAAAAGATCCAATTCCATCTCAGCATACTTTAAATAGAAAATGTATGCATAACTCCAGTGTTGCTTTACAGTGGCACCCAGTGTTTGTTAGCACAACATTCAAGAGGTGCGAATATTCTGAGTATTTGAATAGCACCTAATGCCAAGTGCCCTGTCAAAGAACACACATCCAGAAGTTATTCCTTTCAGGACGCACATGACACTACCCTGAACACTAACATGGGTGGAATCTATTGTGGGGAGAATGGTGCTAGGGAGATGGTGAAAAATCTAAACTTGCTGCTGTCAGCTACTGAGCTAGACTTAGCTGAAGTGAGTCAATTAAGGCTATATCCCTTTCGACTTCCTATCCTTTCCATCGCACATGGCTCCTGCATTAGCTGATCAAATGCCCAAGTACCATAGCAAGACAAATATTTCAAGTGGAAGCAAGCAGCTCCTGGTGGAATCTTCATCAGTGGGAGAAAACAAGGCCAACTGTGGGATAACCAGCATCTTGTTTGACAAGCCCTCCTCCTATTTGCTGAAACTCAAGGTGGTATTTGCTCCAGATCTGAGCTATTATAAAGTTATACGCTGGATTCTGTCAAAAATTCCACTCTGGAAACCACACAGAATCATGGCAGGGAAGACACAGGGTGCTGGGACTGCACAGAACCAGGAGAACAAGTCTCTGTAACTATCATGCTATGCCATGGAAAGTGCTCTGTACTTTTGCTTCTAAATCTCTCTCTTTCACATTGGAGAGGAACAGAGAAGCGTTTCTCTTTACAGGCTGAGATACAAACCTTTAACACTAATAAGTGATAATTCATCAATCTTTTTCAGGAAGTGTAATTCACATCCCAGACTCATGACTTTATGTTATAAATGGCAACAAACAAAGCACAAGTTGATGCTGGGCTTCACCATAAGCAAGACAAACTGCTGCCTGGAGCCAACAAAGTACTTTCACTCTCGTCTCCTAGCAGTAGGGAACCAGACAGTTATATGTGCCTTAAATAGGTCTGACAACTGCTGGGGGTCCTTCAGCATGTCAAAGCTTTGGGCCCATCAGTTATGCCTAGACTGATTCTTTAAATAACATATAGTTTACAAGAGAACTACTCTTTATTGGTTTCTTAATTATAAGAATACAGACTTAAACTACTTAATAAGTCACCATTCCTAATCAGTCCTTGTCTGGATGTGGTATTGGCATATTTAAGAATATCACAACGGCTTCCTTTGGGACAGTGCCATTAGCACCCTGCTCTCTCTCAGAGTCAGAATAGAAGTGCAATTGAGCTATTTTGAGCTTCTTTGCTAAGTTGCATAGCAGGTACAGAGCAAACAAAGACCTTTAACAGATTATGTAAGTTTGCTTTTCAAAGTTCAGGAGGCATGCAACTGCACATGGATTTATGAATTTTATTTCTATGTTCACACTGACACCTGCACGCGTAAGTATGAAAATACACCCCCCCCCCCCCACACACACACACCCCGGCCTTTCTCCCTGTAATGAAGGCTGCCCTGCAAGGAACCAGTAATATAAAATGAATTCATGACTATATTATACTTACACAGATTGTCTAAACTCCATTGGGCACAGAATCCCACTTGACGTTTTAAATAGTCTGGATTATCTGTCCATTTCTCTAACAAAACAAGCTGATCACTAATACAGGATTCAGAAACTGTCATTTTATTTTCACCTATAATTTAAAAGTGAAAAAAGGAAACACATGCAAACAAGAAACAGAAATTTAAAAAACAAAAAGGAAAATGTTTTTAAGTAGCAATATTTAGAAACATTCTAAACCTCAATATTAAACAAAAAAATTAAGAGTTAATGTACCTTCTCTTTACAGATTATTCATGTGAATATAATACGAAATAGTCAGCATTGTATTGTACTAAATCATGGCTATTAGACAGGAAAATAACAACTGTAGTCTATTAACAGGACAAGTTTTTTTTCCAGCCATAGAGAGGCCTCCTATGCGTCTTCCCTCTGAAGGAAAGCAAATTCTGTGTGACAATACAGTTCTTCCTTGATTTATCAGACCCTGATTCCCCAGACTTTGGAAGATTCGGACGAATCTTCCGAAGTCCGGGGCCCTGGCTGTGCCACTCTGGCAGCCAGGTAAGGGGTCCCTAATCGCCTCCCCCTTCTAGCTTCCGGGAAGGGGGGGGGGGGGAGGGGCCCAAGGCTGCTGCGCCTGCCTGCCTGCCCGCCCGCCCGACCTCACCGCAGTGGGTGGAGCTGCTGGACAGCCAATCCCCAGCCAGCCATGCCTCCCTGGGGGAGGAGGGGGCTGGCGCTGAGCTCCAGCTTGCGAGGTCGGGGAGCTCGAGCAACCCGCTCCGCGCCCAAAGAGTTTGGGCCGCTTCGCCTCCATTGTGATGGGCCTACTCATGGCCTGGGAGGTGGGCCGGGGGCAAAATGGCCTAAATTCTTTGGGCGCAGGGCAGGCTGCTCCAGTTCCCTGACCCTGCGCACTGGACCTCAGTGCCGGCCCCCTCTTCCTCCAGGAAGGTGTGGCCTGCTGGGGGTCAGCTGTCCGGCTGCTTCGCCCACTGAGGTGAGGTTGGGCGGGCAGGCGGGCGCAGCAGCCTCCGGCCCCCAGCCACCCCCCCTTCCCAGAAGCTAGAAGGGGAGGTGGTTAGGGACCCCTTCCCTGGCCACCGGAGAACACTGTCCGGCAGCCAAGGAAGAAGGCCCTAACCACCCCCCACTTCTAGCTCCTGGGGGGGGCGGAGGCTGTTCCGCCCGCCTGCCTGCCCAGCCTCACCAGAGCAGGCAGAGCAGCCAGACAGCCGACCCCCAGCTGGCTGTGCCTCCCCAGGGGAGGAAGGGGTCAGTGCTGAGCTGGGGGGAGGAGGCTTTCAATTTTCCAGACATTCAGAAAATTTGGATGCCTCCTCCCCCCAGAGTCCATAAAAATCGAGGAACAACTGTAATCTGAGCTAACATCAAGGACAACTGATAGCAGAGCAAGTTCCATACATTCCCTTTCCAAGGATGGTTGGAGTTCTACAGTGATGTGGGTCTTTTCCCACCACTGATGGTCTGAGTGCACTTGCCCTACAGTGACACCTTTCCCTGTTGGTCCAGGAGTCACTGTGATCCTGATGCTGTACTCGGCTTAAGTTACAAGTTACCAACTGGGTTATTTTGTGTGCTGGTACCTGGGATAGCAAAGTAGCTGGGATAGATGAAGGTGAGAATCATGCCTGAGTAACACAAATTCTATTATTTTGACTGTGAAAGAAGTACTAAAGTAATACTTACTTGTTTGTGCAAACTTTTCCAGGGCTATTAGTGCAAAAAGCATTACCATCGGATGGGACTGGAAATTCTAGAGACAATGAGAGTATTACACACATGTAAGTCGTGTAAGTCATTTTTGTTGGTTTGTCTAATATAATGAAAACATTTTCTTAACACTAGTTGGCAGATTAAGTTTTCAAGACTCTTCACAACAGAAAGACATACATGCTGTAAGTGATGGGTATGGTTTTAGGGGGGAGGTGGGCCACAATAGAAGTACTCAAAGGACCTATTTCTGATGTCACATCAGTTGTTAAACCAGGGTAATATGTCTATTTCAGTGGAGTTGCTCCTGATTTATATTGGCTCTCATTGTGGACCACTGAGTTAATAAAACAGCAAAATAAATAAGGTTGCTAGCCCAACTGTTAAGATTTTTTCCCCCAGAAACACTCATTTTTCTAATTTAAACCTTCAAGATGCCTTGCTCTAAGTAACCTCAAATTTTGCAAGTTTTTCCCCCTTTAGAAAAGACTCATGAAAAAGAAATTTCAGGGGGAAAACAGCTATCTGAAATAATTAAAGGTTACTCTTAGTAAAAAGGAAGGGAAGCCTTCAATACATTTCATATTGTAAACAGGAAGTTTCGCCCTGTATATTATAAATTTGATATGTACAATTTAAACATCTTTATTGGGTGTTGAGCAGAGTTTTCAGTCTGTCTGTATGGTAGTTAACACAAATGAAGGAGATGCTAATAATGATCTGTAAGCAGCTTGGCAGAGTCCCAAGAGAAAGTTTGGGACACAAGGCAGTTTATTTCTTAATCATACAAGAAGCCCTTTGTGAGCAAGTGAAAGTTTCCTCTAGGTTAGACATGGGATTTCTTTAGCATTTGGAAAGTTATAGTAATAAGTAATACTAATACTTGGCACTTGTGTAGGTGTTTTTCATTCACAAACATGTGAGCTTAAAAGAAAATAAAAAGGGAGGGGGGAGTCATAACCCTCATTCACAGGTGGGGAAACTAAGGTGCAAGTTAAGTGATTTGCTCCAGAGCACACAGTACATCAATGAAAGAGCTGAGAAGCACCCTGATATCCCAAATCTCTGCCTGGGACCCAACTGCAAAGCCATTCTGCCCCCACGAAAGAAAAGATGTGAACTTGCTGAGATGAGAGTCGGAAGCTAAAAGTTTGTTAGACTTCTTTGTGGGACAGCCTTAGAACAACACACTGACTTGTATAAAAAAAGAATTTAGTATTTGTGAAAGATTGACCAGTATCCTTTGTCCACATCTCAGGTTAATGGAGGAATTTTTCTCAACCCTGCAGAAAGGAAGGGACCACCTCCCAGGGATTTCTACCCTGCAACCAGGAGTAAGCCTCCCAAAGCAGCCATTCAGACTTACACATGGGGCTCATGCCAGTGCTCTAAAAATAGCAATGTGGACATTGTGGCTTGTGCTCTCAAACCCACCCATCCTCCTAGACTTGAGCATTTGAGTCTTAAAGTCCTCGTCCACTTTTAGCATGCTAGCTTGAAACCACAGGTGTATGTCTGTCTACCCAAGCTGAGGCTCACTCCCCACTACAGTGCAGGTATACTCCAATAATGAAAATTTAATCTCTTCTCAGACACCCTACTGCCAAAACACATACATGTGCTTATACCAGCTTAAGAATAAAACATGAAAACAAAATATAAAAGTCTAAAGAAATAAAAACAGATGATGATTCTGCTATACCTTTCTAGAATTTTGCTGAGGGTTTGCAAGATGGAATCGAAAGATTTAATACTTTACTAATTTATAAACTTTCATGTCACTCAACACAGAGAATCCCAAGACCACAGGTATGCTGTTTGAATTGTGACATTAGATTTATATGACCTCAGTAGACTGGTGCTATGATTTACTTCACAGGATGAATTTTTCATGAGCTTTCTCAGTTATGACTAACTGTCCCCACCTTCCGGTACCCAAGTCCCCAGAAGAACATGCAATTAAAAACGGCAGGGCATATTCCCCTCCCACTTAACTGCACCTGCATAACCACCATTAGGGCTCATGTGAGCTAGCAAGGGTATCCTTCAGCTAACTTCAAATATAATTTGGTCAACTTTTTCATTATCTTGTAAACAAGGTCTGAAACTCACCAGAACTCATGCTGGTTATAAATGAAGGGGAAAGAGGTTCAAAAGTGTCAGGGCATGGTAAGATTTCAGTTCATGGAGCAAAGCCTAGTTATTTAAGTTTGCATTAAAATACAACAAATAGAAAATAGTCTATAGTTCTAAAGACTGACCTTTATAAAGTGAAAAGATTAATACACATTTCCAAAGATGCATTAATAGAACAGAAAGAGCACTTGAACAATGCAGCCTACCACCAAATTCCTATTCTTTACACCAGTGTAAATCCAGAGAGGAACTGGTTTTACTGCAGGAACATTTGCACAGTATACGGGCCTCTCTATTCATACTGTTTTTGCAGCTCAACCACAAAGTAACACTTAAAGGCCAGACCCCGCTCATTTTAATTATGTGAGTAGAATGCAAGTTAATGTTGGGACATTATACTTCTGAGTAAGACATACAAGATTTAGAGCTTAATGATATTTCTACCCCAGCTTCAAATTCACTTTGTGGTCAGTGCATTGCAGCATCTGTCCATTTTGCACACGCACTAAATCCAAATATTTATTTCTTCCTATACGACATTAGCTAACTGTATTTTCAATCTTGCAATTGTTAAACTAGTTTGGCCTATAAGCAAAAGAAAAATTGTATATTAACAAACAAGTTTCTATGCAAAGTGAATGGTATAATGGTGTTAGCACAATGATGTTGGATGCCTGTGGTGCAATCACAGATGCAGGGGTTGGTAGAATTGTGCTGGATTTCTACAAAACTAGAGAGACATCTACTATGAACTTTCAAAAAGCAAGAATGAACTCCAGAAACTGGCACAAGTTCCTTTTACACAGTGGTTACCCTGAAAGAAATACATGAAGGAACAAAGATGTTTGTTGCAAATCTCTCTTTGAAATGGCAGGTCACATCACAAGTTCTTTCTCCCAGTCTGTAACTGCCTGCTAAATAGCAGCTGTTACTTAAGAAACAAAGAGTCCAGTAAAATTGCCTCTGCAATGCTCTCATTAAAAAAAGTTATTTTCAGTTAAGAATATGCTTTTGCTTTAAAAAGAAATTATTTGGTTCCACGATAGCCACTAAGGTTTGAACAGACTATAGCAAATTCTGCAGTTTCTGAAGACATTTGACAAGAAATTTCCACAAAATAAAGAACAGAAATTTAGTCAAGTCTCCCTTTATATTGTGCCAATTATTTGTAATCTTGATAAATTATTTCAAAAGGTTTTCTGTGCTTATCTTTTCTATGTATTACAGACAACATTTCCCAACACAGAGTTAAAGGACTACTGCAAAGTTTCCTATTGTAGTTTGTGTGCCTAATAATGCTCTCTTAGTGTTGAACCTCTGAAGCATGACCCAATGTCCACAGGAGGAAAAAGGTTAGCATGCATTATTCAACAATCTTTCTCTTAGCCAAGGCAGAGTTCCATCTCAAGAAGGCTGGTAGTTGTAAAAGTATCATTAAGCCTTTTTGACTCCTTCCCTATTAAATGGAATCTCTCTATAGTCTGATGTCAGCTTATCCAACATCACCCTAACTTGTTTAAAGTGACAGCATTTGTCCTTTATTCTGATTTTTTTTAATTTGAATAATTCCATTTTGAGTGTTGAGCTAGTGACTGATTTAAGTGAAAAATACTGTATGAAGAGAAAAACTGGTAAGATTCCAAAAGGTACAAAACCTGATCCAATGACACAACAAATAATTCCCACTTATGCATGCAGAACACAGGAACATTTACCACTTAGGCATATAGAAGTAAGTAAGAAGCTAGACCACCTGAGAATGCTAGTTTGCTTGGATACTTACCAAACTCTGCAGTAAATATTCCAATATTCCTGGGCTGAGTAAGCCTATACTTGCAGGACCTGCAAGAATATTAAAAATGAAATGCACACAAGGGAACTGTTGCGTTGATCTTTTGACATCAATTCAAGTTAACCAAGGGCCCATTTCACCCTCAGCAAAAGCCTTGCATTCACAAAAAGGTAGAAATTAAATAAGTATCCAGGGCTGTGATTTTGCACACAAGCAAAAATATACTATATGCACTACATGCTTAATTTATGAATAGTTACTCATAGATGTTATCTGACTACATAGTTATGCATCTCTTTCCTTTATGCACAAGTACTCACGTGCATCGACCATAGCTGTGACTGTGTACCACTGTAGCTAACTTTAGTATTATTCTAAAGATATGCACCATACTGATATCCAATAACATTTATGCATACATATTTTTGGAAGAAAAATCAGACCACAGTGCATATTTATGTAAACTAAAGCATGTAGTTTCTCACACATTTTGTCTCAATAAATCAAGGTTATAATGATAAGGTACTTTAATCACTAGCACAAAATGAGTAATGCCCACATTACTAAATAATGCTGGCTTGATGCCTAGTCACCTAATTTGTAAGTGGCATTGTGGCAACCGACCATTTAAGCATGCAACAAAACATTTTCTGCTTAAAGAAGTGTGGGCTGTGACAAACTCGTACACACAAAAGCACACTTACAAAACAGCACTGACCCTATCTATCCCTGCCTGATTTCTAGAAAAACATCTGCTTTCACCTAACCAAATGGAAATGGGCAGCTAATGTAGGATCTTATTTTGACCTATGGTATCAAAAGGATGGCAAGAGAGGGAACTGTCACTTTAAAATATCTGCATCAAAAGTCATTGTTCATGTAGGACATACAAAAATGTTTTTTTGCTCTTTACTGCTGTCTCTGAAGCAATGCTTAAATGCTATTTTTAAAACTGCACCGATATAAACAGTAGAGCACAAATTAGGAATTTTAAAAACATTTTAAATTTCAAGCACCATCAGAAAGAGGTGGAAAAAATTTAGTTGTTAAATGGGGCAATAATCAGCAGTGAATAGAAACTTCTTTCAGCTTCAGGGCAGGCATTATAAATAAATGGAGAATTTATAAAACAAAAGCCACTTTTTAAAAGGATATAATGGCTTCTTAAATAATGTAGTGACCTCATGAGAATGCTCTTCATCTACAACATAACTTGTGTCTGCAGTGGAAAGAACAGCCATCATCATCTTTAACTATTTCTCTGTGCATTCTCTTAAGAATAATTTGTCCTTTAGCCAATCAGAAACATGATGTGTTTCAAGAAATTCTCTCATCCACCCACATTAGTCCAATAAAAAGGTTTCACATTGGTAGTTGCTTCATCAAGGCTGTGTGTCAAGAAATCTTTCATTGCAGAGACTTGAAACACATGCATGCATGCACTGAGGTTCTACTTGGTAAATCAAGTATCAAGGGAGTTTGGTGTGGTAAAATCCAAGATTGGAGCCAAACTGTTTGCTGGTTACTGATGATTAAGCCTAATCAATGTTTTAATTGTGCAGTACAGCTGGTCACAGCTGACAGACAAGATCTCTCTGTGTTGCAAAATGTGATTTCAGTTCTAAAAAGTCTGCTCCAAATGTTGCTATGTTGTGGTACTACAGATAGTTCAAAAATAATCTTTCAGATTGCTCCTTCTGCTTACCTGCTAGTTTCTCAGCCAAACAGCCCAGTACCGCAGTTGTGTTGCGATGTTTGGCAGGGTGAGAGGAATCCTGGCAGGCAACGGCTCCATTTAAATTTAAAATTTCTGTTAACTTCTGCAGTGCATCCTAAAACAAAGTTAGAAAGCTATTTAACACCTTAAGAATTACAGAATACACTGTTTCCTGATCAGTCATTCAGTACAGTTCAGTATTGATGCTAATAGGGTAACATTACAGGTACCAAGTGATAGCTTCTTTGTTTTAAAGAGAGAGACCAGAAGTTTAACTTTTCTTACAGAGTTAATTCCTTGACTACTGCCAAATGTACCAAGATATGACCGGTTGTTCAAAAAGGATGTCCTGCCAGCTGCATCAGAAATATTAATATTTCCTCAGCTTCAAAGGATCAGTAAAACAGCAGAAAGCAGGGAAGACCACCACCAAAGTGGTTTAATCTGTTCCAAATATTCTGAAGCTATTTATTTTAAAGTTGATTTTGTTTTAGATAGTAAGAAAATGATTAGAACAAAACAAAATGGAAACAGCCCGAGTCCACTTTTTAAAGCTGTGCTGTTGCTGACTCTAAAACCACACTGGCTGAATGAGCGCCCCTCTTAGTTTAGTCTACCTGACAGACGTTATACGGTGCGGATTTTGCCACCACTAGTCCAGGCAGACCGCAACCACTAACCAAGGAAGGAAGAAGCTCCTTACCCACTTACATGATTTAGCCAGCTCCTGAGCCATCAGTTCTTCAGTTTGTAATTTTATTTAAGAGCCAATGAATTAGAAATTTCCCAACCTCTCACACTGTGGCAACGTACAGCGAAAACTAAAGTTGGCATTGTAGCAAGAGTTGTAATAATGGAAGCTGCAGCAATGCCAGAGCTAGAAAGCATTCAGGGCAAAATAAAGATTTTACAGGCCTTTAAAATAACATAAGCCAGATCCTGTGAGGTGATGTGTGACTTATACTCCCATTAAATTCAAAGGGATTTGAGAATGCTAAGTACCTCACAGAACCAGGCCCCAATAATACCATTTCTTTCAGTTTTTAAAATGTCAAAATTAAACTACTGACTTCTATTTGTAGTAAAATAAATTTATCCAATTATAAATACACATCTGAGCATTTATTTTAATCTTACTTTAAGTGAAGACATCCAACAGTCAGCATGCAGCAAGTTCATTAGCTTCTTATTTAATTAAAGTTACAATATGGATCCAATGGTAAAATGTGTAAGATAAAGAGAAAAAAAAAGTTTTTTTTCTTATACATAGATAACTTACGGTGACATTTACCACAGACACTAAGTAGGTTTCAGCCATAGTGAGTAGACGATAAAGCAGTTGAATTTGCACTGATTTCAGTGGGCATATACAATGAGGAACACACACTAAGAGGGCAGAAGGGGAGTAGTGGTAAAAAAAAAAAAAAACTGGCAAAAACTAAAACAAACCTCCCTACTCACTGACAAACAGATGATTCTCCACTCTCCTCTTAGAATTTTTTTGTGCAACACTTCTACCATCCAATAGCTCACTGTATGCCAGATCTTTGCAAGTTACCCTACCCGACAACCAAAACCCACTTTTAACCAACTGACACCCAGGACAGTTTACATCACTGGTGAAAGCAGCCCAGACACTTCCACAGGAGTGGTGACCACACCAGGCTGGGGTCTGGTCACAGATCACATGCACTATTTAACTTACTTTTGTTGGCAATGGACACTCATCAAGTAGTAATGTGATAACCGCTGGCCCCAATGGATCTTCTAGTGGAATAACTCTAATTAAAGACTGGACAACTTCCAGCCAGCCTTCATCTGTCAACCACAAAACAGAGGCAACTCTCAGAAAACGGTTCTCTTATTTAGAAGTGCTCAGAACATACTGGTCAATATAAAAGTCAAACGTCAATAGTATTAAAAAAAAAAATTACCCTACCAAACTCATCTGAACATCACATTTTGATGGATATTAAAGGAGCAGTTAATAATGCATCTTATACACCTTGGTAATGTTAATTTATAATATGCTGAAGGCTTTTATTTTGGAGAGAATGTTAATTTCTCCTATTGCTAGGGTATTGCTAAACATAACATCTTAAATGTTCAGGGAAACAATTCTGCCAGTTACTGAACACCCAGCCTTTATCTGTTACATATGAATTGCCTTCCTTCCCATTAAGTCATGAACAACCACTGTAGGTATATGTTTGGTACAATGCACTGGGAGTTAAAGTAAGCAATGCCTAATCTTACTGTTATACAAGAATTTGCACTCAATGCCATGCTTCAGATCAGATTCTGCACTGCTTTCTTCTTGTAAAATTCCACCGACATCAATGGGATTGCAGATGGTAGATATCAGTGATGATTTTGACCTTTCATTGTTGCTTATGAAAAGCATTTTCAGAAATTCTCATCAATTCATGTATATCAACCAAGATTTTCACCCACAGGGAAGCAAAGGTAAATACCGCATAGAAATAAATTAAAAGAATTTACAAAAAATGCATCAATCTTAGAGGAAAAAGTAAAAATAACATTGTCAATGGAAGATTTGAGTGTGCAAGAAAGAAGGGATTGGCCCAAAGTTTCCAGAAGCAAAAGAAAATATAAACTATTATGGGTTTTAATGTGAAAATGACCAAGATGATGCATAAAAAAAATCTAACGGCACATGAGCATGGATCATGACCAAGTTCCAGTCAGTGCCTTGAAGTTTTAGTGTTATATGTAAGTTTCCTTGAGGACATATTTTGCTCGCCAACTGAAGTTTAATAATTGCTGTCTGAACAGGTTAATTACTTGTATACAGACTAAGAGCATGCTCACACATACACTTACAGCGTGGCATGCTAGAGTGCAGAGTCTAGGGGTGTCAAACTCACATCCCACAGTCTGCATCTGGCCCGCCAAGGGCACTGATCCAGGCTGCAGAGCTGCTGCCTGGGCTATGCCTGGAAGCCAGGGCTGTAGCTAGGGCAGGGCAACAGGGGCAAAGCCCTGGGCACCCCATTTTAAAAGGTGCTGGAGCCAGGGCCCCTCACCCTGCCCCAGCACTTGGAAGAGGAGTGGAGCTGGCTGGCCTGAGACCTGGCTCTGAGCTCTTGACTGATTCATCCCCAGGGGTGGGATGAGCCAGCCCGCCAGCCAGTTCTCCCAGTCTCACTCTGCCCTCAGAGGTGAGGCAGGCCCATGGCGGCGGGGGGAGAAGGGTGGCAGGACTGACTACCACAGAAGCAGTATGGGCTACAGCGCGGCCCAAAGCTGCACCAGAAGCCATGCTACAAGTGAAAGTCAGCCCCACCTCACCCTGGGGCCGACCAGCCAGGCTGCAGCTGGCCAGAGCTGCCCCTCCCAGTGCTGGCCCACTGGCGGGGTGAGGGGGGCACCACTGAGGAGGCCCAGGGGCCCTGTAGTCCCCACTCCGCCACTGGCGGCGGGGTTGGATCCAGCTCTGTGCTGCTGGCTGGCAGTGGCTGGGTCCAGATCCGGCTCTGCACTGCCACCAGACTGGGTCCCAGGGTGGGGGAAGGCACCTTTGGGGCTGCTTGCCTTGGGTGCCAAAAAGTCTAGTTCTGGCACTGCTGGAAGCTGTCTGCAGCAGTGAACTCCAAAGACAGGCTCCTGGCACAGCAGGGCATGCTTCTGACTCACTCACGTGATCTGAGTCACAGCACAGGGGAACAAAGGAAGCATTCCAGCCAATCCTGGCTCAGCTGTGCTGTGGTCTGCCAAACAATCAGAGTCACAGTCACAGCAAGCTAGGTTGGCTCCAGAGAGCCACCCCACTACTCCCCATCCCAACTGTTCACTGTCAGTATGCTAATTTGATTAATGGCACATTGCATGAACCATGAATAAAAAAGGAAAAGTGGCTGGGGCCCATGTGGGAACAAGCCAATCAAAGACCAGCTGGGACTGAGCCAACCAGAGGCCAGCATTCTGAATGACTAACAGTGAGTGGGCTAGGAAGGGGAGAGGCAGGAGCCCAGCCTGGCTGCCTGTGACTAAGACTGATCTTTTTGCCTGTCACCAGGACGTAGGGGAAGGGAAAGGGCAGGGGTTCTGGGAGCCACTGTAGGGAAGGGGAACCCACAGTTTAGGGGAAAGGGATGGTGTCAGAGAGCCTGCAGAGTTGGGGAGGGAGAAGGGGAGTCCATGCTGCTCTGAACATGAAGGGGGAAAAGGGTTGAGGAACCCGTGCGGCCTTGTGGCCGGCAACAGGTGTCCTGCCTTTCAGTGTGGCCACACACATTGAATAAGTTTGACACACCTAGTGTAGACCAGTGTGCTGCACATCCACGTGGACCCTGCTGCTGTTCACTAAAAGATCCCTAGAATGCTTTGACATACATAGATTTATACCCCAGCTTGCCCAACAGCAAGCATACGTGTAGACATGCCCTCAGACACACTGGGCCCAATCCTCCACTCTTTGTGCACACGAGCCTCCAACCAAGTTGAGGGGTGTTTTGGATTGACAAGGAATGCAGAACCAGGTCTGTTGTGGTACAATCCTGCAGGGGAACTTTGCACACTCTCTATGTAACAGGTACAGACTCTGTGCCAGTATGGCTCAGCATCAACTGTATGTTTAGGGACAGGGTAAGTACATGGCCACTGTGATAGTGCAGGTCTAGTGTCAGCAAACCCCTTTGTGAAGATTAACTGCTACAGTCACTATTCAGGCACAGAAGTTAGAAATGAGGCTGGCAGGGGGCAACCCACCTCCTGGACGAGGATAAATTCCACCCCTTCTCAAAAGTCCTGTGGAGCTCATTGTACAAAGCCTGTTAGTTGAGCTTTTTGCCCCTCAGCTCACTGATTTTATACAATTTGCTTAGTAAATTTAACCCAATTAGAAAGGGCATCTCACACTAATACAATGAGCTCAGTGAAATTACAAAGTACAGACAGCATTTGAATAATGAATGCAAATTGCTAGAATTACAAGATATAACATGTAATGCACCCATGTGTTTCTCTTTAAAAAGTGGAGATTTCTCTGTCTTGGACAGATGCAATCAAAATACTGTACAGAATGCATTAATACCTGTTTCTGCCATTTCATGCAATATCATCATTGAACTAGGAGGTTCCTGGTCACTGAAAGACAAACATCACATTGATCAAACTTGCTGCACCACTATCAACAAAACATACTTGGAATAAAATTCAGTGAAGAGACATGCTGGATTCATTCATAAGAAAAAGCTAAAAACTTCTAATGCTCTATTTGAATTTGAAATACAGGTGTGTGTTGCCTTGTACTCTGGTTCAAAGTTAACTTTTGAATCTCCAGAAAGCTGACAAAAGGAGATATACAGTGATTGCATCTTATAGAAGATCTAGAGCTCCTAATGTTTACTACTCTCTATTGTTATATGCCTCTGAAAGCAGGTAGGAAGAAATTCTGTACTTCAGAGAGCACAAACTCAATGACGGATTGTGAGGGGGAAAAGTTATTGCCTCCAGAAAGCATCTACTGAAAACAGGGGAAGTATGATGGGCAAACAACCCATGGTATCTCTACAAATTTCAGCATATTATCAAGGGAAGCAGAAAATTGGCCTGTTTGAAGGTTAGGTGAGAAAACATTTACTCAATTTTCCCTTAAATAAACATGTACAGCAAGTGTATACCTGGTGAAACTATAAATTAAGATGGACAATTTCAGAGTAGAAAGAGAAGAGGAACAGAAAGTCTAACTATACAGGATAATGAACTATTGTAAACAAAAGGTAAAAGAAAACTCAGGACTCACGGGAAAGAAAAGTGATGCAATAAAAACAAAGTTAGAGCTCAAAAGATATCACAAATGCCTGTGACTCATCTGTTTCAGTGAAAAAGCACAAGATTAATAGATTGTTCAGAAAGTTTTAGAACTGGCAAGTAAAGAATGAGATGTTCATACAACAGCAAAGAGAGTTATGAAAGGGAAAAAGGGCGAATCAAAAGACAAGAAGGAAGTTTAGACAAACTGGAAGGAAACTGTCAATAGCCTGCAAAGAGTCACTGTCATGTCAGCATTAAGTGAGTGTCACATGCTCAGTCTCAGGCAGCATTAAACAAAGTTTCACTTTAGAGGTTAAAAGATAAAGTGTTTGACAAAGGAAGTTTTGCACAAGAAAATAAAGTGACAAGACACGTTATAAATGCTCTGAAACAAGATTAGAAATGATTCAAGTGTATAAATGTTATTAATGAGTCAGATTGATGTTGAGATCCCAACTTTATACTGTTCACAAACAACTGTGTCTTATGACAAATTTTACTCTCGTTTATACAGACAACAGGGGCTATACCCAATGCAACAGAGTAGAATTTCACTGCCGCTCTAATAAGTAATACTTAATACCTCCATAGAGATTCTCACCCCCTGAATGCTTCATAGCCGTTACTCGCCCACGGCTAAAGAGAAAATCTGTGGCAATGCCAGTCTTAGAATTAAAGAATTCCTTACTCACAATCCCAGGCTTAAGCAATGTCTGTAGTTAAATGCAGTCTCATTTACCACATCTGTGTGAACTGACATTAAATACGACTGGATTGAAATATAATAAAAAAAGACAAGACCAGTTAAAAAAGGTGCAGCTAGCAAGCCTTAATCACAGAAGGTGGTTTGAATTACCTATGAAGAACTGCAGCATAAAAATCAAGAGGTTTCTAAATAAAAGTGAGTGGTGAATTTGCTCCTCCTCTTACAAGAAAAGCCAGTACTGCCAGCTGAATGTTTTACAATAAGAAGCCAAAAAAAGTTTAAATCTATGCTGCCACAAAAATTTTAAGATTACTTTTTTTAGTAGCATTATCTAAAGCAAATCTGACCAAGTTGCTATAAACAAAACTTCAAAATCAGCTTGAAAAGAAACATAATAAACACTAATAGAAAAGACAGAGCTATGCTGAAAACCAAATTAACCTCAAGAGAAGAGATATAAAGATCAATGGCTCCGAAGGAAATAATGGGGGGGGGGGACGACCAGATGACAGTCAGCTCTTCAGGCTTTCTGATAAAGTTTTCTGTGCTAGTTTACAATCTGCAATTCAGTGTTTTTCCTTCTGGGTATTCTCTAAGAAGAGACTGGCTTACTCAATGTGCAAACTTAGGTCACTTTAGTGCCATCAGTTTCCTTGCAATGTGCAACAGCTTGCCCATTATCTTTTTATTTCATTCCTCAGTACTTCCCTTTTCATATCAAGGTTCTAAAGACGTTTCTATTTCTAACACCCCTGCAGCACAGTACTTTTTGAGAGAGAAAAAGTACGCTTGTATTGTAATTAGAACAGAATAGAATCATAGGGTTGGAAGGGACCTCATGAGACCATTGAGTCCAACCCCCTGGGAACTGAACCCAGGACTTTCTGCATATTAAGCAGAGGTGCTAGCCACTATGTTATTTCCTGTAAAGCCCTAGAAGTCTTGTTACTTCAGTGGAGATGCCCAGAGCAAATTAGCCTCTCTTTCCACGATATTCTTTCAATTTACATTAATAATGAAAACACAGTTCAAGCATTTTGGTTTCACTTTTCCTTGTCTATAGCGAACATTCTCATTTTAATTTGCCACATACTGTTCAAATTTGAGAGAATGTTGGATTTTATTTCAAAAGCTAATGTTAAGAATCTGCAAAAGAACATTTATTGTGGATTGTGACACAAAGGCAATTCATATATGCAATAATTAAACTGTTCTTTTAAATGGACTTAAATTCCTTTTCAGGACAGATAATTTTGAATAGAATACTGTGAGGCTTATTTTTCAGAAAACAAAAAACTTGAAATATGTTACTGAAAGTTCAATATTTTTTTAAACCTACATTTACTGATAGGATCTAAATATTTTAAGAGGAAGCTTACTTCTGGCTCCTAGTTGGGTATGGTTCAGATCCACCTCTACTGTTTATGCTGCTTAGCTTACCACTTATTACTCTTTTCTCAACTTGAACAGCGACTGGCCAACTTCACTGCTGTTTCCTGTTAGTTTCATTTTGAGGTTCTCAAATAAAACTCAAGTTCTGAGTCAGACACAGTAGGGGAAAGTTTTGTTTCTGTGACCTCATTTTTACTGTGCCCCCCCCCCCCCCTTTTTCCTTTTTCCAAGTTTAGTGGAAACATTTCTATTGGTCTAGGCCAGAAGTTCCCTAGCTTTTACCCAGATAGTACATAAGCAATTTTTTTTTGTGGACAGTTCCCCATTATTCATGATCACATGACATTTTACAGCAATCAATTATATGGAAAACATTAAGAAAACAATGGATATTTTAGCTGTCAGCACCATTTAGCAAAAGAAAACAAGAAGATAAGAAGATCATAGGGAGTGGGGAGCAGAAGAGCAGGAAAACTGTTGATCAAACCCTTAAAAAACCAAAGGCACTCTGCCTAAGAGTGGTGCCCTAGAACCCCCTGTTCACCACTGTCATTTGATTGTGGTGTGTTTTGTGCAGCGTTTGCTTTGTGAGGTGTCTTTTTAGGGGGTCTTGATCTGTTGGGCACTGATGTCTTGTTGGATTGTGTGTGCTACTCCTGTATGTGAAGTTTTTCTGTATATGTAGCTGGAATGCATTGTGGGGTAGGAGGTGATGAGTTAGCCTTTCAGGTACATGGTGGTACTGCTGGACAGCACTGATGGCTCATCAGCATTTGTTGGGGAAGGAATCCTATGTCTCACAAACTGTACATAATGATGACTTCCCAGAAAGCACACACAGACAATGGACGCTACTGGACCAGTGGGGGCGGACCCAAGCATTGCACAAGCAAAGATTTTTCCAGCAAGCTGGAAGAGGCTATTGAAAAGGGTAGGTGACATTGTCACTTGGCCTCTCCATCTCCATCTCAACACTTGGAAGAAACATCTGGAGGATAAGACTTTGCAGGAGTTTGCAAATAGGTGGTCCTGGACTTTGAGGAAAGGTGTTAAAGAGTGAGGAACAGAAACCTATTTGTACCATTGTCAGGGTGAGACACCGCTTAATTCAAATCCTGTTTAGTTCATAGAACTTAGACTGTGAATTTATTTTTGTTTCTTAAGTAACTAACTCTAATCTCTATGCCTGCTACTTATAATCACTTAAAAATCTGTCTGTATTTAATAAATCTATTTTGTATTTTACCTAATATTATTTACTCCAGCATTTTTTGGCTGTAATGCCTGAAAAATCTCAGATCAGTTTACAAAGTTTGGAGGATGTCTTCTCCACAATGGGAGAGGGGTGGACTGGGTAATGAACTTACACTGGTCAGGCTTCTGGGATCCAAGGCTAGGGAGCCGGGAGAATCTTTATCATTGATTCATGAGTGGCTGGGTAAAGCATTCACGTAAATCAGGTGGATGTACTCCTGCCCGTGGATGTCTGCGTAATTGCAATACCTGCCAGAGGTTTGTGGCTTGACACAGCATCAGAGTGTGTGAGGGAGTCTAGAGAGGGCTCAGCTGTCCCCCTGTCCAGGCTGCACTCAGGAGAACCCGTCACAAAAAGAAAAAGTATTTTCAGGTACTACTCCTACCCCTGAGTCCTTCTGTAAGCCCACAGATGTTTATAACATTTTTAAAACATTTTTCTTTCCTATGTGGCCAAGGGAAAAACCCACATAAACAGAGGTAAGTAGGAATAAAGTAGTTTCAAATTTATGGAATAAAACTGGATTGGGAGAGGAAGGGAGGATGAGAAAAATATGTTTTCAACAGCTTCCATTTATAACACATATTAGGTGTTACTTGTAACACCTGTAGGTAAAAATTCAGACACATGATTTTCTAAGCTGAAGGTGGCCTTTTAAATTATTTTTCCCCTAAAAAAGTTTTCAAGGCAAATCTGACTCCACATGCCCATTTACAGCATCCTACAACAGAAAGCAGGCACATTCCATAGTGCCCATTGAGATATATGAATCAAAGCTTATTATCCTAAGATGTAGTCAGCTTACGCTCAGACCACAGCTGTGAAGTATCAAGTGCAGCTCACACAGATAATACTGTCCTCCTGTTTTGGTCCCTCCAATCCACAATTAACCCAAACCAAATAATGACACAAACATTTTAGAGGTCCTTTTAAGAATTATGGAAACAAAAGCATAACCATTAAAAACAGGGGCAGATCTTGTTATCTTTCTATATCCCAAACTCCTACAACAGGTGCTTTAGCAAGCAATACATGCAGCATCAAGTTCATCATATGAATAATTACAATGTGCTGTCTTTAAAACTACAAAATTAACTTTACAACAGGAAGGAGTATCAGGGTCGGTTTCCACATAACTAATGAAGTTCAAAGCTGTCTTTCTATAGTTTTGTTTAGCCGTTTCCAGGAAGAACTATATATAAGCAGTAAACAATACAATCCATCTTGGGAGAAAAATGATCTTCCCTCATTTTAAAAATATTAATTTCATGCCTGTTTTGTGGTTTCTGAGTAAGAGATGTTGTGCTCTTTAGCACTATAGTTTTCAATAGAACAGTTTTCATTAACATTGAGTGACCCTCTTCCAGGTACTTACTTGTCCACCAGTGTACGTATTACTGCCAGTGTGTCAAGTACTAATCTATCCACATTCTGTTTTTTTCTTCTTGGCTCGTGTGGCCCTCGTCCTCTCCTAGGTGGCCTGACAGGGTCCCTTGGATGGCTTCTTGCTTCGGGTACTGGTACTCTACTGTTCTGTGTTTGCTGACTCCGGGATTCTATGTTGTCTTCCACACCACTATCATCTCGACAAACACAGGAGTTGCCCATGCTGCTAAACCCCAAAGTTCCCAGTACGCAGGGGATATGCTGCTGTAGAGTCAGCAGTAAACCCTGGAGAAGGTTTCTGCTCGCATAGAACACAACCAAAGCAACTACAATCATCTAGAAAGTTTTAAAAGTAATGTTTTTGTGATCCTGAATTGTGGTGTTTGCATTTTCTGTGCTGCTAACAGCTGGAATGAATGGGGAATTGTAGATTTAGCTTCCGACATCATCAGCTAAAATATGGATTATCATCCAAAGCGCGTCTGGGAGAAAAGAAAGAAAGAAAGAAAAAACGAAGTTAATCTTGTTTCAATAATGCTGATGAATAATAAGCAAGTCTTAAAAGTTCCTCCTTTAGTAGTGAACTAAACAATTAGTTTGCAGATATTTGAAGCTGGAGATGGAGTTAGCTCACATCTGAGACCCATTCTACAGTTTTTGTGCATTCAAACTCCCACTGAAAATGTCTTTAAATTTGGAGTACAAGTGATGCTGGTGTGCAAATGGGGCAAGGTTGAAACAAGTAACCTGTGTGAAATCACATACAGAAGTTTGGGCAGAAATGCCCCATAAAAGTTTATGGTAAGTTTCACGTGTTACTTCTGTAGGACAAGCACATTGTACACTCCAGAGACTCCCTCCTCCATCAGCTCCTTGTTTGCCCAGCCACCTATGCTCTCTATTTCAGGGAGTCCTTCTCCCTCCCCACCCATCACACCTACTCCTTTACATATTCTCCTTCTCCCACACACATCCTACTGCCAGGGGCTCACTGTGGCACTCGTTCACCCCACAGCAAGGGCTCCATATCTTCCTTCCTCACACCACTGTTCCCCATTTGCTCCCTTCAATGCCTGGAGTTGTCTGTCAGCTCTTCCCTTCATTTTTATTTCTGGTCTTTTAGTCTGGGAGACAGGCCAATCAGTGACAGCTACCTGAACTGTACCAGGAGGTTGGACAGAGCTGAGACAGAGAGACTCTTACGCTGCAAATGTATTAAAGGCTTCTTCTTTGCTCCAGAGACAGTTATGGAAGTGGCTGCAGCTGCTAGGATTGCTAACAGATGCAACGGGCTCAGGGGGCACCCCAGTTCCCCATCCTCCCCAGGGATTTGCACACCAATGCCTAGAATATGCCTTAAAAATTTGGAACTGATTGGATACGGCATTCAAATCACTTTGTGCTACGGGCACAAAAATGCCACTCAGCTGAGCATAAGTCTCATCCTTTGCTCAGTCAATATTGAGCACCACGTGCTTTGATGCTGTGGGTCTTTCATATGAAACTTTAAAAATCAAGGTTCTGTCTACTTTTTAGTGACCTTCCCTGATGTCTTTTGTCAAAGTCTCCACTTCGCTGCTACCCTCCATGCTAGAATAGCCACTGGAAGGTAGATGTAAAAAGCTGCCTCATTCAGACACAGCATCACATTCCCTTCCTTCCCTCTCTCTGCATCCATTGTGTGATGTGCTCCATATGCCCAGCTTCACTCCAATCTAGAGTGCATATATGCCAGGAAAACATGTTAACACACCTGAGAAACATTTAGATCTTGCTGCATGGGCCTACCTCCCTTGGGAAAGGGCAGCTAATGACAATCAAGTTAAAAAATGAAGGCTGCAAAGTCAAGCACTCAAAAGTTAGTAATGTAATTAAAAACGGAATCTTAATGAACATGTGTAAGTGGGCCAAATGAAGGATCGGAGCTTGTTCTCATATCTCCAAACTGTGATGGGGGGTAAGCCTCCCTTCTCCCATCTACCACTGCATGGTGGCATCTGTGAAATAAGCAACATGGAGTTCTCCTTACAGCCACTTCAAATGTTCGGTCCTCTTCTTGTTGGCTTAAGCAAGAAAGTCTTATTCATGTGTAAGTGCATGCACACATGAAGAGTTTCATTAATTTATGTTAATATACATCAATCATACCCCATTGTGATAAAACACTCCTGCCTCCCCCCAAAAGAGACTGTTTAGGACAAATCAATAAAAACAAGAGCCGGTGCACTCTGGAAACAGAGCCTCAGTAAGCATTCAGTCCTCAGCACCCTGCAGATCAAATCCTGTACTATTTACCACTCAAAAGAGGGTGAGGGAACAAAAATAAAACTCTGTATCAGCTGTCTATACCAGTGGTTCTCAACCTTTTTTCCAACACGACACAGCTGGCAGATGATGTTCCCCCGCAAGACAGACAACAATCTACCAGTGGCAGGGGCGCTTGGGTCAGGAACACTTGGGAGGATGGAGCACTCTGGGACCTGGGTGGGGGCAGAGTCAAGCCAGTGCAGGCTTGTGCCCTGACAATCTGCTTCAATAGAGCCAGGTTAATTTTTGTGGGGCAGGTGGTGCCCCCTACCCAGCCCAGGATCTCTGGGTTGCATCCCCTAAGTCACTTTACTCATCTGGTCCTGGCTGTTGCCTGTGTTGTACAGTGAGACAGGCTATTGAGGGCAGCGGAAAGCGGCGGGCTGCAGGAGCGTCAAGCTGGCTCCAAACTGAGCTGCCAGCTTCCTGTGACACATCTCCCAGCTCTTCACAACACACCTTTGTGTCCTTACACACTGGTTGAGAACTGCTGGTCTATACAGACAGACAGCAGACTTAACAGTGAATTAACTGTTTAGTCTTCCTCTATACAACTATTTAAAACAAGAATACATAAAAATAATAAATGATATTTACTTACTAAGGGACTGACCCAGAGTCACTGCAAGTCAACAAGTGCTACTCAAGAGAACAGAAACTCTAGGTATTTAGCATCTCTTATGGTCAGGTGCTAACAGTTGCTTTTTGACGCAGGATTCAGTCTAGTGGTGGCCAAGCTACCTTTTTATATAGGGAATTTTAAGGCCAAGGCAGTTTTAATCCAAAAGGCTTCCTCTGTATAACAAGGCAAAGAAAATATCTAGTGCTGAAGTTACGCTAACCAATGAATTAAGAATAATAAACTATGTGCTGAAGAGCTGATGAATGGGGAGAGTGAGAGAAGGATATTTAAATTCTGCCTCACCACAGACCTCTTAAATGTATTTAAGATATTGTGTGTTAGCACAGAGAATCATTATTTATGCACAATCTGGCAAATAGTTGTGTGGTAAGAGATGCTCCAACAACATTACTTCACTGCCTTGGGCACAGTTCTAGAAAACTGCTTCCAGAGCAGCTGGGCTCCCTAAAGGAACACTGTAACAGAAATGGACTCTCCCTCTTTAGGGCACAGGAGCAGTTATACACAGAAAAGTAGCATGTATGTGATTGGGAAACTGATCCACTTAAACTGTTCCAAGGAAGGATGTGGTTTTCCTGATGACCAAAGTAATACAGAATTCCCAGCGTGTGCAAAAGAATGGGCTGTGCTTATTGGAAAAGACATGCTGCTCAGGACTTTGAAAGAGAACCAACATCTATTGGATTAGGACTAAATTTATCAGCAAAAGCTGAGCCCTGAGGCACCTCTAAGCATGCCCCAACAGGGGCCAATCTTTGCTTTCATAACTTTGCAAATCTGAAAAAAAACATGGGGTGCGGAACACTTTCCTCTCCAAAATTATGGTTTTTTGAGAAGGGAAGGATCAGGTTCTACATGAAATCGCTAAACTGGGACATGAAAGAGTGTTATTGATGAAAAGCCCTCACTTTGTCAATATAAGTTAGTTACTCACAATTGAACTCTGCAAACGTTGCCTTCCTCCCTGTCCCAGTGCTCCTGGGCAGGGCCACACCCTTCTGTGCATCAAGATCACATGCAAGAGCAAAGTGTAATTTCAAACCACAAACAGACTCAAACCAAAATTAAACAGCTATAAATGTAATTGTAATTGAGCAGTCTAGAAAACCAGCCTACTAAAATTCTGCTTTCCCAGGAAGAGATACATGTAAATAAAGTATTTGTTTTCAAGGACATGAAAGATATTTTGTTGGTTTTTTAACCTTTGTCATAGCGAAGGGTAGTGGAACAAACTTTCTGCCTGAACCTGTAGATTTTCAGTGAAAGTTTTGCAAGGCTGCTACTAACAAGGATTTCAATATCGAGCTAAGGGTGTCCAGTCCAAGTAAAACAATTTTACTGCTGAAAACAAAAAGGAAAACTGAACATAAAGGTATTACATTAGGACTTTAAGGACAAGCACAGTGTGGAACAGGATACAAGAGACAAAAGAATGGTTAAAAAGAAATTTGAGACAAAAATGGGGGCCAGAGACAACATAAGAATCCTGCTTTTTTTGGCAGGGGGTTGGACTAGATGACCTTGTGGGGTCCCTTCCAACCCTATGATTCTATGATTCTATAAGCAATTTTATTACATAAATACAATGGACTTGTTTGGCAATGGAGACACGAAACCCAGTGACTGGAATGGCATACAGGAGAATCATCTGTCCTGGAGAGAGAATGCAACACTGCCTCCCCTGCATACCTATTTAAGGAAGTATACATATTCAGAAGTGCATATGGCCACCAAAGATAAACTTTTGATACTTAACAGAGGATGTAAAGTACAGACAGGGATCCATAATAGGTTTGCTAAACAGACCATCAAGTCAGGAAGGGCCTCAGAGCAGACACCAGACTGTACCCCCTGAGCAAGTGTGGCATGGAGGACTTCAAAAGTTTTCCCAAACCCAGTAAACCAATTTCAGCAAAAGTCACTTCAAAGGGGCCAGAATTTCAGCTTAGAAGCATCACTTTAGCAACGCAGTTCAGCCGCAGAAAATAGGAAGAAGAAAAATATTACTAAAACCTATTGATTTTCCCCTTGCCAGATTTGGACAATTTACCAACTGAGAGTTTGTATGGGAACAGAACAAAATTCCTTAGAACTGAGAACTCACGTTTATACAAGAGTTAAATTATCCCCCTAATGGGGGAGAGGGGACCCTGATATAAGGCTAAAGAAAGTGAAAGAACTAAAATTATAAAGGAATATTCAAATTTGGCCCAAAATTTAAGCTTCATATAATGAATAAAATGTTTCCACAATTTAAAGCAAAACAAATAAAAATACATAAAATCCCCCTTCTACACTGTTTATAACCCAAACTTTGCAGAGCTCAGAATCTGAAATTAAAACTGACTTCATTGATTTTTCCTTTGTTCATGACGAGAAATCCAAAAACGAAACAGAGAGAATAGATATTTAAAATTCTCTTCCTTAGTTAAGGTATTTGTAAGAACACAGCTAATGAAATTTCTTTATAACAGCATGTTTGTAAGTTGAGAACCATTAAAATACCTTGTCTAAAATGACAATCAACATTCCAATGCAAGTCTGAGAAAGTAATTTCTACAGATTGAAAGGTAAATGTGACATTCATGTTAAATGCCTCGTAACAACAGTGTTTAAATCGAAGAACAAATTTAATATTTCATGTAACATATACAGGAACATAAGATTTAAAAAAAAAACCACCACACACACACACACACACACACACACCCACACCCACACCCTACTTACTTCAGACCCTTGCCCATAACTTGAAATTTTGGTCTATGCTCTAAAATCAATATTGTCTTTCCAGTTGGAAATTAACACAATCTGTTATCATCTCTGCCTTGCTATCTATCAGCTTTACAGGATGACTTGTAATCCCTTTACAGGACAGAAACTGAAGTTCAACCGTTACCAAAGTGTACCAAAACGGTCAACATGCTCAGAACTAAGCACAAATCCGCACATGCAGTCACTAACATGCCCACTTTCCATCTCAACCCCTCACTTCCTGAAACTGGATTAGTAAATTTTCAGTAGTAGATCATCAGTTTCAAAAAGGATTTTGCCAGCCTTAACCTGACAGAACAGGAATGTTAATTATATATGATGTACATAGCACAGTTGTAGCTGGATATTAGCGATACAAGGCAGGCGAGGCAATGTCCTGTTGGTGACAGAAACAAATGTGAAATCTAGTCTCTTCAACCAATAGAAATTAACTCAATAAAAGATTTTACTTCACCCATCTTGCCTCTCCTCCAATTATATATGACCAAAGCTTTTAAAGACTAAATTTAGATTCAATCTTAAACTTAATGAAGGCAGTGGAGTTACAACAGGGTTGAATGTAATCCATTAAGCATTTAATTAAGGACTGAGAGGGGAAGGAAAATCCCTAAATCTATTATCTCTATATCCCCTAAAGCAGAGGCTTGAAACTCAAATCACCACAAGGGCCGCATGAGGACCAGAACGTTAGCCCAAGGGCTGCACCATGCATGAGGAGCCACACCACTTAAGCCTGCTCATACGACACTGCAAATATTGATAAGAGATAAAGTTGTGGGGGGCCACATGAGGCCCTCAGGCTGAGAGAGACCCCTGCCCTAAAGCTATATCCAAATTTGTGCAGTTAGGGCTCTGACCCTGAAAGATGCTGAGTACACATGCTTTAACACTTTGTTATATCAGGATGTAGTGCTCAGCCCCTTGCAGAATGGAACCCTTAAGGTCCATGTAGAAGGGGATCCATCCTTGACACAAGAGCTACAGTAAAAGTATCAAATACAGCTTAAGTATTTCCAAACCAGAACAAAATATAGTTTGCATACAGTTCAGATATTTAATCTAAGAGCTGGTCAACAGCAGAAAATTTTTACTACTACAGCTATGTCAATCAACGGTGCTTTGAACAAACAAACAAACAAAAACAAACAAAGCTATTCTGATAAAAGCCTTCTGTACTCCAAATCTGTCTCCTGTTCAAATGAAAATCTCAGCCTCTCTGATATCCCTTGGTGGTGTCTAGCCAAGAGGTCAAGCTAAACACAGCTGAAAATGAGCTCCTAATCCCACTCACAGCTCTTTAGCCTTCCCTGGTTCCTTCTTTCTCAATCACTGTAGGCCAGTGGTTCCCAGCCTTTTCTCTGCCATGGCACACCTTGATACCTTCAAATTTCTCAAGGCACACCACCATTAAAAAACTCATGATTTTCAAATTAACTTAAACACTTATGAATATTCATGAACCATGGCACAGTGTTTGAGAAACGCTGCTGTGTGGGGTAGTAGGGGTAGCAGAACAGGGGTGGCAAAACATGGGAGGTCAGGAGTCATGTGCAGTGGCAGAAGAGAGAATGGGGAGCAGGGCAGGGGTGGCAAAAGAGGACAAGGGCAGCCATGTGGGGAACAGCACAAGGGCAGCAAAAGAGGAGAGAGGAAGGGAGAACAAGAGTGGCTTTGTGGGGGTCCAGGGGAAACCTGGGGAGTGGGAAGATAGGGCAGAGGAGCACAGCACAGCACCCACTTCACCCTTCTCCACAGTGGGTCCCTGCCACCCACGGCAAATCCTCACCCCACTGCTGCTCTCTCCCACCCCAGTGGGTCCCGTCCTTCCCTCCCCCAGCCCCTGCTGCCTGTGATGGACCCTCCCATCACTGCAGGGGCCAGAACTGGGCCTCCAGCCCCCAGCTACACCCCCCTCACACAGCCACCCAACTCCCAAACTAAACAACCACCACATTGCACCCCCTTGCTACACATCTTCTGCTACACATCCACTCCCACCCACCTCTGTTACACACACACACACACACACACACACCCCTGCCCCACACAACGCCCAGCAGCACCTCAAAGCCCTTACCTGGGCTGTTTGCAGGCTGGCTGACACAAGCTGCTCTGCCCTGCATGGGGAGATTCACACACTCCCAGCCTCTCGCCCGTCTCTGCTGGCTGGGTTAAGGTGGAGCGGGGTTTAAGGTGGAGCCACCTGAATGCTGCATTAGGGTTGCTCCTGTTATTTTTAGGGGAACCCCTGGAACTGCACATTCTGGTGCCTTCCTCTATTTTCAGGAGGGCTGGAAGGCTGCCTGCCTAAAAATAGGGGGCCCCAGAACTGTGTTCCGGTGCCTTCCCCCTTACTTGCACCCCTGCCCTTTCCTAGCCCTGCACAGCCCACGTGCCTGGGCTGAGCAAGGAAGAAACTTTAATTCCAGCTCTAGGGGATGCTCTTGGCATACTTTGGGTATTGCCCCAGCACACTGGTTGGGAACCACTGCTGTAGAAGATAGTACCTCAATCATGCCTGTCACTCAGGCTCATACCTGGGCATCATCTTTGACTCAGAATTCTCTATAGATTCTCTTATTCAAGCTATATGTATAATCTGACGATTCCTTTTGCACAATATCTAACACATGAACTCTCATGCATCTACATGTTCAAAACTCTCATCCAAACTCATCTTGCATCTTAATTACTGGAATATCCTCTTCAGCCTGGACGAGCGCAGTCTTGCACCAATCATATCCAGAATACTGCTGCAAAAGTTCAATCTCATAACCTCTTGCTGCAACTACATCATGCCTTTCTTAATCCCCCCACTGGCTCCCCCTTCTCTATTGCAGGAAGGTTTGCACTCACTTTCAACGTCTCACGCAGCCAATTAACCACCCTATCATCTTTCATTTGTTATGAAGCTCCCAGTGCTTGCCTCCAGCCAGCCAATGATGCCAGTCTACTTGCTTCAAAGTGCCTGACAAAGTGAGATTTTCTCCCACAAAAAGCTCATGCGATAAATAAATTTGTTAGTCTTTAAGTGCCACAGGACTCCTTGTTTTACTGAACTAGACTAACATGCCTACCCTTTGGAACTAGTCTACTTACTGTCCACTTGTTAAACTTTCAGATACCTTTGTACTTTCTCCACATGCTCTGCAGCATCCCCAAAGCCACCTCATTACACATTTAAATCATTCCTCCAAATTCTTTTTCTGTGATGCATATAGAAAAGGCTTAACAGGCAGATGCTTGTGTGCAGGGACCACAGCCTACTGTGCTGACCAATATTATTTCACCGCTTCTTTGTATGCCGTCATATGTCTGTATCCACCTGTTGTCTCGCCATGTACTTAAGACTGCAAGCTCCTTGAGGAAGGGTCAGTCTGTTGCATATTTGTACAGCACCTAGAAAAATGTGGTCCTGGACTTAGGAACTACCACAATACAAATATGTATTAATGAAATCATTGGAACTGTAAATGCAGTTTTGCTGTACACAATGCCTGTTGGAATAGTTTGCTCTAGACAGGAAACCAGCATAATGTATAGCACTATAAGTTCTTTAGTACCAGTAAAAGTGTGTCAACACTAGTTGGCTGTGCCAATTTAATTATATTGGTACAGTTAAATCAGTAAAGCTTCCTGGGGAAGACTGGGTCTTAGTAAAATTCAGTAAGCCTTGCAATATTGGTCAATTTCACTGGGGGAAAATAAATAAATAATGGGGGTGGGGGTGGGAAGAGAAGCGGTAGACTCCCTCAAATGCCGCAGATAAGAAGTATACTCCAATAATGAAACATTCCTTAACCACTATTTAAGAAACAACTTGTGCAGTTAAACTGCTGTGCTTGAAGAAAACACCAAAATCCTCCACCTATTTAGATTAAAGCAGGGGTCTCAAACTCAAATCATCACGAGGGTCACAAGAGGACTAGTACAGGGCCATGTGAGGAGTAGTACCTTAGCCCAAGGACCACACCACGGAAACCTTTCCATACAAGGATATTGCAAATATTGGTAACAATAGTGTCACTGTGGGCTGCAGGAAATAGCTTTAGGGGCCGCATGCGGCCTGTGTGTCTGAGACCCCTGGATTAAAGGCTAATCCAAGATTGTACATCAAAGTTCCCTCTAAGGGCATTTTAGTGATGTGGGGGAATCCCATCAGTGTTCAGTGGAGTTGCTCCTGTGCCAAAATGAACATGGTCTATTGCAACAGAAGGTGTACAAATCACATCAAAACTGAGGCTTTTAAAAAAAAATCAAAATGGACTTATGTTTGGAAATACCAGAGTTGATCAATTAAGCTACATTATGAAGAGGCAGTTGCCTGTGTACAGTTAAAGTTGTAACCAGCTTCTCATTATAAACTCAATTTCTCTTTCACTCACATTCTCTCAAATGTGAAAGAGATGGCTTCCCTGCTTCAAATTTCAGAAGTGACCTAAGAACAAGTAAATTTTTAAGACTTACTATGGATAAGGTTCATACAGATTTTGTAGAGAGAGGGAGGAGAATCAGAAGGAAGCATTTAGAAAGTTAAAAGTGAGTCACCTTTGGGAAATTCTTTTAATGCATTTGTGACTGCACTGATATTTGCCTTTTTACAAGAGAAGAAAATAACACAGCACCTGCTGCATGCCCACATGGCGAACTGTAGGAACTGCAGACAGCAGCAGGAATCGAACCTCCTGGGACTCTTACCACAAAACAAATGACTATCCTAAAAATACTATATGAGCTAAAGAATAACTCCTTTAAGTTGAAAAAAGTAGCAGCTGTGACTAAAACCTGCATCTTCTGGCAAAAGCCATTCAGATGATGCACTGAGAAAGCACATCCACCTACCATCATGGAAATGTAGGCCCTCAATGGGTTATCTAGTACAGACCTTTGCATGAGGAAGGACTAAGTATTATCCAGCACAGGGGTCTCAAACTCAAATCACCATGAGGGCCACATGAGGACTAGCACAGGGCTGCATGAGCACTAGTATGTTAGCCCGAGGGCCACACCACTGAAACCTTTTCATACAATAACGTTGCAAATATTGGTAATGATAAGTGTCATTGCAGGCTGCAGGAAATAGCTTTAGGGGCCACATGCAGCCCACAGGCCACGTGTTTGAGACCCCTGATCTAGACCATTCCTGGTAGGTGTTTGCCTAATCTGTTCTTAAAAGCTTCCAATGATGGAGACTTCATGACTTTTCATACCTGTTCCTGTGCCTACCCTAGCCTTCTCACTCCAGCTTCCAAGTTGTGGTGGTCTCTTGAGGGACATCTTATTGGCCCTTTTATTCTGCCACAAGCATCCCCAGTAGACACACAGCTGAGGGCCTAAAAAAAGCAATGGGACAGTAGGGTCCCATTGAGGTGCATGTCTGACACTACCAGTAATCTCAAACCTATCAATGACAGGTCTGGTCCCAAAAGATCTTGGAGAGAATGTTATTGAAGGTCTTAGCTGAAAATGGCATCAATCTGGTTTTCTTTAACATACAGCCAAGAAATCAATGATTCCTCTCAAGACATTTGGTTACAGTCAAATATAAAATTGTCTCATGGTGGAAAGGAACTCTCTCCTCTCCATAAAGCTCAGAAGACTCCAAGCAGATGAGAAAAGAAAACAGATATACAAAAAAAAAAAAAAAAAAAAAAAAAAGGCAGTTTCTGACACTAAATCACTTTTTGTTTCTTTTCTGCTCCCACACACTCAGAAAGATTACCAATTTTTTTCCATCCCAACAGTACAGTAACACAATAGCTTTCATGTCACTGCTAAGCTATCTTAAGGATATTAAACAAATACAAGAAGTCAAGGCATTTGTGGTAACAGTTTTCTATTGAGAGGGTGAAATATTTGAAATGCTTGCCTGAGCACCTAGCTTTCCTCACAAACTAGATGCAACTCCTGGAAGGTTGCTGGAACGATGCAGAATCCCAAGCAAAAGTAAAGGTCAGGCTACCAGTGGGAGGAGAATCCGTAGTTCAAGCATAATCTGACGGGCCCCAGAACCCTCCTAAACTCCGGGCCCACATCATGCATGTGCAAGCCCCATGCCAGGTAAGCATTTGCAGCTACTTCTCAGTACCATACACATTGGTTATCGCGCCATAAAAATACCGGCCCTGATCCTGGCCTCACACGCTGTCCCCTCCACCCCCTGCACCTCCCTGACCTCGATCCTGGCCTCACATTCTGTCTCCACTGCCCCCTGGCCATGATCCTGGCCTCACACGCTGCCCTCTACCCCTTATCCTGGGCCCACACGCTGCCCTCTACCCCCATCCTGGTCTCCCATGCTGCCCCTTGCATCCCCTAGATGGTACTTGGCCCTGGCATGAATTCAGAGAACTGGACTCAGTGACCTCTCTCAGTCCCTGACCAGGCTGCTCCTGCCCTGAGCATGCTCAGATGTGTGTTCAGGGCAGGAGATCTGAAAACTCCCCGAGCCTGGCCATAGGTCCTGAGCCAGGGGAGGGTGGAACAAGCTTTCCACCTGATTTTTCTATTTTTCTGGGCCCTGGAAGTCTGGCCCCTGAAATTTTTCCAGGGCATTCCTGCTGATTTTAACCCCTGGAGGAGATGGGCCAGACTAAACTGCAAGTCTCCACAGACAGTCTCTGGTATGACTATGTTTAAGACCTTGTGGCAGGGAGAGAGAGCTAGATCTCATTAGAAAGGAAAATTCTCTTTACATAAAAATAAGAAAAAAAAAAACCAAAATTAGACCCTGATTCTACAAAGCATGGCCCCACACTCAAGAGTCCCAGGGAGGTTAAGCATCTGCATATCTAAACTGCTTTGCAGGTCAGGGTTAGTTTCCACATCACAAAAGCCAACATCACAACTGGATCCCTAGTTAGCATTATCATTAGCAAAGCCAAAAACCAGATATTTATATGGCACTACAGGTGTTTAGTGCTTTATTGAGATAGAAGAGACATAGACCCTGCTCACAGCACTTACAATTTTGAACCCTGATCTCATCAGTGGAGCTCTTCATGGGTTTTGGGCATCCGGTCTTTCAAAGCTCACTGAAGTATCAGAATGTAAAATCCTTCAGCCCTTTCTCATGAGCAATTCCATTAAAGTCAGGAATGAATAGGAGATGAGGGATCTGGTCTCATGTTAGGCATGACGAGGAGAGAAGACAACAATCAAGAGAGAAGAAAAAGGAGGAAGAGGAGGGTATATGAAAGGCTATAATGTTATGTGCACAAAGTGCTCATTTCGTATTTCTTGTTTTAAGTTGATTTACTGGTATTACAAAATGCCAGGGCAGGGCTGACACTTAGAGCTGGGGTGACGTAGGGAAAACTTATCTTGTCACTGCTCACTGGTATCTAGTGTGTGAATAAACCATTAGTGTGTGGAGAAACCATACAGGGCCAGAAGGGACCTCAAAAGGTCATCTACTTCACCACCACCACCACACCCTGCTCCCGTTCTGAGGCAGGACCTAACATACCTAAACCATCTCTACCAAGTGTTTTTGTCAGACTCAGGACTGGAGAGCCCCTGGTGCCAGGTCATCATGGCAACCAGTAATTGCTGTGCCATGGCACTTTGGGGATGCCATGCCCCCTGGCATTGAAAAAAAAAAAAGCTGCTGGTGCCAACAGTTTCAAGTTTTTTGGCAGTGGTGGGTGCCTTAGTTTGGGCTGGCACTTAGCATGCCACTACATTTGACAAGCTCTGGGCTAACCTGTTCTTAAAAACCTCCCAAGGACAGGGACTCCACAACTATCCTTATAATCTGAACACTTTTCCGACTATCTAACCTAAATCTCCCTTGCTACAGAATAATCTTCTTGTCCTACCTTCAGTGGACACAGCAAACAATTCAGCACTATCCTCTTTAGAAGAAACCTTCACATATTTGAAGATTTAGCTGGTTCCCCCTCAGTCTTCTTTTCTCACGACTAAACATGCCCAGTTTTGTTAACCTTTCCTCATAGGTCAGGGTTTGTAAACTATTTATCATTTTTTGTTGCATTCTTCTGGACATTTTCCATTTTGCGCACATCTTTCTTAAAGCAGGGTGCCTAGAATTGGACAATGTACTCCAGCCAAGGCCTCATCACTGCCCAGGAAAGCAGGACAATTGCCTCCCGTGTCTTTCACATCCGTGCTCTGTCTCGTATGTAAATGAAGGATGCCAATCCCCAAGGTTCTCAAAATGTAGCTTTTTAAAAAGCAAGAGACTGTTCTGTGACTGTCCTTTCCAAAGGTTTTACCAAATATTTAGATTTGATGGGTCTCATGTTGTGGCGAAGGGATCACTTCTCTTCTCATCATAATATTTGAATGGTAGCGTACTCCTGTGTGACACAGTGTTTATAAAGTTACCTTAGTTCTAATGTCACGCTCCACCATTATCAGACTATTCAACTTGAATTCTAATAAAACAGGACACAGTTTCCAAAAATCTGACAGGACCCCAGGTAACTTTTCAGATACAAGACAGACATAAAAGTTGGCTTCTTCCTTCATCAACTATGTTTGATAGCCTGAAATGGCAGAACCACTATTTTAGGATCACATTCCTTTAACAGGTGGGAAGGATTGTAGGAACATAAAGGTTTCCTGGCATCTGCAAGGATGAATCACACCCAGCAGGATAGGGTAGTAGGGAAGCATTCTGGCTCAGCCCTGGCCTAAAGGGCTGCAGAGAGAAGGATACACCTTATGTTTCAGAAACACAAAACAGTGACAGGAAATACACCAAATAAGACACCAACATACCAACACAAAAATATGAAAGCTTCAGAGTGGGCCAGCAACAGAGAAATTTTCTCCTGTGAGGAAGAAAGTTCAGAGAAAGACTGTGCTAAATTCCAACAGAAAAGGCAACAGAAAAAGGCAAATCAACAGAAAAAGGCAAATTAATTGGGTGTCTAGGACAACCAGATACCAAATATTGGAGTAGCAGGATGGTTAAACATTTATTCTCTCTTAATGGGCTACTTTATAAACTTGAGTAGCCAAAAAAAGTACAATTCTTCACTCAATATTTTGTATGTGTATTCAACCCCAGAAGAGAGGTTTTTTCTACCAGTAGCAACTTTTCTTAAATGATAAAGCAGTATCTTATTGATGGAATGAAAGTAAAAGCTACAATGAGATATAGTTAAAATGAGAGTTGAAGAATTTGTACGAACAAAACTACATGCCATACCCCTGTGAATCATGCTACAAACTACAGTATAAAAGTGGTAATACTCCAGTTAGTTAATATGACTAATGTATTATGGCTGTATAAAATATGCTGAAACAGTTTTGAACGCGTGAAACACTTTGATAACACTATTGAAAGAAGTTCAAGACCAGCTCAGTTAGAAGTTTGGACTGTAAGTTGTCAGGCAATTGCCTAAAACAGAAAGTACGTACCATCTAGCACCTTCAGCCTTAATCCTGCTGAACCACCAATAAAGTGAGAAAAGGGCGGACAGGGGCAAGCACAACTACCAACTGCATTATTAAACAGTAGGAAAACTGACTCATCAAAAGGACACAAGAAGAATTCCAAACTGTTAATAATTCAAGGAGGGATATCTTAAAACATCTTGAAAGGAAGGACAGTCTTGTTGTTAAGAAGTAAGCTGAGCCACAGACTTCCCGTGTATCTTCAGGCAAGTCATTTGAATTCTCTGTGCCACAGTTCCTGATCTGTAAAACGGCAATAATGATTCTTCTTTTCTCCCACCCTTTGTCCACGTTTGCCTATGTAGATGGCACGCTCTTCGGGACAGGGACCATTTCAGACTCTTCCTTGCTATGACTATATAAAGAAACTACCACAGTGGGGAGTTCTGATTTTGGCTGGAGCCTCTATACACTACCAATACAAATGACAAAAATATCCTGCTGGATGAAAGGTAGCCTGTAAATTCTTTACCAAAAAAACCACCACTAGATTTCTGCCCATTTTACGTAATATGATGTATAAAAAAGTCAGGAAGACTTGAAAAGAAAAAGAACCCCAAGAAGTTTCCACATAAGAATGTGACAACTGCCATACTAGTCAGCCCCTTGTCTATCTTGCCCAGTATACTGTCTCCAGCAGTAGTCTGCATCAGAACATCAGGGTGAGCATGGTTTTTGTATTGTGTGAAACAGTAAACAACACCTTTCTATCTGTTCACTTTTCCCACGTCACCCATCATTTTATAGAACTCCATCATATCCCTGCCCCCAACTCTTTTTTAAGATTAAAAAGCCCTAATCTTTCCATCCTCCCTTCACATGGCACCCTTCCACATCTTTTATCATCTTTACTGCCCTTCTTTGAACCTCTTCTATTTCTACTCTCTTTTTTTGTGATGGGGCAACCAGAACTAGACACAGTATTTAAGGTGTGGGCATGCAATCGATTAATATAGTTGCATTATAATATTTACTGCCTTATTTTTATCCTTTTCCTAATAGTTTCTAACACATTGTTAGCCTTTTAGCCTACTGGTGTGCACTGAGCACAGGTTTCCAGAGAACTCTCTGATGACTCCAAGATCTCTTTCATGGGTGGTTAACAGCTAATTTAGAACCCATTACATGGATGGATGGAGGGATGGATGGGACTAATTTGCCTAATTTTGCATTACTTTGTACTTATGAACCCAAAATTTTATCAGCCAGTTTATTGCCCAGTAGCCCAGTTTTCTGAGATCCTTCTGTAACTCTTCAGTCTGCTCTGAACCTAACTACCTTGAGTAAACCTGTATCATCAGTAAGCTTTGCCACTTCATAGTTCACCCCATTTCCAGCTCATTAATGAATATGTTGAATAGCACAGGTCCCAGCAAGAAACCTTGGAGAACCTGCTATTCAGCTCTCTTTACTTTTTTTAAATCCTGAAATTATTACTCATGGTCTTGTCTGTTTTTTTTCTGGAGGATTTCTTGGTGATCTCAAGAGATGTCACAACTCATAAGCACTCTCTCTCAACATTTCTGAGGTGGCAGCAGCAGCGGCAGCATTAACTATCTAAAAAGGATCTTATTTTGTCAGAGCGTTTAGTAAGTGCTGCAGTTCAGTGTTAAAAAAATATGCATTTTGAAATGAGACAGAGTCCCTTTCTCCTATTGTTCACTTTTCATCACTTATCCAGTGATCAGTCTTGCAGGACAAACAAAACAAAAACAGTAAATTGTAACACTGTTCATGTAAAAAATGAGATTTAAAAAAAAAAATATTTCTAGCCTTCTGTATATATAGCAAAAAGCAGCAGGGAGGGTACACACTTAATTTCTTCTGTCCAGATTGGGGTGCATTTTGAAAGGTATTCTATTTACTCTCATCTATCTGCTCACACAAAAGACAGCATCTGGTGAAGCTGCTAAGAAATCTTTAAAAACAAAGTTAATCCCCACGTGTATGCTCATACACACACCAAAAGACCAGCTAACAAGGCTATGATGGACATATGCATCTCAATCAATCAGTTAAGTCTTGGACCAAATTTCAAGTTTTATTTAAAAAAACAAAACACTGTAAAAATCCTTTAAAAAGCCCTTAAGACCAGCTGGAAATGTTTCCATGATACAACAAAAACACCCTCTGTCATATATGCAATTAATGTAGAAGGGTGGTAGCATATTAACAGAAAAGATTAAACTGACAAGTTCAGTGTAATTTTTCAAACTAAGAAAAATATAAATGGTAAAATAATAGTAAAAATATTTAATGTTTAATTGGGTTATAAAGATGTTCTCTGTGATTTTTAGCCAGAGAACAGGCCACACACTATTTACAAAGCACAGCTTCTGACTTTAGGAGAGTCCCCCATTTATTAATTTAAAAAAAAAAGTATTATAGGCTCGGAAGCACTTTTGGGTTCTTTTCGCTCCCTGAAGGAATCTCGGATTAAATCTGTCATGTCACACACACCAAAGAATTCTTTGCAACCCAAAGTATTAGGGCTTCTTCTATGAACCAGGAAGTAAATCTGTGATGTTAATATTTATTCCTGTGCTTGATGTTCCTTGGAGCCTGGTTAGGGGGTCGTTTTGGCATATGATTCACAGATTAGCAAATTCTTATTTTCATTTTAGGTTTTAAATTCGCCACTATAGGCTGTGTTACTTCTATAATAATTTCTTATTCACTTTGGCCTCCAAATCGCCAAAGCACTACAGCACACAATTGGCCTTGAGGAACCCAACTGATTTATGTTTATGAGGTTCAGTATAGAATTGAGTGCTCTGCAGAGTCAATTTGTGATCCATTAAACAACAAACAACAAAAGGAGCCCTTTTCTGTTTGTGTAAACAGACTACCTGTGCACACACATACACATAAATCACATTAGTTATGCAAGCAGTTCTCTTGAAAGCAACAAGACTACTTGCATGAGAAAGGATTACTTAGGATACAGCCCAAAACACTGTAGGCCTCTTATTACTCAACACAGACGTGGCTTCCTGCTCATCATCCCTCACACAGGCTCTGTCTTTGACTTCTAAACGAGAGAGAAAAATCAAGATCTGCCTCCCATACTGCATGTATAATTTGGAGACTTTCTGGTCATAACCGGCCCACTATTGTGTCTGTCCATCTCCTACTCTACTTCAGCGCCTTCTTTCCCCCTCACTGCAAAATACCCATCCATCACACAGTCCTGCAAAACCAGAAGAGAGCAAGCCTCCTGGTCTACACACGGCCACGCCAAAGTCCATTATAAAGTAGGGGAGGGACAAGAAGTGGATGGCGCGTGCAAACAAGAGGACGCCCAACTTCTGAGCCCCTCGCCCTGCCTCCATGGCCAGAAATAAAACAACTCTGCTGAGTAAGGCAGCGCCACAGCCCCTGCATTTACAACCGCGCCTCGCCGAGAGTAAATGCAGATGAGGGAGGCTGCCCCAGTCACTACAGACGCCAGCCCCTGCCCCCCAAGTCCCCCCGGGTGAGGCGCCCCCTCCAGCCCCGCTAGGGGGCGCCCAAGCCCCGCCGGGGAGACCGGCCCCTCCCCCACCCCGCCTGTGGGGAGCCCCGGGCCCGCCCTGAGGCGCTCGCGCTCTCTCCCCTCGCCCGGGGCGGTACCTGGCGGGCGGCGCCGGGCTCGTGCCCCGCTGAGGCGGGCGGGGGCCGGGGGGGCGGCGCTGCCCCTTTGTGGCAGGCGGGCGCGGGGCGGAAAGATGGAGGCGCCGGAGCTCCCATTCCCGGCCCTGAGCTCGGGCGACTGGCCCCGCCCCTTCCCCCGCCAAACCGGCCAATCCGAAGGCGAGGTCCGGACGACGGGACGCGGCCTCCAATCCCACCGCTCCGTCCGCGGCTCGGCCAATCACCGCCGTGTTGTTGGGACGGCCGGGAAAAAGTCCTTCTGAAAGCGGAGCCGCGGTTGGCTGGAAGTGGCGGGGCGAGAGGAAAAGCGCAGGGGATTGGCGGGCTGGGGCGGAAGGGGGTGTGGCTGCTAGGTGACCGAGGCCCTGCGGGGTCAATGGCGGATGTGGAGTGGGGCGCGGGGCGTGTGTCGCCGTAGGGGCCGCGCTCGGCTGCGGGGCTCGGCCGACGGGAAGGTGGGCGGGGTCTGAGGGGTGGGGGCTGCGGGGCTGCAGGCGCGTGGTTGGGGAGGGGGCCGGGTTGCGGGAGGGTTATGGGCTGGGGGGGCGGATGGGGGGCCTGGCTATGGGGGTGCAGGGCTGTGAAGGGGGCTGGGCTGCTGGGGGGTTAGGGCTGTGGGGGGGCATAGGGCTGTGAAGGGGGGCTGGGCTGTGGGGGGGTGAAGGGGGTGCCTGGCTGTGGAGGGGGGCTGGGCTGCAGTGGGGGTTAGGGCTGTGGGGGGCAGATGGGGGGCGGGCTGGGGGCAGGGCTGCGGTTGGGGTCCAAGGGGACCGACTGGCAATGATGGGGGCACAGGCAGGGGTGGGTGGTGGGGGTTGCTGAGAAGAAGGTTATGGATTCCTGTTCCGTGTTTCGTTTCAGCTGGTATCTGCCCGGCTGAGCCAGGCTGCCTTTGAAACCAGCTCCCCGCAGGAGTAAATCAGGTGAGCAGGATAAAAATGTTCAATCAATCAATCAATCATTTGTTCAATCAATTTAATCATAGGGCTTTAGTGGGCTACGTATGGTTCGTCAGAACAGATGCCTCTTGCAGTTCCTAAGTATAAGATCATCCTCTTTGCTTGGGCTCTTTGATCTATGGCAGAAGCTGACGTTTAAACCATCCTTAGTGGGATTCAGAATTAACGCCGCTTTGAGGTAAGCAGGAAAGTTCACAGGTTTTACCAACATGATCAGGCCAGTTCAGGCTTGGGCAGATGTTTCTTGGTTCCACTTTAGGATGTTTTGAAAGTTTTCTTTGAGGTTGACTGTTTGTTTGTGGTTATGGTAGCAGCTAGAGGTTGATTTATTGCACAAGATAATGGATTCATGTATAGTGAAAACACTGTTCTATCCAGAGTGCTACCTCTCAAAGTAGTGATGCAAGTTCTGGACTTATTTTTTTCTTTAAAGTGTTTATGGCAGCCTCAGGGTGGGGGAGGTAAAAGCTCATCAAGCCCCCAAGAGCTGCCACAAATTAAATCCGTCTACCTTTCCTTCTCAAGCAGATCTATGCTAGCTACATCCTCTTTCAGTTGCTTTTTGCATTAAGCTGTATATTTGGTCCTTTGGCTGCAGCGGTCCTGTGAAGAAACAATGTTTATGTACAAGATTTTTGTGATCTGAGAGCTGTTCATGCCTTTGTACAAAAGCAAAGTAAGCTAAAAAGAATGGTGGCAGAATTCTTGGAGGAATTCAACCACTGAGAGCTTGGATATTAAATAGTTGGAGACTGATAGTTCTTTGGATCATCAGCAAAGTACCAAGACAGCAGCTCCAGTACATCTTCTGCACTCAACTTTTTTTTCTGAAAGGCAAGGGAAATATGTATTAGGGTCTGGTCACTTTACTATCACTGGAATTTGGGAAAAGGTCTGAAGCTGCAGGGATTTTTAAGCTATCTGCCTGCAAAGTACGGAAGAGAGCACTCTTTTGGGTTGCATCCAGTTTGCATGAAGTAAGCCTTCCAAACATAAGGGCCAGAAACTTTTAAATGATTGGTTAATTTCTGTAGAAGCTGATGTCTTAGGTCCTAGATACATGACTGTTTAATCAGATAAGAGTGAGTTTCTTAGTGAAATAGGTCACATTATGAAGGAAAGATAGTTTGGCCATGCCTGCCCTAGACTGTGGCTCTTGAATGTAAAAGTGTGGCTTCCAGAAGAACATCAGCAAAGCAATTTAGGAAAGCAGCTGCAACCTAGGAGTTCAGGAGGTGGTAGGGATGGTGGGGAGAAGCACAGCATGGTTGGGGATGGTGGGGAGATGTACAGCATGGTTGGGATTTTAAAAAACTTGCCACGAGCCTGCAGTCTTCCACATTGAGCAGCAACTAAGTTTTTGCTGTATAGGCCTAATTTTCATAGTAACCTTAAGTAATTATTAGAATTTGACATTAGTAGGATCAATATTTGTCCTCTTTTTACGATAAAATTGAAGTGTGCAATGAATTTTAAACTTAGTAATTTTGGAGTAGGTAAAAACATATGGCTATATGCCTCAGTGTGGCTCTCAAAGGTTTAATAATCAACTTGTGTGGCTCTTGAGTTCCATAAGTTTGGCCACCCCTGGTCTAGGGTTTGGAGTAGTACTGTACAGTTCAGTGTCAAGCTCTGCTATTAATTTGCTGTGTGGACTTCAGAAAGTCACTTCAGTTTCTCTGCCTGTTTAATGTGAATTACATGAGCTAATTTCTGTTGGTGGTGGTGTGCTCTCAGGGACACAAGATTTTATTTCAAGGCACATTTTTTTCAGCTTGTTACAAAGAATACCCACCAAAAACTATGATTTAATAAAGTCAAAGGTTCCGCCTCCCCCACATTGGGCATCTTTGATAACCCTCTATGGAAGGACACTGGTTTGACTGTCTAGTCAGTCAGTTTCCCTATTTATGTTGCACTTTTATACAGAAACAGAAATAGTTTTCTGACAAAAATAGGCCAAAGCGATTCAGACTGCACAGAACTGCAGGGGGACTTGGACAGATGTAACCTAGAAGTACATTTCACTTATTCTTTTAAAATAAGATTTCAAATTGATGGTTCCTGTTAATGTTTTTAAATTGCTCTGAGATCCATGACATTGGACTTACCCAAAGCAAGCAAGGAGTCCTGTGGCACTTAAAGACTAACAAATGCATTTATTGCATGAGCTTTCTTGGGAGAAAAGCCCACTTCATCAGATGCTTTGAAGACGTAAGATTTTCTTCCACAAAAGCTCATGCAATAAATAAATTTGATAGTGTTCAAGTGCCATAGGACTTCTTGCTTGTTTTGCTGAACTAGATTAACAAGGCTACCCCTTTGGAACTGGACTTATCCAATATGTCATGTTCTAGGTTTCTATCAAGATGTACTGGAGGACAGAAGTTTGCAGCTCATTTGCAGTTGACTAATTCCTCATGGTCTTCATTTTTCAACTCACTTGTTAGATCCAAAATAAATATTGGGGTGCGGGTAGATTTTTAAAAAGCATTTCCTGGTGTGATGTGATATGATTGTTGTTCAAAATGTGCCCATTTAGATCCATGTTAGAGCAGTTTTTCTTCCCCACCCTCCCCCCAGAATTTAACAGTAGTATTGTGGTGTTCCAAACTTAATCTTTTGAAAAGGCAAATAAAATCCCATAATCAATGGGGAGGCCTTAAACCAGTGGTTTTCAAACTACAGATCAGTACCCAGTACCATGTCATGGAGTCCTCTGCTACCCAAAAGACTGGAACGCATTACTTAAAGATGTAATTGTTGGGTTGTGCACATAAATTATTTTTTTTTTTCAACTGGGTCCTGAGGAAAAAAGTTTGAAAACCACACCTTAAACTGTCAATTGCTGCTGACCAAGGTCCTGATCCTGAAAATATTTATTCATGTGCTTAACTTTTCTATTTAATTGCAGCCTTGAGTGTGTAAGATTTTAAACCCCAAGTCTTACAATTCTTTTGTGTTCTGATGTAAGCACTGAGATGTTAGATGCTTAACAATCAGGCACACAACACAAACTGGGGGTATGAAATAAACGGGGCCATGGGATTATGAAAGACAGTTAGAAACTTTTTTAATGGCATACATATTTACAAGGCTTTTGAAAAAGCAGGTAGCTCTTCTCGCTCCACTGCTGATGGATTTATTTTATGCTGTCAGCTAAACAGTAAATGGGGAGAATGAGGTAGCTCTGATAATTAAATAGAATCCCTACCAGTAAGTCAGATCCAAGAAGTTCTACTGACAGTGTCCTAAATCTTGGGGGGGGGGATGTTCATGGGATGGTTAAAATGGAGTTTTTGAAGTAGGCTTTCCTAAAATACACTGTGAGTTTCATAGCTTTTGATGAGGTTTAGAAAAGAAAAAAAACACTTCAGAATTTGGGTATACTATTTTTGTATGTGAAATTTGTGAGGGAGGTAATAATATGAAGATTTTTTAAAAATATGATGGCTGGAACAATTCTAAAATCTGCACTTATTTTTCATACCTGCCCCTCTTTTCTTTTTACTGTACTCAAGCCTGTATTTGATATATGCTACTTTTGATGTTGAGGGTACAGGGAGACTGCCATGGAGCATGGGTAGGACCCCAGTCTTAAACCTCTGAAGTAGATTCCCGTTGTACACCATGTAGAGACAGCTCAAGAGTTAAAGAAATGATGGCATCCTGCTTGGTGCTGTTCTAAGTAGATAATAGTTTCCTGCTCAGAATAATCCTTTTGACAACAGCTCCTTTTTAACAGAGAAAATACTTTAGATTCAGTAGTGAGGAAAAACTCTCCAACAGCAGTTCGTTCTGATGAGTTAACAGTGCTCCTCATTATCAGTTCTGTGTGAACATCAGTCCTGCAATGAGCAAGAATCCCCTTTAGGTATCACTGGTCAGCAGCTCAGCCAGAGGACATCACTGAGTAATTCCCTTGGAAATTTACAAGAGGAAGCAGAGAAAACTAGTACATGTTGCTCGCTGTTCAAAACTGCTGAATATAAGCAGGCCACTAAGTAGCATTAAACAAAAATTAAAAGCCGTCTTTCATCATCAGTATTATGAATGCAGATTAGTTTGAGGGACAAGGGAAAGAGCAAATTCATTATAAGCAGACATCTAAACACCAGAACATTCTGAATGTAAATTGCTAACTTGTCTTGCTGAAAAATGGGAGTATCTGAAGATGATTCAACTTTTCATGGCATTTTGTCTTTCTGCTCCAGGATGTGGCCACTGGGAAAACAGTTTTATTAGGTTCCCCATAATGATGCTGAAAACACTTTTGTCTTATAAAGTGAAAGCTAAGCTGTGGCATTAGCTGAGGGGAGAACCTGGTTTTGATGACTGCTGTACGTAGTTAGTTTCTCTAAAATAAAGGGATCCTCTGTGCTCACTAATTCTCTCAGGGTTGTTGTGAGCTTAGGTCAGACAATTGTGCATGCAAGACTTTCATAGAATCATAGGGTTGGAAGGGACCTCATAGGTCATCTAGTCCAACCCCCTGCCAGAGGCAGGACCACTCCCCCTAAACCATCCCAGTCATGGTTTTGTCCAGCCGGGCCTTAAACACCTCCAAAGATGGAGACTCCACTACCTCCCTTGGCAGCTCATTCCAAGGCTTCACTACTCGCCTAGTAAAAAAGTTTTTTCTAATATCCAGCCTCGACCTCCCTAACTGCAACTTGAGACCATTGCTCCTCGTTCTGTCCTCTGTTATTACCGAGAACAGTCGAGCTCCATCTTCCTTAGAGCATCCCTTCAAGTAGTTGAAGTTTGCTATCAAATCCCCCCTCAATCTTATCTTCTGCGGACTAAATAAGCCTAATGCTTTCAGCCTTTCCTCATAGGGCTTGTGCTCCAGCCCATTAATCATTTTGGTTGCCCTCCTCTGAACTCTCTCTAGCATGTCCCTGTCCTTTTTGTAGTGGGGAGCCCAAAACTGAACACAGTATTCTGGATGTGGCCTCACCAGTGCAGAATAGAGGGGAATGATCACATCCCTTGATCTGCTGGTAATACTTCTTTTGATGCAGCCTAGTATGCCATTGGCCTTTTTGGCAGCAAGAGCACACTGCTGACTCCTATCTAGCTTCCCATCCACCATGACCCCCAGGTCCTTTTCTACACTGCTGCTACTTAACTGAATGTTCCCCAGCCTGTAGCAGTGCATGGGGTTTTTCTATCCCAAGTGCAGGATTTTACACTTGTCCTTATTGAACCTCATAAGATTTCTATTGGCCCACTGTTCTAATTTATCTAGGTCTCCCTGAATCCTGTCCTTGCCCTCCAACGTGTCTACTGTCCCGTCCCGTCCCGTCCCGTCCCCCCCCCCAGCTTGGTGTCATCCACGAACTTACTGAGAATGCGGTCTATTCCGTCATCCAAATCATTGATGAAAATGTTGAGCAGAACCGGCCCCAGGACTGACCTCTGGGGCACACCACTCATTACTGGTTGCCAGCTAGACATGGAACCATTGATTCCTACATGCTGAAACCGTTAATCTAGCCAGTTTTCTATCCACTTTAGTGCTGAAGAAACTGCTGGGCTTTTTCAGAGGCTATGTCTACACTTAGAGTAGCATATAGAGTACATACAACATGAGTAGCTACATGTGACAGTGGAAAGGCAGTCTGTATCCACGCTCATCACTGCAATGTGTGGCTACATGGTGCAGTGAAACAACAAAGGGTGAGTCTTTCACTGTGGCAGGAAGAGGCTCTGGTAGCAAAACACTACACCACTAAAAATAGTATAGAGGTGAGAGGCATTGCCTGAGCATATAAAGGATATACCATGCAGGTTTGGGTGTGTAGGCCTCGGCTCTTCAAAAGATCAAATCCACAGCAGTGGTGCAAGAGTATGTTAAATTGATTCCACCTGTCTTGAAATGCTGACTTCTCCTCCCCAAGGAACAGAGATACTGAGGGCTCAGTCCTGCTCTTAGTAGATTTAAATGCAAACAATATTAGATTCTAAATGAAAAGTACTTAGTCCTGACCGAGGAGTTTGTGTCAGCAGACCCTAAAGGGTGTTAAGAAAGGACAAAAAGAATGACTATATCGGTTTTGGATATGGCGAGATTGAGGCTCTGAGGTTAAACCCAGCATATTGTTGGTGTAATCTAACTAAGTAACAGCAACTGATAGTCTATGAACAATCTTGTATTTGCATCAGTTTTACATATATTCTAGCATATAGAGCTATAAATATCTGCTTTAGGGGTATAACTTTATTGGCAGAATAAATCTTAAACTGAATCTTTTGAGGCTTGTAATATATTGCATAGGTTTAAACCAGGAGCCAGACTTAAGTTGTCCAGTTAATCAATTCTCTATAGGGCATTCCCCCAGAGGAGGATCACTCTGGCACTAACACTTGTAAAGCATGTCACTCCTTTACCAGCACCATGGCCTAGCATTGAGACTCATGTGGATGAAGATCAGGGGAGGGAGCTGTGTCTTGCAGTGAGATCACTGCACGTCACTGGAACCTCTATTCAAAATGAAACCAATGTAAGCCTAAATCATAGGAAATTCCCTGTGGACATTTAGTCTTACAGGGACACAGAAAACCATAGTAGATCCTCCATTAGTATTAATGAGCAGGTGATCCAATTGCAAATTACTTGTTAATGTACAAGAGTCAGTAAGAAATGATCGAAGCGTATATAAGGCCCAATAAAATAAATCCAGTTTCTTCAACAACTTTCATTAGCTTTCTGTTTTAATATTCATAATGTTCTGAACTGTATTTTGTAGAGAAAAATATTGTTTGAGTAGTAGGCTGTCTCATTTCAGCATTATTTACTACTTTTAAATTTTTGCTGAGAAGTAGGAAATGATTGTGTCATTTTTAGTGTCTGGGTTAGCAAGGTCTTTGGTTTAAAACTTTTCATAAACAAGTTTTAAAACCCTGAATATAAATAGGAATATATACATATAGATTCCATTTTAAAATGTCTTCATAAAATTTACTTGTGTTCTATGTACAGACAACCTTATTTGGCATTTCCTTTAACTTTAAGTGCATAATAATAGCAGCATCAATTTTTCTTTTAATATAGGGGTTTTTTGGTGCAGTTTCCTAGACTTGGGGGCAGGGGCGTAAATTGAAAAACAAACAAAAAAAACCCCTCAAAACTATCAAATCCTAGACCCGTTCTTGGAAACAATGAATGATTTTGACTGACACATTTTAAAAAAAAAAATTAACATGAGCTAGACACTTGGGAGATTTTCAGCCTAAATGGTTGAAGCTTGGCAGAGTTAAAAGCAACAAACCCTTGGGCATTATTGCAAGATGCAGTGTGCGAAGGTTCCAGTGTCTTGTTTAAATGTTCCTTCTGAGGTTCTCTCTGTAAAGGTTTGTTTTAACAAGTTTTTAATCCTTCTCCTGTTAATCTTGTTGCTATGTGCAAAATACACTTGTCTTTTGACTAAGATATGGTATAGTATCCATTTAGTGTCTGTCGGCCATTACTAAGTTGTGTGCATTTGAGTTGATATTTAATATCACTTTTCAGCTTATGGGGTCAGACTCATGTTATTTGTGCTGTATGTCTTGAAGATTCTGCATTCCTCATAAGTGCAGCAGCCTCCTCCTTCAAACTACTCAATAGTATTTCTTCTGCAATCGAAACTAGAATCTGGCCTCCACTGTTCATATTCACTTCCATGCAGCTCCACAATGGATGGGAGAGATGGCACTTCTGACCTTGTGATTAACAAGAGATTTGTGTCAGAATCGGAGCTAGATGAGCGGCGGAAGAGGAGACAGGAAGAATGGGAGAAGGTTCGAAAACCTGAGGATCCAGAAGGTAAAAGGATATAGCTTGGTAATTCCAGGAAAGAGATCCAAAGCATATTTAACTATCTCAGGGAGTTATCAAAGAAACCAACTACAGCACTTGTGAGAATATTTTAAAGCTTCAAGTGAGGCAGCCAGGCTTACTTGTTAAAGAATAACAACAAAGAAATAGTCTAGGGCAGGGGTTCCCAACCTTTTTAAGGCTGGAGATCCCTTGCCCTGGGGGAGAAAACTTTGTGGATCCCCGTGGGTGTCTGGCACGGTGGCGTCACCGAAGGCAGAACATGGCCTGCACTGCTGTCCTCCTGGGGAGCTGAGTCCCCTGGCAGAGGACCATAGCCTCAGCAGCCGTGGCTCCCCGGCAGGGGTTGGGGCCACGGTGGCAGCGCTGCGGCCATGCCCCCTCCAGTTCTGTCCCTTCCCCCCTTCACCTGGCCACTGGAGCTGCGGGCACCTGGCCGCCCTCCAGACTACTTTCCCTGAACATGCTCAGGGGCGGGAGTTTTAAAAACTCCCTGCCTGGGTGAAGCTCCCTGCTGGCAGGAAGCCTGGGTCTCCACGGCAACCAGAGACCCCGGCAGTGTCCGGCCCCAGCTTCCAGCCTGTCCACGGCCCCCCTGGAGCCACTCTGCAACCCCCTAGGGGTCCATGGCCCACAGATTGGGAACCACTGGTCTAAGGGACGTTTTTGTCTCTTGCTCTTTTCTCATCTTTCAGAATGCCCAGAGGAAGCATATGACCCCCGGTCACTGTATGAAAGGCTCCAGGAACAGAAAGACAAGAAACAGCAGGAGTTCGAGGAGCAGTTTAAATTCAGTAAGCACCAGCAAGATACTGTTCTGAGTGGAAGCCCAGAGAAGTGCTGCCGCTTTCATAACTTGTGAGATGCCTGGCCTGATAGATCTGTCCTGTGAGGTATGGAGTTGTTAGCCTCATGCTGCAGATCAAGAAGCTGAAGCTGAAGGATGTTAGAATTCATGGTGGAGCTAGAAATAGAACCCAGTTCTCTGACTTCCCATCCTCTGTGCTTAAACATAAGACCCCCGTGCACCACTCATTAGAGTGAATTATGGAAAAACTTTAATGTTTCTAAGGGACAGCATGCTTCCTAGGTCATTTCAGATTAACCACCAAATAGCTAGGGGTTTGTCAGGTGCTTTCTAATGATGAAAGGCTCTTTGTAGCAGCCTCTGATCTTAATCAGCTTGCTTCTTTTGCCCAGTTATGTAGTATTTATGACAACTCAATTTCATTTGAGAAAAAATTCAAGATAATGTCAACACTGGACTGAGATTTACCACTGAACTGGGGAGCAGGAGTAGGCTGACTATAACTGAAGAGTGTTGTTAATATATACCTTGTAGATTAATGATGTTGGGAATAGTACCAGTTCTTTTCAGCATGTTCATTGGAAAGCTTTAATAAGTTTTTCCAGGGTTTGTTTTCTGTTTGTTTGTTTTTAAAGGTAGACAGTTATACTGGGGCTAAAAAGTTACTCTTGCTGGAGCTTGAAGAAGTTTATCCAGCACATCCAAACCAGACTACTAAAGCATAGTAGCCACAACTTGATTCATAAGAGCGATACCAATAAAATCTAGGAACAACCACTACTTTCCTCAGCATTTGCTGTTTATAGCTTTACCTGCTAAGCAGCTGTTGAGTAAATTAAGGTTCTTGTCATTTTCATGCGGTTTGTCAGAATAGGACCGGTGAAACTGAGCAGAGTCTTGCCATTTGCTGTTGCTGCTGGGGAGAGCTCTGGGCGGCAGCAGACACCTTGGGGACTATTGGTCTGGAGACTCATGGAGCTCTATTATATTCTTCACAGTCATAAGAACTGGAACTTATTAAAATTAAAACCAACTACAGTTGATCTAGGCCCCTCCCTCCCCACTTGCCACTCAGTGGGAAATAAATTTTTCTGGCCTTGCCTTTTGAAGTGTGTGGGATTTATATCTGAGGGCGGAATAGGACCTGTTCATATGTAGAGACATAAAAGGTTTCTTTAGGCATGAAACCTCATGAAGATAAAAATTAGTGAAATTTGGCCATTTGCTGTGACTGAAGAGAACTTTCAGTCTGGCCACAGACAGTTTTTTAAAGGCTTTCATTAGCTCTTTAAAACTTTGATGGAGTGACTGTTCCCCACGATTTTCAGAATGCAGAGCAATTGTAACCTGGCTGTTTAATTCCAGGCAGTATCAGGAATAAAGCAGTGGGAACAGAGTGCTTCCACCTGATGAAGATGATATAAGCAAGCATGCTCTTTACTATTTATTATTTTTAAAATGCACACACACACATCATAGTGAGCCCTACTAGGTCATCATCTCCCCTAACATCAATAAACTACGTAACAAAACATTCCTAACAGTTTTAGTTATCATAAACTTTTGTATCAGAGGTGTCCAAATTCAAGGTCTCCATCCATTTATTTTTTCAGTCTCAAAGTGTTGACTCGTCTTCCTATTCTGATTGACAGAAACTGCATGCCTGCAGCTTAACTTTTGACCTTGGATCTAGAAGCTCTGCTTATTTAAATTAACACTTTTCTATGTGGTGGTCTATTATATTAATTCATGGTGGCTGAATGCACGCAATATGGTTACAATTAGTTTAATCAACTTCTGAGATAACACACCCTTCAAATCCAGGGCACAACTACTCTTTGCATAACAGATTCAAAGAACCTTCTAAAAAGCTACCTGAACCCTACTAGGAAGAGCAGATGGAAAACCAGAATGGAATTTGAGAGTAAATTAGCTAAAATTGCACATTTAACTGTCTAGCTTTTACTTTGTTTATAAATGTGATTATGTATTCAGTAAAGTAACATGCTATAAATTTCCAGAGGGGTAGCTGTACTGTGTACACCAAAAACAACAAGAGTCCTGTGGCACCTTACAGACTGACAGATTTCTTTGGACATAAACTTTTGTGGGCTCCAACCTACTTTGTCAGATGCATCTGATGAAGTGGGTTGGAGCCCACAAAAGCTTAGGTCTGAAGAAATCTGTTAGTCTGTAAGGTGCCACAGGACTCTCATTGTTTATACCATGCTATGCTTGCTTTATTCAAGGGCATGTCTAAGGCCTGGTCTACACTATGTCAGCATAGTGCCATCACTTGGGGGGGTTTGAAAAATCTACTGACTTGCTTTGACTTTAATTCCCTAGAGACTGTGCAAGATAGATAGAATTCTACCATCAGCCTCACTGCCACCGCTTGGAACTGACAGGCAAACCCTCCCTGTTTGTATAGATAATATTTGAAGTGCTAGAGTGCAGGTGCAGCATTTCAAGTATAAACAAGCCCTTAATTTGAATGTGTATTGATGTTTGGGAGCTCAGATGTGATAATGTGGAATCTTATTGACCAGAAAATATTTCTTTAGCCTGAAGAAGTTCGGTTATTCTCTTAGTTAGAAAAACAAGGCAATCCTTGGATGTTTGCTTTCTGAAAAAAATCAGATATAAACTAATATCTTGAAGCATGCAGCATGGTCTACTGGTTAGAACAGAGGATTTATAGCCATGGGTGCTATTTCATACCCTGCCGATGTCCATGTGCAGATCACTTTCCCTCACCGACAGTGGTGTTAGAGATGCTAACCATATACTAACTATAGATGATTATCTACTTTTTATAAAGCCCCTTGAAATGCTTGGATGAAAAAAAAATGTGAAAATGCAAAGTACTGTTGCATTAGGCTCCACTCTACCAGCTTCTTAAACAGTTTTTAATTTTTACTTTCTTTTATTCAGAAAATATGGTAAGAGGCTTAGATGAAGATGAGACAAAGTTCCTTGATGAGGTTTCTCGGCAACAAGCACTAATAGAAAAGCAGCGCAGAGAAGATGAGCTGAAAGAACTAAATGAATACCGAATATCCTTTGCACTGAAATGACTTGCTGCTCTGCTGAGTGGAAGGTTATAAGACAATGAGCTGCAGCTGAGTTGTGCTGCAGACAGAGTTGATGTTCATACTTTTTTTTCTGCAAAGTAGTTTTCTATATTCAAGTGTATATGGTGATGAACTGCCTCTAAAGTTCTTCACTTTTTGTTCTTATTTTGGATCTCTCGTGACCTCAGTTTTTTGGTCATTTTTCTCTGTTCCTGTTTCCTTCTAAAAGGTTTTGTTTTATTGCATTAGTATGAAACACCAGAAAGATAGAAAAGGGAGGAAACATATAAGGGAGGGATAGATTTTTTTTCCTTTTTTGGTTTAACCTCTGCATTAGCCTTGTCCTGCCTCTCTCTCTTTTTTTTTTTTTTTTTTTAACAGATATACTTTTTCACCAGCTGCTTTTTTCAAGAGTACATTGGAAACATAATTGCCAAGCTGCCTGAAGTAGCTTTTGAATTCTTGTCTTTTTTCATCTGTTTGTTTTCCCTTCTGCTAACTGCAGGACCAGAAACACAGAATGACCTCATCCCTTTCATCTACATTGACGAGCCATGTACGTCTTGTCAATTGCCTCCTTTGTCCCAGGAGCAGTGGAAATGAAAGTGCATTGAATAGCATGCACTTACAGATTAGGAGCGGTATTATTCCACTCTTCTTGTAAATTCCCGCTGTTCATGGAGAAGAGCTGGAGTGCAACACAGGATGCTCTTTCTCCCAGCCTTACCGTTCAGCCTGTCAACTCCACTATGTTCCTGTCCTGTGCCAAAGCAATATACTGTAGACAAGTTCAGGACCTCAGACTGGGTTTGCACATATGGCAAAGCATGGAGCTAGTTTTGACTGTTAAGATTGAGAGCAGAGAATTGTTTATTCTCCTCTACCAAGATGCTGCTGATGGTTCCTCCCTTTCTGTTTGGTCATGCTGTAGCCCATTTTGTTTAAGTAATCAGTGAGTGATGCACAAACTGATGCTTCAGTGAAAGTTAGAAGTGGGAGTAGAGGGGACTTGTGGCAGTACAAGGAGGATCAGGTATCACACATGATGAACAAATTAGCCAAATGAGGTAGGGAGAGAATCAAGTTGATATTGGTTTCGTATAGAGGTGTTCCAAGATAATTCTAAGGTATGTATACTGGAAATTTATTACTTATCCATAAGACAGGAACTGCTAATATGCAACTTAATAAGATGGTGTACTCTGCCCCAGCTCCTCTTGCAGAAGCACCAGGATCAAAAGATGGATCAGATATTCTCCCACTGTACTTGGTGAAAAAGTTGACACCCCTTTACAAAATCAGTGTTTTAAAATGATTTAATAGGCTAGAACTGGAGGATCATTCTTAAGGGAAATATGTATTCGAGCTGAAGTTGCAGATAAAATGTTACTGGAAGTGGGACTTGAAATGGACAAGTTGTAATCCCAGAGCCCCTGATTAACCATGGGAAAGGGTTCCACATATGGGTACTACTTTACTTAATGGTATCTCTAGGCAAATTGTGAACATTTTAGGTTTTTCTAAAATTAAGCGTGATTTAGACAAAGGGTAAGTTGGCTGTATTAATCAAAAGCTTGCAAATTGCAGCAGGAATGTATTAAAACAAGGATGTTGCTCATTGAAATTCTGAAATAACTAAATGCTTAGTTCCAGTGGCATAGCTGTGTTAGTTTATTTCAGCAAAGGAAACAAGAAGTCCAGTTCCAAAGGGGCAGCCATGTTAGTCTAGTTCAATAAAACTAACAAGGAATCCTAGAGCACTTAAAGGCTAACAGATTTATTTATTGCATGAGCTTTCATGGGAGAACATTCCACTTCATGGGATGCTTTGAAGATGGGGGAACTTATAGAATGGGAGGAAATAAATGCAGGAAAGTGTAAGTCATGGGAACAGGTCATGCTACAGCTATTCTGATTTGCTGTTACAGTGTGACCTGTTCCCATGACTTACACTTCCTTGCATTTATTTCCTTCCATTCTGTAAATTCCCCCATCTTCAAAGCATCTGATGAAGTGGGGTTTCTTCCCACAAAAGCTCATGCAGTAAAAAAAGTCCTGTGGCATTTCTAAAGGCCAACAGGTTTATTTGGAAAGCTTATGCATTAAATACATTTGTTAGTCTTTAAATGTGCCACAGGGCTTCTGTTTAAATGCATTGTGTGATAACTTATAATTTGATATTCATGAATGAATATTGGCTACAGATAATGGTTGAGAGTTTTAAAGCATTCCAGGGGGTTTTGATGGTTAATTTCAGTGGAAGATGTCCATCTCCTACACGGCTGTGAAGTTCTCAACCTTTTCTTTTTAAGTGTTCATAAAATTCAGGTTTGTATTTTAATGCTCTGTTCAAAACAAAGCAAAACCAAATTATGTGGTGTTAGTAAGTGTGCGTACTAAACTGTTCCTTCTGTAGTGCAGAAATGACTGACTACTCCAGTTTTTCCCTGCTGAAGATTTTAGTTGTCTGCCTACATTATTTTTAACTTTTTGGTTCTTGGAAATAGTTTTTGTAATTACTTATTATTTGTGTTACAGTAACCTTTAGGGATCCCAGCTGAGATCAAGGCCCACTGTGCTAGACACTTACAAGCATACTGTGAGAGAGAGCCTTCAGGAAGAGTTTGCAGTCTAAGTAGACAAACTTGAGAGAGAAAATATCCATATAAACTTAGAGCTTAAAAGCATATCTTGCCTGTCAACTTTTCCAAAATGCTAGCACTGAACTATATCATAGGACAAGTATTTTATGCTTGTATCCAGGATTAACTCAATGCTCTTTATTTTTACATAACTTTATGGGAGGAAAGAGTCACTTTGCTAGTAACATCAATCCAGTATTTCTATTGTATGTGACACTTCTGTCTGTAGAGTTAATTTAGATACAGCCATCAATGAGGTTATCCATTTCTGCAAATGGATGTTCGTTTGGAGGTAGGGTTGAAATGTTTGCAGAATATCATCCCTTCACAAAACTAATGCTAAATCTGTTAAAGTCTTAACATGTTAAATTAAAAAAAAAAATCTTCAGAGCTCAGAATGGCTCTAGATAGTCTAGTATTGAAATACAATATAGCAATAAATAAGTGACAGAGCCACATGTTGCAACTTTGTTTTAAAGAGTTGCGGCATGTCTAGAGGTAGCATTTATTACTTCAAGTAGCCACAGGATGGCACCATTGTACTATGTCTTAAACAGCCCAGTTATAGCTGTGCTTAGTTGAGAGGGGGAAGAAGTCACAAATATGACAGCTACATTATTGAAAGTACCTGTGTCCCAGGAAAATCAAATAAGGAATGACTCGTGTTCAAACTGAGTGGAAAGAGTTTTCCAGAGGGGTAGCCATGTTAGCCTGTATACAGCAAAAACAGCGAGAGTCCTGTGGTACCTTACAGATGCATCTGATGAAGTGGGTTGGAGCCCATGAAAGCTTATGCCTGATGATATCTATTAGTCTGTAAGGTGCCACAGGACTCTTGTTGATTTGGAAAGAGTAAAAATAATTTTAAATTGCATGTTCACAGTTTCTAGTTAAAGTGTGTGTGTAAACATGCCTTAAGAGTATTTGCACAGTTTCTGCCACTTTATTGATCTGACCTACTAAAGTTTTACTGTGTCTTGTGTCTTCCCTGCAACAGCTGATGTTTTTTAATTATTTGTGAAACTTAGGTTTTTGTGCCACTATAGGAGTTTGGGCCTTCAACTGTTATATTGGGTGCTCACCATGCACTGGTACATACAATCCAAGCCCTAAATTTTTTACAATCAGATCTAAACAAATCCTCTACCTTGTCTACCTGTTGAGGACAAACCGCTACACCTTTTTTTTTTTTTTTAAAGCCTTCCCTGCAAGTCTTGGTCCTTCAAAGGCCTAGCTGACTCTATCCACGGCTAACCCTAGTCAGTTTTCAATGGCAGTCCATCCTGAGAGAGTTAATATTCAGGCTATCAGTGCATTAAGGAGCCTGCCGTGGAACCAGCATAAAGAGATGGGAGAATTTTTCAAGGAAAGCCTTGTGATATGTCAAGCTAATTTGTTCTGCTTTATGGTATACCTAGTGAGTTGAATTCTGGTGTTGCATGATTGAAGCATGGGGAGCAGAATTTGGGCCACTAATTAATTCTCTTTCCTTCATAAACATTGGGTTGGGAAACAGCTGTTTATAACAAAAAGGTCTGTGTCAATGGAGTGGCAAAATGCATCGTATGCTTGCTTTTTTGTTTTCTTTCCTGGCACCCTCCCCCTTTCCCAAACTTTTGAAAAATAAGAAAGGAAACATGCCTCTAGGGAGGCTCCTCTGGTGGTAAGAATAGTGCTCATTGGTCCAGTACAGAGTCCTTTCCTTGCTGTCCTGAAGCACCTCTGGAGAGCAGTTCCCACTATGCTCATGCTATCATAGTCTTACTATATTGTAGTCTTACTCTCTCTGCCTGAGTCCTCTGGGAACAGGCCTACCATCGGAACATCTGAGGCACCTCCTAAATGTAATGGTGAGGATGGGCTCACTCTGCTGGTATTAGGTACCTCCTAACTGCCCTTCAACAGGCATGCGCGGGAGTAAGAGGGCCTTGACCTGTGAACAAACTCCTGCTGTGTTAGCAGGCCAGATTGATCATAACACTGAGGAAACGTCATCTCTCCGATCCTGCTTAATCCTTAACTGTTAATTCACAGCACTCTCACCAAAGTAGGGGTCAGTATGGACTCAAAGAAGGAAGCAGAGAAGAAATTGACAGTGAAATCGGTGGAAAACAAGAACAAGTTCTCTCAGGCAAAGCTGTTGTCAGGAGCTGTGAAACACAGAAGGTTAGTTTCACACCTCTATAAATTCACAAGGAAAGGAGCGTAGTTAGCAGGATGGAGTGAGGCAGGCCAAAAGCTGTCTCTGGGAAATTGTCAGAGGTGTGAACCTTAGTGATGAGAAGGGGAATGGCATGTTTCTATAAGCTCTCCCAAACTGTGGGGAGACCAGTGTGATTCAAACAGATAATCATCTCCAACAGTGCAGTGTCATTAAATCCTATAGTGGGCTCTGAAAATGACCTATTTTACGATATTTTTCCATGCAGCCTTTATCAGTACAGATGATTTGCCTCACACATCAGCTTGTTTCATTGATACTTAAATACATAATTAACTACTTGCTGTCTTTTTTTTCTTTTTCTATTCTGGTTTATAGAATAAACTAGCAATGTGACCTGAGGGCAAAGTGCATGTATCTAGTTCCCCATGACTTTGGCTTGACAGTCTTGGTGCAAACACCTTGCTTCCCAAAAGATAAGGCAATTTTATGTCAGTGGCCAGTTCACTAATTTATCTCTTTGAGACTCCCATCATGGCTACCAGTTGCAGTATTGTTTATGGGAACGACTGGCCAGTAGGAACTAGAGTGCAATCACGGGCTCAGGCTATGGCAGTGCAACCAGAAGCGTGATTTACAGCTCATGTAAACACATCCACTTTAGCTAGCTGGCTGAAAATAGCAGAGAGGATACAGCACTGGGGGCTGTGCAAGCCCCCAGCTACAACTTCTCATTGCCAGCATTCTTTGCTGCTTCCTCACTGCTTGTTTTCAGCAAGGTGTCTAGATTAGAGTAATTACAGCTAGCACAGGTACATCCCCATAAGCTGCAAATTATACTGCCGCCAGTGCCGCACACGCAGCCTTACTTCATTTGCCAAATACTCATCCAAGATCAGTGACTGTCAGCTAGGATCTAGAAGTAAATTGGTGTTTGAATCTGGTTTTAGGTAAAGGTTAGGAGATTCCTTCATGTGCTGCTTTTGTGGTGAATTGTTTCATCCTGAGTAAAATAAAAAATTCATGGCATAATCTAAGAAGCTGGTTCAGTACAGGAATATCTCAAAACTCTTCCAATCCAGGATTTACAATTTGGGCAGGCTTTTTAAAAGGGACCAGGACTCAGATGAGAACTGCTGTTCAAAGAGCTATTTTTCTGCCTAGCTGTTGGCATCTAAGCAGTAGTTTCTGATTATGTTGCTTGATGGTATATCTGATGGCTGCAGATGGCATCTATTTGAGGAGAGAGTTTCAAAACTGACATGTCAGTGCTGCCTTGACATTGTCAGTCACTTTTTCATCTATTTCAAGATAGTTGAGATTAACTGAAACCTCAGTTTAACATCTATCCGGGCATTATAGCTAGTAAATGGACATGTATTATTGGAGATTTATTCTGCGACTAACTTTTCATTAGGAGAAGACTTCACTGTCCCCTCAGAGATGAAGAGGACAAGCCTTCACACTTACTGTTGTTGTGTGGCAGAACATTGCTGAATGAGTCACGCTTATAACAACATGGGAAATCAGAGGAACAGTGTTTCACCACCACCCTCTCCACCCCAGAGATAATATATAGCAGACATTGCCATACAGGAGAGGATATCTATTTGACTACTGAAATGTCTTTTCTATATAGAGGCATTTGGAAGACTACAGAAGTGACCCTTTTCCCCAGTACTGTATGATGTCTTTTAGATCTGAAGAAAAAAGCCTGCTAACAAAGAATAGGCTTTATCATTTTGGTCAAATTAATGCTGTCTCTGGGTATAGAGAGATACAAAACTTATTTGAGGGTTTTTTCTTGGACACAAACTTAAATATTTTAAGATTAATAATCTGAGCTAGGCGGGCAACTTGGTGACAAGTGCTATGTTCTTATATAAAAAGACCTGAGGACCTGACTTGAGTTCTCTTGGGCACTCAAGGCAAATCTAATTTTATGATTTTTTTCAGTTATAAAGTGACTGTTTTCTGACCAACCAAGTGACTCCACATTCTCTTACAGTTCAGAAGGTGGTAACAGTGTGAAGAGACTGAAATTAGACACGGACAGCAGTAAGAATCCAGGTGTGTCTGGCCTTGGAGTTTGATATTTAATGTGCTTTATATCTGAATCTATAACTCATTTTTCATTGTTACATTCTGCTATATGGGCTCAGTTATTTTCCTCCAAGTTAGAAGATTTAGACTGTTTTATATAGATTTTTTTTTTTTAGTAGTATCTCCTACTCCTAAATATTCACAAATGCTGTGCAAAGCAATAGATGGTCATTGAACCCATGAGGCCCAAAGCCTCAGATATTTAGGTACCTAAATACCTTTGGGCAGGACAGACTTGGCAGCAGTTTAGACACTTACAACCATGCCATCTTGGTTAAGATAAGGCTCCTGCTAAGATGACCTGTTATTCAACTGTGGAGGGTCGTTGTCAAGGCCTTAGGATTCTCCCCAAATAGCCAAGGAATATTTTGCTTTTGTGTGGACAATGACCATCCACAGGCAGAGTTCAGCAGAGCTCACATTTTTCATGGGGTTGAAACTTAGGATCCCTAGCAGCTCAGTCCCCTTTCATTTCAGTTTTTTTAAATGAATAAAGCTCCATGAAATACTATCACACAGACAGACTAGCTCTCCTATAACCTGCCATTTCTATGACAAATACAAAGGCCAAAGAAAGTAGAACTGGTGCAAAATCATGTCAGCAGTGCCACTTGTTATTAATCCTCATGAGGAGGCAGCAGTGAAATTCTACCTACTCGAGCCAGGCAATTCAGGAATTAAGGTTGCAGCCGCAGAGTTAACTCAACCATAATATGTGTCCCAATAAACAACATGTGGGTTAACTTTGTAAATATAGCCTAAAGCTTGAGATTGTCTGACTTGTGTCTGCTATTCTGTTAATGCTAGTTCAACTTTTTGTGTTTAAGGAATGAAGGTGTCACATTTAATTTTTTTTAAAAGGTAAATGTAGAATTCTTCTTTGAACTCACAGTTTTGAACAAAAAGACTTGGTTTCTAATAAAGGCTATTTGACCTGGCAGCTCTTCCTTTGCAGAATGTAAGCCGACCAGTTATTAAGGCTAATTGTTACGCAAACTCACAAGTGCTTTGGTTTTTGGAGCTTACAGTCTTCACTGGCCTTACCAGTCGAAAGAGATGCTCACGACAGGAGTCTGTTTGAGAAGAAGGCAAAAAGAGTATGCTTAAAGACATGTCAAATGTTCAGTCATGCATTAAATTGGCAATTTAAGTTTCTAAACTAGTGATTGTCTTGCTTTTCAAATCTCAATAAGATGTATAAAGGAAGCTACATTAGACATGCCTTACTTCAGCTGTTCTGGAGCTAGCTGGAAACTAGTTTTCTCATCCAAAACAACAGGGGGGAAATGGGACTCAAAGTCATCTGAGTTTGCTCAAACCTTCTGAGCTATTAACCTTTTGGGCAATGGACTGGCCTAAGCAGCTTCATCCAGAGACAGATGTGTTTGAGAAAGATATGGGTAAGGAAAAAAGATGTAGAATCAAACTGAATTTGAGTCTGAATTGTTGTGGCTCTTATTGCCGAAAGAGAATAGTGTTTACTGTCTAGACACCCCTACAAGGCTGGAAGTAAGATCAGGTTGTATACAACCCATGGCACACTCTGGAGCTCCATGGGTTCAATTAACTGTTTCCAGCGCTCTAAGCTAGCTAGCTGTGCAGTGTTGGAGACATTGCTTTATTCGACTGCTCTGTTGGTCAGTCATTTTCCCAAACACGTTATTACATGGCAAAGTTTGTTAAATATATGAAGCAAGACCATTTACTGTTCATGGAATGTTTTAAAATGATAGTCTTAGAAAGAAATACTGCCTTCATAGGACAGGACTAGTGCTCCAGAACCCATCCCTGAGTCACCACTCTGTCATACTGGAGGAAGTTTTAGTGTAGAAAAGCTCCTTGAGCTGTATTGGGTAAGTAACCTTGTGCACTGTTCAAGTGGCAAGAGTCTAGGTACAGCATCTGGTTATCCACTGATTTAAAGCTGTCTGTGTTTCATGCCCCTGGTGTTTGAAGAGGGTAATGCTTTCTTAATTGTCTTTCAGAAAAGCCATCTTGTGTTCCACTTGGGAGCAGCTCAGTGAGTGGCTCTGCAGTCCACTGTCCTTCAGCAGCTGTGTGCATCGGTATCCTCCCAGGTCTTGGGGCCTACTCGGGAAGCAGTGATTCTGAGTCCAGTTCAGACAGCGAAGGCACTATTAACTCCACTGGCAAGATAGTCTCCTCTGTCTTTCGTAGCAACAGTTTCTTTGATGGTCCATAACATAAAATCCCTACAGGCTCCTTTAACGTGGAAAAATATCCTGTGCCCTAGAGGATGAAAGATGCATCCTTTCTTCCCCAAGCATACCCTTCCTAGCTATCTTCTTAAGTCTAATTCTCTGGGCACCCTCACATAATACCAAAATAGTTGACTAAAGAGATTTTTTTTGCCACAAAACTTCCATTTCTGAGGTACATACTGAGCCTGTTTGATAGGCTTTTACTCTAAAAGAGGGAAAATACTGCTATAGTAACAAAGTTAGGAGGAGGAGGGGGGGGTGGGAAAGAAGATGTGAGAGAAAGCCTTCTCTTTTAAAAATTCTTAAGGAAAGGTAGATTTTCTTTGGGATCACAGTTGGGTTTTTACAAGGCTAAAGCATTCAGATGAAGCACCAAAATCTTGTAAAAACAACCATGTGTTCTGTTTTTAAATGTCACTTTTCATTCTGTATTTCAGACGTGGGGGCAGAATCAAATCAAACAGATGGTGAAATGTAGATTGCCATGACACTGTAAAGAAGTTAGTTACATGATTAAAGAAATTCTGAATGCATTTTTATCTTGGCTTTTGCCATTCATAATTCATTAATAAGTCCTGCCTGTTCCATTAAGCAATTTCCACTGTGCCCTGCCCCTTACCATCAATGAAATCAAAGAGCAGAACATGCCAGCACCCTACAAAGTAAGAAGCAGCGGCAACACGAGACCCTCAATCTGACCGGAGAGTTCTCCCCAGAAGTAGATTTCAGAAAAATCAAGTCATCTTGTTTAGTGCAAACCAGTTGTCCTACAGGACCCCTTTTAGCAAAGCAAAATTATTCAGCTTTTCAGACCTCTGCCCCTGTCAATGGCAGGATAAGACTTAACATTCTGGGTGCCAATGAGTGCTGTCCTTCAAAGATGGAGTTGTTCAGGTATATATGCAGGTTCAGTGCATACAAACAGTTCCTCTTTCTCAGCGGGAGGACAGTTCCATGCTTGGCATTGGCTGGCTCTGATACAAACAAAATTCAATAGTTAAATCACCACTGGAAAGTGTTTATGGACACTGGAGGTTAAGGATCTGATGGTCACCTCCTTTGGCTGAAGACTGTGTATCCTCTAGTTGTGTACTAACAAGTGAGGTGACTAGCATCTTTCCTCCAAGAGAAAAGATAGCTACAAGTCTTGCTTCCTCCAGGCAGGAGAGGTGGGAGACCATCACTGGAACATGGATCTCCATGTGGCAGCATTGTAGGCACCAGGCCCAAGGAGCAGGGGGCTTGCGAATACATTTCCGCACTGCGGTGGCACTCAGTGAAGACGTTGTCTGTGTCAACACTAGAGGTTCTCCTGTCCATACCTCCCTGAAAGGCAGTAGCTAGGGCAACAGAAGGCCTCCCTTTGGCATAGGGCTGTCCACCAGGTGTTGGGTATAACTGCATGGGTTACACCATCATAACTTGGTAGTGTAGACCAGGCCTGGCTCACATACAGTCTGACTAATGTCTTTTAAGTATAAAAGAACAAGTAATGTCTTAGAGGAACCCAAAAGGAAATAGATCTTATGAAGGCTAAAGAGAAGCAGGCATTTCTTGTTAAGGCACAAATTCTAACTCTGCAATGACATTCTCCCCCACTGCAAATAAACTTTTTATTTACACAGACTATTCCCCTAACTTTGGCAGTTCCTCATCTGCTATCTCCAACAGGAACACAAGGTTTTGCCCAAATGCTGTCCCCTCTCACAGTCTCCATAAAATCTTCAGAAGAAGTGGTGTAAGTACATTGTTAGAAGAAAAGGTTAGAGCTGTATGTTTACTTTAGTATACTTGAGAGCACCGTGTTGTTAAATGTAAGTGCTCCCAGTGATTTGCTGGGGGAAGAGTACGCAAGGGGTGTGGGGTGGAAATCAGGCATGCAGAAAAGGAGCTGGCTAAAGTGACAGTGAGCATTAGCTGCTCAGGGTGGAAGCAGAAGGAACTGAAATAGGCATGTTTTGCCTTGGGTTTAATGCTGCTTTAGGGAAGATTTGCAGTCATGGTATCAGTCCAGTAATTGAGCTGCTGCATTTATTTTTAAAATGCCGGTTTCTCATTGCCATCATTTTACATAACACATGGCCGATCTATCAAAAGACTGCCATCGTAAAATTAAAAATATTTGTTCACATTCTTTTTAAGAGAAGAGATGAAGAAATCCTTCCAGAGTAGAAGCACACAGCCAACTCATACATAATTTCCTTTGTAAGAACAAACTGATTCTGAGCTGTAAGACTGCAATCTGGAAGTCAAACACTCCAAAGTCTGGGTGGGGAAGCTCTTGAGCTGTTTCAACCTGTTCTAAAAAAATAGCCACTTGCAGGATTTAGAGCCATTTGGTAACCTCCTTCCCACCCCTATAAATTTAGAGGGTAAGAGCTGAATGTTTTATTCTTACTACTGTCTTTTGCAAGAACCAATGTAATATGAAAGAATTAGGTAGCTAGACCAAGCCCAGTACTTAAGTAAGAGCAGTATTTAAAAATCAATTCTGCTTTCTCTCAAGTGGTAGACAATAAATAGTGCTAACAAAGTAGCACAGGAATCAGAGAGCAACACTTTTGCAATAAAATGGCAGCACTGTGAAGTACCAGGAACAAAGCCAGTGTCCAGTTCAGTTGAGCAATGATGAGAAAAGATACTGTATTGGGGGGCAGGCAATGAGACACAGGGAGCTTCCAATACAATAAAATTTATCTAAAAAAAAAAAAAAGGAAAGGCTGCTAGAGCGTGACATGAGGATTACTTGTGAATGAGTCTCATAATACAATCCAAATTTTACAGTGTCCTTGAGGATATTAATCTAGTTAATGAGACAACAAAGCAGTAGTTAGTGCTGAAGATATTTCATTGAGCAACAGCTTGAGCAAACTCTTAGAGAACATGGTTTTAAGTAGCTAGATTCACTCAAATTCAGTTTTTCACAACTGGCACAGATCTTCTGTCACTTTAAAGTTTAACAGGTAGAAAACAAAGATGAGGAAACCCAAAACACTTCCCAGTCTGAAGCAGATTTAAGTGTAGCCCCAGTCCTTGCCGAACTATAACTGACAAGCAAGTGCAGTGCTTCAAACACATTCATGCAATCTAATTTAAATGTTAATCTGTGACATTGGCCGATCTTACCAGGCAGCACTAGAGTATTGCAGTCAGCGTTTGGCTTGAAATGAATAAGGTTAGTCCTAAAGCCGACCGGCTGGTGATGGTGTGCGAGAGGGGACTGCTGATGGCAGGTGCAAAGAGAAATCACACCACACGGTTAAATGCCTCATGGGCCTGAATCTGAGGAGCAGCACAGAGCACAAGTTAGTTGGAGCATGGGGACTGTAAGCACACATCTCAGCTACTGCTGCTCAATGCAACCCATTCCCTAGCACTCCAGGAGATCTGAAAATGGCTCTAATTATATCAGGCAGCACACAGGTAGCCTGCAGATGGACCAGCCATGCCCCTTTTCTTTTGGGCACCCCCTGTTTCTCTGCAATGCAAATATTGTGAGAAATGGTTCTTGACTAACCAAGGCTCTCCCTGATGCTGGCCACATTATCTCCTCTAGTTTGGTGAAGTCCGTCTGCTTCAGAGTTGTCTCCTGCTGGCATAGCTCAAAGCTCAAGTGCTTTGCTGACTCAGGGCTGTTGTGCGCAGAATGACCACAGAGCTGTCACTTCTGAGTTACGCAGTCACATGACATAATATCTAAGTTCCCTGCAGGCATGATAAACCAAGTAAAATCATCTCATGCTGGGACCTTTCTAGCTAATCAAAGGTTAAGGTTGCTACATGGCAACATAGTAAAGTTACTGTGCCATTCAGGGGGAGGAAAAAAGACAAATGAGACATTAAAAACTAGGAAATGAGCTGTTTATTACATGAGTAAGGTCTGACTGATGGTGTTAAATACATGGTTATCAAGGCTATAAGAATGAGTACATCATCCCAACATGCACAAGAGAGAAATCTTAACTCTGACTCATGGATTGAGACTGCTTTAAAACACTTTTCTTCTTCTGATTTTGGTATACAAGTATTGTTTTTTAGTGGACACTGCCAAATGGGAAGTATTTGTTACTTCAGATACAGGCAGATCTGATAAAGCACCTCTTGCTTTACAATAAAGGTCATAGTTCTCAAAAAAGTGTAAATTACCGATCTATGGTAAAGAGATGGCTGTGGGTTTGTTTCAGTTGGTTGTTTGTCAGAACATCTATCATAATTTGCTTTTTTCCAAAGTGTTTTTATATAAATAAAATGACTGCAGACCAAAGAGGAAGGTCAGTCATTGCTATTATTTCTAAAGCTGGGGGTGTCAAAACTCATTTGCTGTGGCAGGCTAGGTTGGGCTTAAATGTAGACTGAGTGGGTTGTACGTACCATAAATCGAAAGGCTATGGCAATCTCCTGGCAGCACGGCATGCAAAACTGTGTTCCACAATAGCACACGCGTGCTCACTCTCCCCATTAGGGAGCGTGTGTGGTCCTGTAGGGCACAAGCATGGGCCAGATGGAAGAGGTGCAGCCCACGAGCCATATGTTTGATGCCCCTGTTCTAAAGTGACCTTTATAAGAATATATTTCTACCCTAACTCTGAATTCAGTGCTTTAGACCTATGATCATGGTCATTAATAGTCTTGATACATTCCCCCCCCCAATGTAATTTCTCTTTATTATTAAGTCTTTCTGTTAGAGTGGTAGCTCGACACACCAGTCAGGATGGGGGCTGCAGTTTAACAACTGCATGTGTCTCTCTTGCTATAGGCTGAAGGTTACAGATTATGCCTGGCTCTGCTATACTGATGTTTGAGGTCACTGTGCACGCCCAAGGTCTTCACTAGAGGATCAGGGGTGCACTGTGGTTATCACACGTCTGACAGGGTAGTGGAGAAGGGATGACGACTCTGGCTGTGTGTATCATTTTGAAAGGGACTTGGGTAAGTGTCATCCTCTCTTCTTCTGCTCTGAATCTGACATAGATCCATGGCCAGAAACTTTATGCTAACAGCCATTTCCCATTAGTCATCAGAGAGTAGCCGGAGCCGGGGGAGGTACGCTGTCTTCACTGCATTAGCAGCAAACCAGTCTATTAGCCTGCAGCCGTCTCTACTGGTTGCCGAGGGGCTTGTTGATCAAACCAAATGACAAATGCCTAATTTATCTGTCTTATGTAGTAAGGCAGCATGGCCTACCGGGATCCTCAAATCTGTTTAGTGTCCCCCTCCAAAATGCCAGCACCACTTTAGGCTCCCTGGCAGAAGAAGGTGTCTGTGCAGCTGTCACATTCCTTATGGGCTCTTCAGTAGCACATTCAGGAGGAAGTCATGTGTACAGTCTAACTGGAGCAAGGCAATAAAGGGGATCCAAAGCCAGAACAAAAATAACCTCATAGGGGCCCAATTCAGCCCCATAACTCCACTGAATGCAGATGGGGACTTGGGTCCAGTTCAGTAGGCGTTACTGGGGGGGGGGGGTGAAGGTCGCTCTCTCTCTCGCTCCCTCTCTGGCTGTTAGGACATGAAGCACCTTGTCCACTCATAATTTGGAGCTAAAGGCGATCAAGTGCAGTGTTGCTAAAGTCAGTGGCGTGACCAAAGATGCCGGGGGGGGGGGGGGGGGTTGCGTGTTTAAAAATTTCACTACCAGAGCTGCCCCATTCACAAGTCACAAAGGGATTTTTTTTTCCAAACCTGCCAGCTTAAATGGGGGGGGGCGGGGGGTCCACAAATCAAACCGGCCTCCTTGAGCATCTTCAGTAGCATTCAGGTTGCTGCAGTGCAGGCCAAATCAGGTCTTCAGCTTCCCCTTCATGACCTGCCTCCCCACCACCACCTTTAATCAAGTAACACAGCCATAACTAAGTGACATTTAAACAGCACAAGAAGGCAGCTCACACCACTGTAGCTGTGTTGATTCTGCAGAGCAGCTGCGTTAAATTAAAACAACAAAAAACAAAAAACAACCTAGCTTAATGCACTGAAATCAGCTGCTGTGACTGACTAGGCACATGGAGCAACAGCAACCTTGCCGCACAGTCACCTTTCAGACTAGCAGTGAACACTGCAGCTTCATTTAAACACAAAATTGAAGGCTAAGACAGGAGGGAGCGTCCAGCCGTTAAGCACAATCTGCTTGTTACTTTAGTGGCTGCAGCAGATTGTTTTAATGAAAGGCCTAATGAAGGCCGCTGTCTGGGCCAAATCTCATTAAGGCTCCAAGTTCCATTGAACTCAATGGAAAGTAGGAACCTAAATGCCTTTGAGGAACAGGGCCTTAGTCGCTATAGAGGAAGTTGCCATGGGAGCAACTGCATGCTGTGGCATGTGAGGTATTTACTAGGCAAGCAGGCAGCGTTTAGCGGCCACATGACATACGGTGGGAAAGGTGCTGTTGTTCCTGTGGCAGGGAACAAGCAAGACAGGAAGGTGGGGCACAGCACACACACGCTGTCTGCCGAGGCCACCTCTTCAAGGAAAGTAGGGCGCAGAAAGGGTGTTCCAGTGGTTGGCTGATTGTAAGTGCTCTAAACCAGGTGCTGTCGCTTATGACGTGTCTGTACTAAGCACAGCACAATGGGCGCTGATTGTGGTCAGGGCCTCTAGGTGCACCTACCATGTAGAAGGAAAAGAAATCACCACACCTAGCTTTCATGCCATACTCTCTAGGGTATGGCTACACTTCGACGCACACTAATACTGAGTACTTCGATTTAAAGTAGTGCATGTCTACACTCGTTGCCTTATTTTGCAATGAGTGCCCTCCACGTAAGCTCACGTTTGAAGGGACTTGCAGCTCTGCAAAACCCTGCCGGCTGGCATGGTTGGACCCCAGTGAGGATAACTTGTGGTGTCAATCAAGTGTCTTTCAGTAGCAGTTCACTAAACACAAATATCGTGGAAACCTCCCCTCCCTCAATATCAGACAGTGCCTCATAAGCACAGGGTTGCATGAGAGCAGAACAGTACAAAAGCCTCAGCTAAAAGGCAAAATAAGAGCGTCCAGTTTACACACGTGCGTCCTCCCTTCAGGAAGGGATAGACACCCCATTGTGACAGTCAGATTGCTGCTAGTTACATCCATTTAATAAGACAAATGGTAAAGCTAGGCCACTCCCCACACATCAGGGTGTAGTGCATAGCCAGGAAAACACACCATGGGATACACGCCTCACTATAACCGGCTGTACGCCGTTACCATGGCATATGAGCCCTTCACCAACTACAAGGTATTTTTACCTCACACCCCCTGTGAGGTTAGGGCTGTGCTGTTAGCCCCCATGTACAGCTGGAACTGAAGCACTGAGCAACTAAGTGGCCTACCCAGGGCGACACAGGATGTCTGTGGCAGAGTAAGTTTTCCAGCTCTTAGTCATGTGCTTTAACCCCTGCACCTCCCTGCTCTTGCCAATGACCTACAGTAAGTGCCTGCGCCTTACCAATGGTCCCGCTAACTTTTCATAGCTGTGTGCGCAAAATAATTTCTTTTGTGCAAATTTTTGGAACCAATGTTCAAATCTGTGCGCACACCAATGATTGTGGTCAAACTTGTGAGTGCAATGAAGTAAACGTGCATGATGCTAATAATATCTAAATTTTATTTTGAGCTAATGATTTTTATAAATTACAAACCCTTATTTGAAACATGCTATTTGAGCTCACCTACTTAAAGTAGCATAAAAATATTAGCACTGTTGAATTTTTTTGTGCGCACAGGTTTCACAACCTGTGTGCGCATGCACAGCTTAGAGGGAACATAGCTTAGCACAAGGACACCTCAGTAGCTATAGGCAATGAAAACTTGCCAAGGGACAAGGAATGCTACAGCTATGTATAGCCTCAGCCAGGTAACCAGCTGCAATTAATTTTGGATGAGCCTCTCCAGGGCAGAATCCAGGGTGCGACACCAGGGACTGGGTGACAATGAAACAAAGCAGACTGTGAAGGGAAGGAGCCTAGCGTGTGGCACTTGTGCCTCACCTCCAGTTTGTAACGGCCGCTGCCACCACACCCTAGGGTTGCTGCATCACTGCCAGGGCAGGGCGCTAGCTGCATGTGCTCTTTTCACACCGCTGGCTGCTGCTTTGGAAAGAGGAATCTGCCGCTGGCACAGCAGTTCCTTTATGTTCCTGCGGGCCGGGGGGGGGGGGGGGTGAGGCAGCTGAGGCCAGGGCGAAGGATCTGTCAGTCAGCGAGAGCTGGCAGGCCAGTAAAATGAGAGGAGCAGGGAGGGGACCGCAGTTGGCTCTGGAGTGAGGGCTGCCATTCATTTGGGTGCCATTGTTCATGCTGATGCTGGCTTTGGGCTTACAAGCATGTCTACAGTTGTGGCAGGGGGTGTAGTTTACCTGCTGGGGCCTGTTTACTCTTCTTCAAGACAATGGGTGGCTATAATAAAAGCCCCTGGCCCTGCAGCACACTGCACCAGAAAGGCCATTTCCCAGAGCAGTCGGTTAGACGCCAAGAGTGCGGTGAGGGTGTAGCTGGCCAGTAGCTGGATGCACTCAGTACCCAAGCTGTGACATGCCCTAATGCAGGGGTCAGTCCATGATCTGCTTCTTCAGCTCCAGTACAGACATTCACAGGTGGCAGCGAGGTTTAATAAGTCAGCAGATGTCCCCTAACAGCCCGCAGCCTGCTCCACCAGAATTGTCCCTGGGAACGGGGGAAAATGCAAACTTTTGGCCCCCAGCATGAAAAAGCTGCCAAAGAATCCATCTTAACTCTACATCCTGCAACATCCGTGGGGTTATTGGCCCTACGAGGCCTTTTGGCCAAGATAAGGGGTCTCAATTTTTTTTATGGGACCCTCTTTGAAAATACTTCAGGCTGTGACAAGCCCCACCGCCATGCCAGCCGCCCTTCCTTCTGCACACAGTGCTGCCTTTCGAGCATCCAGCCAGCAGCCACTGCTCTCTGGCCACCCAGCTCTGAAGGCCTTTGGCAGTTAGCCAGGCATTGGGCTGACAGCAGGAGCCATTGCATGCGCGGGAGCTGATGGTTCACAACCTCCCTGTAATAATCTTGTGAACCCTTGAGGGGTTCCCAGTGTTTGAACCCCTGACCTAGATCAAGTACACTAATTGACTTAATATCAGATTTTGTCCCATGGAGTAGCCCGGATGTGGTGTAAGGGTGCAGAGGGAACCTTTCCATCTCCAAAATAAGCAAGGAGTTCTGTGGCACTCTTAAAGCCTAACACATTCATTTTTTGCATGAGCTTTCGTTGGGGAAGTTCCCGCTCCTGAGAAAAATTAATTTGTTAGTCTTTATAAATGCCACAGAATTCCTGAACTAGATTAACATGGCTGCCCCTTTGGAACTTCCATCTTCAGTTACTCTGGCCACAAACTCCAAGGTTACTTCACAGAACAAAGTTTTCCACAACAAGAACCACAGCCATGTGAGGCAGGAGGAAAGTCCTTGTAGAAACATCAGTGTTGCTGCTTGTGGGAATGGGCAAAGGTGAAATCAAACCAGGGAACATCTTTGCCAAGGGATCAGTAATATGGTCACATGATTACCACACAGAGCAAGGCAGCCCGCATTAAATGCCGTACACAGTGAGAAGAGGCCTTTCTGCACTGGACCCAAACAACAGACCCAAACAGGGTTTTAAATAGCCGAGTTTCTTTATTAACCTGAGTATAACAAATATAACATGTACACAGTATAAAAATGACTATAGAGCATGAGAGGGTTATGGGTACAACACAGATACATGACCTATACACATTAGTGGATAATACATTAAGCACTTTGTTGCTTGGAAAAAAACAAGTTCTGTTCGTAAAAATTTTAATCCTGTTCCACTAAAATTATACAAAGTACATTAAATACTCAAAAGTGACTGAAGGAAGGCAGGAGAGGTCTCTGTACTGCCCCAGCCTGTTATCCAAGCCCAGGAACTTACAAAGTGAACGGAGCTGCTTCTCCGGGACGAGTTTGAGAGTTTTTAATGAAATCGGTTGTTAAATTAAAAGAGGACAAAGGTTTAAAAGCATGTGAGACATGCATCCTCCAGAAATTGATGGGGATCAGCAACATGCAGACAACACCAACGCTCTCAGTGCTATGCTGGCTCTGAGCTGATGGGAGGGAGGTTTTGATGCTTGAAATATTGAACGACTTGCTGGGGGAGTTCTGCCAACACCGCTTTGGCCAAAGTTTCTTTAGGTGCCTGTATAAAAAAGTACAAAGGGGCAAAATGATTTCTTGCATTCACATGTGCCTAGCAGCTGCTTCAGTGGGTCACTGGACTGGTGTTAAGGCGCATTTACAATTACCGGGTGAGTGTAAGCTCATGCACAGTTACCAGGTTTTCTCGCAAACCCAGGTGCTGATAGAGAAGATAACTGTTGCAGAGCTGGCTTCCATGACACCCACTCACCACTACAATGGAAACCAGCAGGGTTGATGCATGAAAGAATGTGCCTGGTATCCTGCTTCTTTTTCTCCCCGGCTCCCAAACCACTTAGAGTCTTGAGTCACAGCTACACTGCAGTGACTGCGTGGGCATTTCTCGTTCACTAAACAGCACTCACACAGCCTTGGGCAGCAGCAACTGCTCCAACGAGAGAAGGAATGCTGGTCCGGACACTGGGCATGGAATCACAAGAACTTCACATTAACCCCTTTGAAGCCTGAAAAGCATTAGTGCACAGGAGGAAGAACTGCCCAGTGAGCATGGTCCAGGACTGGGAATCAGAGATTCTGGGCTGTAGCCCCAGCTTTGCTTTGTGAACTTGGGCAGAGTCACTTAAACTCTGCTCCAGCTTGTGAAACAGGAACAGTACCGCCTCATAGAGGCAGATGCCAGACTTCAGTGACTCTTCTCTTTTGAAATGCAAGAGGCTACAGAAGTGCCAAGCCTGGCTGCCCAGACTGACATTTACCTGCCTTGTGACTTTGTTGGCAGTCCTGGAAATGCCAGTTGCATCCCCTGGGTTAATGTCTCATCTGCAGCCACGTGAGAACTGGGTAGGATCACACATCTAACACAAGGGACTTGACCGCACAGGCCTGAGCTGGCAGTGATATCACCTGAACCACACAGACTCAAGGCTATGTCTACACTAGTGAGCTTATGGATTTCTGTGCCTACTTACACCCTGCTGGAAACAGAGCAGGTTTCCCCAGTCCAGCAAAGCCTCCTGCACTTACACTGCGGAATTCGCGGAAGGGCACAAACTGCACAATGTCCCGCACGGCTTCCTCGCCGGTGTAAGACCGGAGCACACGGTTATCCCCATCCAGGAACTCCATGGCTGCAAAGTCCGCATTGCCCACTCCTACGATGATGATGGACATGGGCAGCTTGGAGGCCTGCACCACAGCATGTCTTGTCTCGTCCATGTCACTGATGACACCGTCTGTGATGATCAGAAGGATGAAATATTGCTGGGGAGACAAAACAGACACTGAAATCAGCTCCTTGGGGATATGCTACGGTCCCTTGCAGAAACCAAATTTCTCCCAGCTCCAGGCATTCCCCCCCCCCGACTTGCTTTTAGGGGAAGAGCGCTACCATGAACACATCCCAGCCCTTGTGCCTGGGGGAATATTGTGAATTTGCAGATGCCTTTCTCTTGTATGAAACAGGCAAGTCAAGGGCCTAAGTGATTTAGGAGCACAAACTATTTATTTTCTATTAGATTCCCTTTCAATGGGACTTGTACTCCTGAATCACTTTGCACGGCCCACCTGGAAGGTGCCTGAATATGGATTTTGCAGCCTAACATTAGGCTCCCGTTTCAGAAAATTTTGGCCAGCGTCTCATGATCTGACATCCTATCAAGCTCTATCCATTCTCCCTCAATCAACTGCACTGAGGGCCTGTAGGGCCCTTACTTACCTCCACATACCTCTCTCCCCCTCATTCTCCAGCAGATATAGACTCCTAGTTGCCTCAGGAACTTGATGCCTTAGAGGGGTTGTAGGAATCTTCTATCAGGAGGTGCCTTAAGCCAACATCCCTCCTGGTCACTGGCTGCCCAGCCGGTCATCTGCCCTATGGCTTTCTCACTGATCCTATGGACGTTCCCTCTCAGCCCACCACATCTCCACTGCCAATGACTGACTCCTCAGGAGGAAACCCCCAAGTCTGACACCAATCCTGGATGAGTGCCCTCTACTTCACCCCTCTCCTGACTTCTAAGAACTCTCCCCTTCCCAGCTGTCACCCTCCTAAAAGCTGGCTGGTTTCCAAGTGTCCTAAATGCACCTTTGCACAACTGGTCCTGAGTTTCATATGACACTACAATTCATGTAATCTTTATTCCCTCCCACCGTCTGTGCTTCCACATGGATGGCTCATTGCCATCACGGCCTGTGTACATCCCATGGAAACAGACAAGAGCTGTGGCCATTTAATCTTTGTTAAGTGGACATAAATATTAGACACCTGTAACAAAGCCCTCACTGGATCCACTGTGTGACACTGACTCTTGTGAGCCACTGGGATCCTGAATGCAGTGTTTTCAACTGCTTTGGGGAGGCAATGTAGCTCATTAACTAGTAGAGTGGACCAAGATGCTGGATATTGAGTTCCAGTCCCAGCTCTGCAACTAGCCTACTGGGTGACGCTGGGCCAACCAGATCCCCCTTCCTCTGTGCCTCAGTTTTCCCACCTGTAAAATGGGGATACTGATACTTGCCTCCTGTATAAAGCACCATGAACTGTACTGGTGAGAAGAGCTAGTAGCTATTATTAGCAAAGCTTGCCTGATTTCAGTGTGAGTTTTGCCTTCAGCATAAGGAGCTCAAAGTGATCCTCAAGCGGGGTGAGAAGCACCAAGAGTCAAAACCCAGAAAATGAAACCTGGTAACTTTCATGCTGTTCTCCACATCCTATTACCAATCCACTAAGATAGACAGTTCACATCTCCCTCAGCTTTCTATGCTACTGACTGGCCTAAGCAAATACCTTCCATGCTAGTCAGAGGGCAAAAGTCACCACGTGCAGAAAGCCAACAAATGGCCAACAGATCATTGAAGTTGTCAGTCTAGGGCTTACAATGTCCTGAGAGGTATGTCTACACTGCAATTGTACAGCTGTGCTGGGCACCTGTCAGTTGACTAGCTTCTGGGACTGTAAAATTGCAATAAAACTGCAGATATTGAGGCTCTGGCTGCATCCCAAACTTTGGGACCCCCCCAAGTCCATGAGCTGCATGCTGGCCCTCTGCGTGGGAGTAAATGGCTAAGGCCTGATGCTACAGCAGTGAGCAAACACCACACGGTTCCAATTCAACTGTTTTACTGTCAACTTTCCCCCCTCCCACTGAGTCATTAGATTATTCCTGAAAGAAAAGAAATCAAGAAAAGGTTCTACTTCTATTCAAAGCAACACAGATGTGTCCCCCCACCAGGGATGTAGCTAGAGCAGTGCTGTGTATTTGGCAGAAAGTACAGCAGAAGAGAGAAATGAAGGTTACGCACCTTGGTGCAGTAGCTGGAGTTCTTCGAGACGCGTGTCGCCAACGTGCTGCACTTCAGGTGTGTGGGTACACACCGCATCTGGATCGGCAATTTCGCAGTAGTAGCCCTATTGGAGGAGGCGCACGTGGTGGGAGTGAAGCAGTGTCACTTTCACACCCTTTGTGACATGCCCCCCCCCCATTCCCTATCTACTGCGGAGACCATGTAGTATAAGGTAGATTTCAAAGTAGAGGGGAGTCCCCGACTGCTCCACTTCAAGTGAGTATTTAGCAGTCCCCTGCTGAGGAGATGGGAACTTCGGAGTGTTGGATGTGTGCCTTTCTCAAGACTGCTAGGCCAACAGTGGTATCTATTTCAGATAATTGTTCTATAGCGTAGTATTTTACAAAGTGTCCGTGGAGGACCATGTGGCAGCTTGGCAAATGTCTGAGAGTGGAACAGTGCTGAGGAAGGTTGTAGATGCTGCTAATGATCTGGTGGTATAGGCTCGAACAGAGTCTGGTGGTCATGTTCCTGACATTGCATAGGCAGTCCAATGTGATAGCCTCTGTTTTGAAATGGGATTGCCCTGAGAGTATTCTGTGGTGGAAACGAAGAGTCGGGGGGTTTTCCTGAAGTCCTTTGTTCTTTGTAAATAGAAGGCCAGGGCACGTCTGACATCCAGAGTATGGAGAGCAGCCTGTTGGGGTGTGTCATATGGCTTCAGGAAAAATATAGGGAGGTGTATTGTCTGGTTAAGGTGGAAAGGAGATGTGATCTTCAGAAGAAACTTAGGATGTGGATGGAGAAATACCTTGTCCTTATAAAAGACTGTGTAGGGGGGATGTGCCATAAGGGCTGCAAGTTCTCCCACTCATCTAGCTGACATGATTGCTACTAAAAACGCCACCTTCATGGAAATATGGAGGAGCAAGTTTGTTGCTATGGGCTCAAATGGAGGTCTTGTTAGCATCCTTAGGATCATGGTGAGGTCCCATGGGTGTGCAAATGGACAGGTTTGGGGGTATAAGTTCTGGAGCCCAGCCATGAACCTTTTCAGCACTGGATGTGCAAATATGGAGGAGCTGAGTGTGCAGGTATGGAAGGTGGAAATGGCTGCTAAATGAACTCGGATGGTATTAATGGAGATATTTGTTTCTTTTAGGCTTAGGAGGTATTCCAGTATTTCAGGGATAGGGGCAATGACTGGATTGAGGGATCTCTGAAAGCACCAGATGGAAAAACTATCCCACTTCTGGAGGTAAGTGCGCCTTGTTGCAGGTTTTCTGCTATCTAGAAGGATGTTCTTAACCTTATCTGACAATTGTGCTTCTAAGTCATCAAACCATCTAGGTACCAAGCTGTAAGATGGAGTCTTTCCAGGTGAGTACATAGTATCCTTCTCCTGTTCTGCGAAAGAAGGGGAGTGCAGGGGAGAGTGATTGGAGGTTTTGTGGACATTCTGAGGAGGTAAGTATACCACGCTTGGCAGGGCCATGCTGGCGCTATCATGATCACCGTGGCCCTGTCTTGATGGATTTTCCAAAGTACCTTGGATATCATGGGCATTGGGGGAAAGGCATATAGAAGTGACTGGCTCCAATCGAGCAGGAATGCATCTCCTTGGGACCTCTGACTCATTCCCGCTCTGGAGCAGTATCTCTGACATTTCCTGTTCAGGACAGATGCAAATAGGTCTATGGTCGGGAATCCCCAGTGTTTGAATCTCTCTCAGAGAATGTCGTTCCGTATCTCCCATTCATGCGCATCTTTGAATGTTCTGCTCAGGTTGTCCGCTATTATGTTGTGTCTGCCTGGGAGGTATATCGCAGATATGTGGATCCCATGCATTATGCACCACTCCCACAGTTTCATTGCTTCTATGCAAAGGAGCGGAGAGCATGATCCCCCTTGGCGATTGATGTAATGCAAGCTTGCTATGTTGTCTGTGCGAATCTTTATCGTTTTCCCTGCTATGCTTGGAAGAAAGTGATGGCACGTGTATTGCACAGCCCTTAACTCGAGGGATTTATGTGTAATGATTTTTCTTGCATGGACCACCGTCCCTGAGTAGTCTGTTGTAGGAGATGCCCACCCCTTCCTGTGAGGGAGGCGCCTGTGGTTATCAGGATTGATGGTTGTTGGGGGGCAAGTGGAACCCCCTGACATAGGTTGCTTTTGTTTGTCCACTAGGTTAAGTATTCCTTCACTAGTTTTGGGATAGAGGGGACAAGGTTGGGAAACTGGCTCTGTCGTCAGCACTGTTGAGAAACCAAAGCTGGAATAGCTGCAGGTGAAGTCTCATGTGATGGACGAGGTAAGTTGTGGCTGCCATATGTGCAAGCATTTGCATGCAGATGGGGGTGACACAGTTACTGATGTTTGAAGGTTGACTACCAGCTGTTTTATGGCTTTTTATCTTTGCTGTGGTAAGTATGTTCTGGCTGGGATAGTCTGAATATGGGCCCCAATAAAATGGATTTCCTGTGCTGGCTGCACTAAGGACTTCTTGTAATTGATTGCTAGTCCCAGTAATATAAAAGTCTTCTCTGTTGCTTTGGTTGCTAATATTGCTTCCTGATAGGATCGTGCCTTTATCAAGAAGTCGTTGAGGTAAGGAAAGATTGTGCTGTTTTGCCTGCGCAGGAAGGCTATGATGACCGCCATGAGTTTGGAGAATATTCTGGGGGCTGTGCAGAGGCCAAAAGGGAGTACTGTATATTGGTACTGTCTGTCTTGAAACTGGAATCTTAGAAATTTCCTGTGAGCTGGGTGAATCAGTATGTGAAAATAAGCATCTTTGAGACTGAGGGATGTCAACCAGTCCCCTTGCTCTAGAGACGGAAGTATCATGCCTAAGGTTAGCATTTTGAACCTCTGTGTTCGCACAAATTTGTTGAGTTCTCAGAGGTCTAGGATTGGCCTCCATTCTCCTGTTCTCTTCTCAGTTACAAAGTATCAAAAGTAAAACCCCTTCCTCAGGAATTGGGTCAGGACCTCCTCTATTGCCCTGACCTGCAGGAGGCTGTCTATTTCCTGCTGAAGGAGTTGTACGTGACTGGGATCCCTGAAAAGGGATGGGGAAGGGTAGTGGGATGTGGGTCTCAAAATGAAGAGAATGGAGTAACCCTTGCTGATAATCTCTATGACCCACTTGTCTGTTGTTATATGTTGCCATTGATGAAGGAATGGTAATAAACGGTCTCGGAAGGACAGAGGTTTCGTTGCAGATCCATTTGGCATGAGACTGGGGCAGTCGGACGAACCCTTGATCAAAACATCAAAACTGTTGCTTGGAATTGGTTGCCTGAGAGTTTGAGGCTGACTGGTTACTCCGTCTCCTCCTGCTCTGCTGTCTTGGTCTTGTTCTTGAATTGTCAGATCTTCTATTTAGATGACTTTGGGAGTATCTATGGTAGCACGATTGGTATCTCTGGTAAAGTTTTCGTGTTGAAGGAGTGTATATTCCAAGCATACGTAAGGTGGCTCTTGAATCCTTTAGGGTATGCATCACCTCATTAGTCTTTTCAGCGAAGAGTTTGTCTCTGTCAAATGGCAAATCTTCAATGGTGTTTTGCATTTGTTTAGGTAGACCTGCCGCATGGAGCCAAGAGGATCTTCGCATCACTATGGCTGTGCCAATTGTCCTCGCTGCTGTGTCTGGAGGCTTGTAACGCTGTTCTTGCCACGAGTTGTCTTTCCTTAATGAGAGTGTTTAAATCATTATTTTTGTCTACTGGAATAAAGTTAATAAAGTCCAGCATCTTTGTGTGGATGTCATGGTTGTAATTAGACAGGACTGCTGTGTAATTAGCCAAAATTGGAAAGTGGCTGAGGTATATACCTTTTTGCCAAGAACGTCTAACTTCTTTTTGTCCTTATCTGCCGGAGTAGACTTATTACAAGTCTTCTTCGATCTTTGGCTTGCAGCCTCAATAACTAGTGAGGTCAGTTGAGGGTGCATAAATAAGAATTCGTTACCCTTAGAAGTAATGAAATATTTCTTTTCTGTTTTCTTATTCATGGGGGCGGAGGATGCGGGCGTTTGACATACGGCATTTGCCAGCTCCATGATACCCTCATCTATCGGTAGTGCAGTCTTGTTGGATACCGATGATTTTAAAATTCTATACAACCTATGTTGTGCAGTGGATGTGTCATGGGTAGGGATATCCGTACTATCCGCCACTCTTTTAAATAATTCTTGAAATTGCCTTGAGTCGCAAGCCTTAGAGTGTTGAGTTGGACTCTTACTGCCCTCGGCTTGTTGGGAATTGAGAGGGGCAGGTTGCGTTGGGCTGGTGGTTGACTGGCTCTGAGGTTGTTGTAGCTGAGGTGGTACTGACTGGTGAAGGGGCATCGTTGTCTGTGATGTTGATGAAATGGTGGGTAATGCCCCATACTGCATCCAGCTATTCCAGAACATCCATGGCATATTGGATGAGGGGTTGACAGCCCATTGAGGGTATTGCCATAGGTCATTTACATTGGGATTCTGTGGCACTACCTGGGGCTGTTGCACAAATGATCTTTGGTCAGCAGAGGGAGCTTCGATGCACTCTGATAGCAGACTGTGCTCTGAAGAGAACGATAAAGGTGACAGGCAATCTGTAGAAGAATCCGTGGCGAAAAGTGGAGAAATTGGGGAGGAATCAATTGGAAAATCCTTCCTTACATCAAAATGATGGGACTTTCTTTTATGCTTCCTGGGAGCAGTGTCCTGGAAGCGCGCTTCATGAGCGTCATCGGCACAGAGATGTCCTGCGGTGCCTGTGAGGGCTGTGCAGCCTGAGGCATGAGAGCCAGTGCTGGTAAGAAGAATGCAGGTGCCGGTGTCAGGACAGATATCGGAACCGAGCACAGCACCGCAGTCAATAGTGGTGCGGAAGTCACTGCTGACGGCGCCGAGGAGCCCATTGACAGAACGGGACCCGCTGTTAAAGCGCTTGTCAGCGCTGCTTCAGAGCCCACCGCTCTATTCTTATGCCCACGCTCTCTGGGAGAGTTTTTTGGGCCTTCCCCGCTCTTCGGGGTCTCCATACCAGAGGAGCCTCTTGCCTCCTGCTTATTTAGACTTCTGATTCTGCCTCTGGATCTTTTTGAGGGCACAGGAGACAGCGCAGTGGAGTGTCTTTTTTGTGTTCCACCTGATGTACGAGGGAATGGACTAGGGTCCGACACCAGTCTGAGAGATCCCTCCATCAGCAAAAGTTTAAGTTTCCTCTCCCTCTCTCTGCGTGTTTGAGATGTGAGGTTTCTACAATGTTGGCACTTGTGAGAATTATGGGTCGTGTCCATCTGATGTTGGCATCGTCTCATTACAGGAGGCACAAAACTTGAATCCTGAGGGGCTCGGCATTGGGTTTAACTGTCTTTGTCAATTAATTTATTTAAGAATTTGTGTTTTTCTTCTTTCTTCTTCATGTATTTTTGGTTTTCAGCTGTTAGTGAAGAGTAGGTGAAAGGGCTGGTAAATGAGGGAAAAAGGAAGGAGCTACCATGATCTCTGTACAATGGTCGGAGTGGTAGAAAGAGAACTGGGGGGAGGGGGAACATCACACAGGGCGCAAAAGTGACACTGCTTCACCCCCAGCGTGCGCACCCCCTCCAATAGGGTTACTACTGTGAAATCTCTGATCCAGGTGCAAGGTATGCCCATGCACTTGAAGTGGAGCAGTCGGGGACACTGCTCGAAGAAGAAGTGAGAACTAGCTAAAAAATAATTCCTGTGCAATCCCCTGCTAACCACTGTTAAGAAGGATGCAGATTAGCTAGTGCACCTTGCTGGGGAGGGATAAGAAATGCATTTGACTTTTTAATGAAATTTGGTGAAGTATCTGCAACATTACTGGGTCCAACCCTAGCAGGTGTTCTGCCCCAAACACACTAACACTAAGCAGCCTAGATTCAACCAATCCCTGCTCAGATGCAAGCGTAAAGCTGCTTGTCATAGGTCTTCCCACTGGTGTATAATGCATAGCCAAGACACTCATCTCACTGTCCAGTGAAACAGCAGCTTAACAAACCCTTCATTGTATTATGCTTTAAAGAAAAGGGAGCTTTATAACTGCACTGTCTTTGCCTCAGCTTCTTCGGCCAACATCATCTTCGGTGTAAATTCCACTGGCATGAGATACATTGGAAATAAAGCCTAGCCCAATGATCCTAGTGAGAGCTCATCTGCACCTACCAACATTGCTCCCTAAATTCAGCAACAGAACTATTTCATGCATTCCTGTGGCAAGTGAATTGTCACGTGTGTGCACACACCCAATCTTGAGCACACAGACTTGGAAATGAGCTGTGCAATTGCAAAGAGCCTAGATACCCTCAAGGCAGATGTGAATTTGCTTATGGCATTTCCATGACAACATCACTCCAAGAAGCACAAGAGGGCTTGATCCTGCATGGTGCACAAGCTTTGAGCTCTTTCTCTCTTCCTACACTGGAAATGAGCTGGCCAGAAGAGATTATATGACACAGCAAGAGATGTGAATTCTCTCCCACCCATCTCCTGCACTGCCAGCAGAGACATAACAGCTTGAGACAGAGGCCCTGCTCTCCATGTCACCACTAGTTAAGGCAAAACTTCAGTGCAGATGCGCAGAAAACTCTTCAAGTCAGTTATCATTCGACTGCTTCTGGTACACTCTAAATTGCCAGTAAAACACAGGGGACTGACTGAGCCCATGTGCTTGGGTTTGACTGTGTATGAGAGAGACCAGACTCGCTCTCTTCATGAGAAACAAGCTGTATAGAAGTCAGAAACGACTGGCATTAGTTTTGCAGCACTTTCTGGAAGGGGAAGTTTCTTCCTGATCTCACCTAGTGATTTGATAATGCCCTGACCATGAGGGTTAGTAGCTCCTGGAATCCTTAGCATAATTCCTGGGGCCTTTGCTCATATTTCTACATTTATTAAAGCACATAACTTCCTATCACAGGCTGTCTGGTCATGAACATTAAAGGTTCAAGCTTTAAATAGTTTGACTGAGCCAGCTACAAAACAAGCAGAGCCTCACTCCAGCTACCATTCCTTGTTGATTTAATGCTGCTCGCTGATGTGATTTGCCCAGCTTCTTTAAGGGAACCAGGTTCAGGCATGGGAGAGCTCCAAATAAGAGATCCCCCTCAGAATGCCCCATGGCCTGGCTTTTGGGGGTCAGCTATCAGGATAGACAGCCAAGAGCACTCAAGTAGACAGCTGTCAGGGACCAGGGCCACTGCATAGGCAAGACTGTTTGAATTGCTCCTGAAGGTCACTAGTAAGCCAGTGTAGGACACAGAGCACAGGTGTGTTATGCTTGCGTTGTTCTAGGCTGTTTTAAAACCAGGCAGCTGCATTCTCCACCAGTGGCTTGATCCTGCATGGTACAGAGTTCACTGAAATTGATAGGCTCTGAAAGGACTTGGCGCCTTGTTGAATAGGGCCTTCACTGAAACAGGATCACAGGCAGATCCAAGAAGTGCATTACAGTAGGCCTGTTTGGACATGGATAACTGACATAAGGCCCACATCAGTGAGGAAGGACCATCCAATAATATCATGGAGTCCAAGAGCACACGTGCATCCATTAAGACCTTAAGGTTGCAGACTGCTGAGATTAAATCCTGCTGTACCCCTCTATACAGGGAGATCAGTCCCAGGCTCTCAATATCTCCAGGCATTTGCCCCCTTGTTTCCAACATAAACCCCATTATCTGGATCAAGCTCAATTCACTCAACCTTCAGCAAAGGGCTCTGGGTAAAGAAAGCTGAGGGTAGATTCCAGGTTCTATGACAAAGGGAGAAGAGTATCATCAGCAAACAGATGATGCTGCAGCCCAAATATCTGTCTTCCCCAGCAGTCAGACACCCAGACAGGCTGGATGAAGAGAATCCCCCACAAAAGAGCCCTCAGAGGAAATAAGAGATGTTGAGTGGGATGAGCAGATTCTACTCTGAAGCAATCTCATTCATTTCTAGGTGAATCCTAATGGCCAATTATAGCAAGCACTGCTGAACCATCTGAGAAAAAGAACATGGATGGATGTCCTTTGTTCACTGGCAGGGAAACCAAAAGTCCACTGCTGTCTCCATGCCAGAGTAAGACTACACTTACAAGCAATAATGAAACTGGGGGAATTTAAAAGGTGCTTATGTAGACCTTCCCCACAGAGGGAGCCTCAAGACACAGTGGATATGGGTGGATTTATTAGTGCCAAGGCTAACCACTCCTGGAGTAGTGGCATCTTGCCTTAACAAAGGGAGGCATTAGATAGCCTCACCAATAACAGAACTGAGTTCTTCCCAATGGTTTTTACAAAGGCCCATCTGACTGGCATGTCTGCAGACTATCAACAATGGCTACTAAGACTCAGCCAAAAGGTCTCCTGATCGTACTCTCAACCTGCAACCGTGAAACTTGGTAGTACCATGAACCCAACCAATCCTATTCAGGAAGATGGGATGAAACATAGTGGCAGTGTGGATTCAGTCTGGCTGTCTACCACTAAAAGGTGAGCCATTAGTCAAAACTTTGAAGTTGTCACAGTGGAGATGTGAAATTTTACCTTCTCCCATAAATATAGGCAGGGTGAAAAATATTGTGTGTCACCATCAGTTGGATTTGGAGCATGCTTCTTCAACCATCATTCCTTATTTGGCTGTATCATGGGAAAGCTAAGTCGAGACATAAGATCCATATTCATCCCAATCTCTTGGAGAAGTGAATTCTGCAGTTCCAGGCCAGATGCCGAGAAAGCATTTCTCTCCAAGTTTGTGGCTCTCACCCTTGTAGATGCAAGTTTCATTGTTCCACAGAGACATAGCAGATGCGCAAGGTCTTTCTCAGGACCCTAAGCCAAAGTTACAGGGGTTGCTGAAGATCTGGACTGACACCTTGAATCTGTATCTGCTTGGTGGGTAGCCAGTGAAGCAAAGAGACCAATGAGGGGACATGCTCCCGATGGCCAGTGTTACTAAATATGCTGCTGGATTCTGAGACTAATCAGATCTCTGTCAGTAATGACGGCACCTTTTAATTCTGTTTCATCCCTTTGAAGATCTTCAACTTCAGAGTGTCTTCTGGGCTGCTCAAAAGGTGAGGACCACAGTTTTTGAAGTATTTTGCAGGGGTCACAACTCCATAACACTTAACAGTGGCCTGCCTGGATCCGTGTGGAACTGAAGGACATGCAGGTCCAGTCATCAGTTCCTTCCCTGAGTGTTTATTCCAGGCCTGGACTTAGGGAGGCCCTGTTGGTGTTAGTTACCTTGGAAGTACGAGAGCTGGAGAGAACGGAAATGTCTGACTGCATCCAGCAGCCTCAATACAGAATTCTTTTGACATTCTTTACAGCCCAGGCCTGTCTCTTCACCAACACTGCAAGACCCTAAGGAAACATCTCTGAGGAGGAAGCGAGATGTTGTGGGGGGTCACCATTAAATGCTGAGCAGTCACCCTAATCACCAGCTGTCTCATTTAGAGCCTGAATCACTCCAGCTGGATGCATCTCGCAGCTGACATGTCTTTGCATGCTTGCTAATAGAAAGCATTTAATATCAAAAGATTTAATTCCATGCAAAACCACCACAGATTAGAACAGATTCAAAGGTGCTCGTAATTATAACACCACTTGCAAGCATTTTAGCTTCCGTCCCTTTCAGATCCCTAAGCTGGTGTGAAAAGTTAATGGTTTTGTCTGAAGTTCTTGTAACCACCACCAAAATCCTGCTTTTGTTCTTCTGTCCTCTTCTACATAAACATCCTGGCATTAGCAGGTGTAATGATCTTGAGGGTTCATTAAAGATGATACTATTGAATGAGTAAGGAATAGAACTTTAATCATACAGACAGGTATCCAGGTGTGTACCTGGGAGCAGCCATGTTAGATCTTCTCTGGGGCACGTCTCCCAATTTACACAACAATGACAAGCATATCACCACATCTTCCCCCCTAAGGAAAATAAGTAAACACTTATATACACATAAAAGCTAGCTAATGATGCATGCACTAACATTTAACAACACATAACAGCTATCTAAAAACATGCAGAAGAACAGTCCATAAACCCAGGATATGAACTACCTAGAGAGGAGAGGTTACTAGCACATCACTCTCAAGTGAGTCTTTACCACTCACTTCCCTTACATATCCTAGCAAGTCTCTATGAGTCTTTCTGGACGTTTGATGACTCGATTAGATCTTCTCAGTACTGGTCCTTCGTTCAGGTCTGAATTGTCTTGTTCCCTGATGGTTTCATTACCATGTGTTGAAGAGATCGGATCAGTCAGGGGAGGCATGCCAGAACCTACCTCAACTCCTACGGTGTTGGAACTTTCTGGAATAAGTTGTAGATCCCATTGATTACGTCAAAATGTGTCCCCTTGATCTGTGTGGACCATGTAAGACCATGGATGCAGCTGTTTTTTAATAGTACCTCTTTGTCCCCAGGTATTGGAAGAGTGATTCCTCAGGCACACTCTATCGCCTGGGTTAAGGGATGGAAGGTCACGAGCCCTTCTATCAAAATAATATTTCTGCTTCCACTTCTGGTTTTCTTTCATCTTCCGAATGTTAGCATTGTTCTTAGATTGCAGCAATTTATCAGTAATAGGTAAATTAGACCTGATCCTTCTTCCCATTAACAGCTGAGCTGGAGAAAAGCCATTCTCCAGGGGTGTACTTCAGTAGACCAGCAATGCTGTATACAGATCACCTCCACTTTCAAAAGTCTTTTTCATCAGGTTCTTTACTGTCTGTATAGACCTTTCCACCAGTCCGTTTGATTGGGGATAATTGGGACTGGAGGTTTCATGATGAAAATCCCAATCTAAGGCAAACTGCCTGAATTCTGCACTTGAAAATTGCGGCCCATTGTCACTGAAGACCTCATCAGGAATTCCATGTCTGGAGAAAATTCCTTTCATGCCAGTGATCACTGAATTACTATTAGTACTGTTCAGTGTGCAAATTTCTGGATATAAAGAGTAATAATCAGTGACTATTAAGTAATCCTTGGAACGCCAGGTAAATAAATCCACACCTACCTTCTCATAAGGTCTCTGTGGAACAGGATGGGGTCTCAGTGTCTCTGCCTGTTGGCATGGCCTGTATTTCAAGCACGAAAAGCAGTTTTTTAGCACATTGGTAATGTCATGATTGATCCGTGGCCAATACATGACCTCTCGTGCTCGTTCTTTGCACTTCTCAATTCCTAAGTGACCTTCATGAATCTTCTGTAACATTTCTTTTCGGAGGCTCCGTGGTATTACAACCTTACCACCTTTGAAAATCACCCCATCTACCACAGTCAGTTCATGCCTGCAGTTCCAATAGTCTCTTATACTTAGAGAGCAACTGCTTATTATTTCAGGCCATCCTTTAATTATCACCTCTTTGAGGAGTCCCAACGATTTATCTTTCTCAGTCTCATCTTTTATGCGTTGCAGTCTTCTGTTAGTTATGGGATTTGCGCTCACTATCATATCTACATAGGCTTGAACTTCTGTTTCCAGTGTCTTCTCAGGTACCATGGGTGCTACTGCTCTGGAAAGTGCATCTGCAGTGAACATAAATTTGCCTGGTGTGTAGGTCACCAATAAATTGTATTTCTGCAATTTGATCATCATTCTTTGAATCCTTAAGGTACAGTCATTTAGTGGTTTGTTAAATAATGCAATCAAGGGCTTGTGATCTGTTTCAACTTCTACTCTCTGTCCATAAATATACTGACTGAATCTCTCACAGGCGAACAAGATTCCTAAAAGCTCCTTCTCAATCTGTGCATATCTAGTCTCTGCATCAGTCAGTGATTTGGATGCATATGCCACAGGTTGCCAGCAATCTTCATGTTTTTGTAAAATCACGGCACCCAACCCCGACTGTGATGCATCTGCTGAAATTTTAATGGGCTTCTCTGGAGCAAAAAATTTCAATACTGGTTCCTCTATCAAGTCTTGTTTTAAACTTCTCCATGATTCCTCCTGCACTCATACAGACAGGTATCCAGGTGTGTACCTGGGAGCAGCCATGTTAGATCTTCTCTGGGGCACGTCTCCCAATTTACACAACAATGACAAGCATATCACCACAGCAGGCTAAGTAACAGGGCCTCCAAGAAGGGTCTGTTGTAAATAACAACTAGGCATACCAATGTCCCCTACTTTTGAGTTCAATGGTGAAACGTGAAGGTAAGTTCACAAGATGTCACACCACCACATAATAAAGTACCTTATAAAGAGGTGCAAGAGAACTAGACAGAGGAACTATTTCAGTCTCAACCAAAAAGGCCACATTGAGAACGTGGATGAGGACTTCTGAGGATCACTGGCACATCTATCTCTGAGTTGCTGCCATCCTGCAAGGACAGAGCTGTCAGTCCTGTTATGCTGCTGTTCACTCTGACACCAGGTTGATAGTGCTGGACGTAACGACCACAGCAAAAGGCTATCGTAAACTGAGCCATCGTATGTCAGCGAGAATGGCAGGTGTTGGTCTTGTCTTCTGGAGGCATGTGGATCTCATAGGAAGTGTGTGTTGCATGTTTGCACCTCCTGGACCCGGTGTCAGCTCCACCACCTCCCCCCACCCTTTGGCAGTTTGAAGGGGAACATATCCATTACTTTTCCTCAGTGCCTCCCAGAAGCAGAGGAAAGTGCAATGAAAGTGGACAAAATGCAGAACACAGGCATGCCCTGGTATTACAAGGTGCCAACTCATGATTTTATCATGCATTCAGCTCTACTTAGATTTTCCTTAAAGTCAAAGCTTCTAGAGAGCCGGGAAATTTGCTGAAGAATCTCACCACCTTTCACTGATGAAGGGAAAAAGGATGTTACTAGCCCTTCTCGCTGCTGAGAAGAACTTGAAAAGATGAACCAGAAAACTGAAGCAATGAAAAGAGAATATTTTTCCTGCAGTCGCATGATTTTTAAGTAATTTACGAGTTTTTAATCCCCGAGGTTGGTAATACTGTATTATCAAAGAGATTTAGGGAGGCAGCCCTCAAGCTGCCAGTACTTAAAATTAAGCCAACCTGGCAATAGACAAAACCTGGGCTGTTTTATACACTGTAGAAAAAATCCGGTCTGCAGTGTGCATTCTGCTGTGCAATTAGAGATCTGAGAGTACCAGCTAATACAACAAGGGAACCAAGACTCTAACAGCTGTGTATTTATAAATAAACACGCATGCACACATCTGTGGCTGGAGGGGACGTAACAAGTTTAGAAGGGATATTTGTATGGATAACAAGAATATCCAAAGTTATTAGAATTCATGGCAACAAAAATTTTGGAATGGATATTAACTTCATGCTTCTGGGCACGAGACAATCTCTAATTATGGGGTTTATACGTCATCCTCTGCAGCTGCTGGTGCTAGCCATTATCAGAGACAGGACACTGAATTTGATCCTCTGAGCAAAGAGTAAGTGTACAAAGTGCCATGGGCTAGATTTGCTGCTGATTTCCACCCCATATAACTCCACTAGCTTCAGTCAGAAGTCAGTGCAGAATTTGCCTTGACGCATGTTTAAAAAAAAAAAAATCTGTTTCCCTTTGTTCTTTCTCTCTGTGAAATCGGTAATGGGATCAGAGACCAGCACTAAAAAGCATGCAGAGGGAAGGGGGAGGGAGGCACATCCAATGTTATATCAACATGATCTTTCAAAGGATAAGTGAAATAAGAGATACCCGATAAAACCATCCTTAAAGCCTGGAGAATAGTGCATGGCTATCTGGCAAGGAAACATTAACAGAGTGGGCAGAGAGCAGCAGGTCCTGTGACACTGTAGCTATCGCTCTGTTGGGGAGGATTTCCTAAAGATTGGTGATGGGAATCCCATATTCACTCCTTGATGGGGCTGCAGTGAAATTCACATCTCCTCACTACCTTTATCACTTTTACTTTTCAGCCTGGGTCAATGGAAATTGCTTAATGCCTGTATCCTCTTCCCAACCCAGCAGCCACCTGAGACCTACCACCCACCAAGGTCTCATTCTTCCCTTAAAGAGCCTACAAAACTCCACTGACTGCAGTATTACTTGAACTTAGTCATGTGTGTTTTGCTCTTGATTAATACCACAAAGATGAAATCATGCCCTGAGGCAGCAAAAAAATCTAGCTGCAAATATCCTTCTCTTTTTCGGAATTCCATTAACCAGGAACATTTTCCTAACAGTCTCAGGAGTGTACATTTATTATCATATAACCCTGACACACCCCAGGGCAGCAAAGTCATTAGAAGCACTGTTATTAGGCAAGGATTACTTACAAGCTCAGGGTCTGGTTTTCAAACAGCCTTTAAGGAAGAGGGACCCCAATTCCTACAGAAATTCAGTAGAAATGGACAACTAATTGAGGATTTTGGAGTCCTGGTCCCAGTCACCCTGCTGCTGTTCCCAAATCCTGATCAGATGGCAAACTTGGATAAACAGGAATGTGAAGTTCCAGAGGGGTAGTTGTGTCAGCCCGTGTACAGCAAAAACAACACGAGTCTTGTGGCACCTTAAAGACACAAACTTCTATGGGCATAAGCTCTCATGGGCTGTAACTCACTTCATCATCAAGTGGGCTGCAGCTCACCAAAGCTTATGCCTGAAGAAATTTGTTAGTCTCTAAGTGCCACAGGACTCCTTGTTTGTTTTACTGAACTAGACCAGGGGTGGCCAAACTTATGGAATTCAAGAGCCACACAAGTTGATTATTAAACCTTCAAGAGCCACACTGAGGCATATAGCCATCTACTTTTACCTAGTAAATTGATTTACTGATGTTCTTCTGCAAGCCACACTTTCTCATTCAAGAGCCACATATGGCTCCTGAGCTGCAGTTTGGCCACACCTGAACTAGACTAACACAACTGCCCCTTTGGAACTTCTCACAAAAACGATTTCTCTAGATAAAAAGGCATTGTGAAGTCCATCAATGGGACTGGCGGCCAAGTTTCCAAAGGTGTCTGTGGCTGGCTACCAAGAATAACAGGGACCCGGTGAAGATGTGGGTTAGTCTCTTAGCAAAATTGCAGAAGCTTGTTTTATGTGCTGAGACACCCAGAAAGCAGCTGTCCCTCTTGCTCCCAGCCCATGATGTTTCTTGGCCTTCTTCTATCCCTCTTCTTCATGTTAATTATTTGTATTACTAGAGGGCCTAGAGACCAAAGTCCCACTGTGCTGGACCCTGCCCAGACACACAGAGAGACAGCCTCTGCCCCCAGAAGAGTTTACAGTCTCCTCCCCTTCAGGGCTCATCTGAACCTCTGAATTAACTTGAGTTATAATCCAGTTTTGCCCCCAACTTGAGTCTTGTCCACACACAAACCACTTAACTCAAGAGTGGTGGTACTTTTATCTCAAGCTGGCTGGCTCATTGGGGCACAGGCTACAGGCTGAATTAGCATGACTTGTCACCGCAGTGTCATAATCTAACCACTCTGTGCAGCTCATGTGAGTTGGGTTGACCCAAAAGGACTCAAGTCGAGTGATCAACAATCACATTAACTCTGTTCTGAAAACTTAGCTTCTGTTTCCCTTTCTCTACTTTTGTTCTCACTCCAAGCTCTTCTTCCCCTCACAAACACCATCCTACCCAAATTGAACACTTTGTAAACAAAACAAGAACCCCACTGCCAGTTCCAAGAATTCAAAAATCATACAACATGGCCCTACACAATCATAAGACTGGCTAAACATTTTGTTTGTTAAAGAACAAATCTGAAGTTCTAGTTATTTGCCCCGATTTTTGTCCCTTTAGGGGTCAAGTTTTCATCCTTTTCTCCAGGACAATGAGAGCCAGCCCCCTCCCCACTCCCTTTTAATGGAAGCTGAGAGTCTCCAATAAGTCACCTAACTCCGGGCACTCGAGACATAATTAACAGTATGCCAAGTATCATGAGACCTGTGATAGCAAAGAAACAAAACAGAACAAGATGAAAAACTTCACGATTTGTTAACAGTGTTTATATATAGCCAGAGAGAGAAAGAGAGAGAGAGAATTAACCCATTGTGTGCTGGCCATCCTGCTCATCACACTGTCTTTGAGTTGTGTCCTCCTCCCCCTCTACGCACATTGTTTGTTGCTAACTCTTAAGCACTTTAGGGCAGTGGCTCTGTCTTCCTACATGTGTGTATAACACCAAGAAATATTGCCCCATTTTTGACTGACACTTTGGGCATCAGGAATAATAGTCTTTTAATTAATTGTACGGCATGTGGTGTTCAAGCAGCTTATGACTCGCAGGCTTCAGGCAAATCTTTGGTGTGGAAGAAAGGTCAGAGGACTCCATATTCAGGTGCCTTCTTTAGTATTCAGGATGGATTGTTAGCAAACAGTTAGCCTCATCTTCCAGTATCCTTTCTTGTTTCTGTCCATTTTTTAAGACACTTGATGTTAAAGTCACATATGGGCTGTATTGTATATAAAATGTGACCACCACTTATTTCTGCTAGCAAACTCAGCAATTAGGTTGAAGTCTTCAAGGGGATTATCCAACATATCTAACATGCTACAGAAGGAGGAGGATATTTGGGAACTGATGATTCTCTTTGAAAGGTAATTTTCATTCCCCAATATTTATTAATCCTTTTTATGTCCAGTCAGGTGCATGTTGTCTCTGTCTCTCACACAGACATACTCTGTTCCACCTCTTCAAAGCTAGTGGGTTCCTTTGTTTGTGATATGTGTTGCTATGGAAAAGGTATAAGCAAGATTTTTTTTTTTAAGCATTTAGGAAATGGCATATCTCTCCGAGGGAAGCTTAACAAGAATGGAGCCAATTTAGAGCTGGAGCTAGTGCAGGCACACATATACCATGGTGATGTCCACAGCACATAAATGCCTGGAATTCTGACATCCAATTAGACATTTGGGTAGATAAAAATTAATAGATCTGCATCTGCCTAACCCCAAGGCTGGAAATTGGCAAGCATGTCTGGAATATTTTCATTCATGCTTTCAATTTATACGATTTTTGCCAACTGCCACAGCTTATTTCACACCATGATCAGGCCCAGATTAAGGGCTCCTGGGGCCCCCCACCCACTTGCCCATCTCAGCCCGGACCCTTCTCACTGTGCCCTGAGGGTGGGTCCAGGGCTGGCTGGCACACAGTGTGGCTGCATTGTGGCCTCCCAGGGCCTTGGGCCTGGAGGGCTGCACCAGAGGCCATACTGAGCACCAGCTAGCCCTGGCGCAGCCCCACCCCTGAAAGGGAGCAGCCCACCCAAGGGCAGGGCAGGAACACCTCTAGCCCAAGCCCCTGCCCCCTCCCAGCACCGGCAGGGCTAGTGGTGCATGTGGGGTGGAGTAACAGATATGGTAGAGACCATAGGGGCAAGAGCTTGGGCCCCCTTTCAGTCCAGAGCCTGGAGCTCCAGCCCCTATAGCCCCTCTGTTAATCTGGCCTTGATGATTACCCCTGGCTGCTCACCAGTGCCGCTACTCTAGTCCACACTTATATCCTGTATTCCCTTTTCTATGGCATGCAAAAGGAGAGATGACTTGACACAAAAGCATATGGGGTGCACTGTTCCCTCGAAGCTGTGCACGTGTGCACGCGCACACAGGTCATGAAACCTGTGCACACAACAAAATAAAGTGTGCACAAAAAAATTCAATAGTGCTAATATTGGTGCTCACAAAGAAATGTTTTTGCGCACACAGTCTAAAAGTAATTAGAGGGAACACTGATGGGGTGCTTTTGGGGCAGGTTGCATGGCTGGAAAGTGACCAGGCAAACCCGCTTCAGCTGAAGACCTGAGACAAGGAATGGGAGCTGGTTAGTTCCCACCTACCTCCATGCTGGTCCTGGCTCTTGAGGAGCCCAGACTGAAAAGCAAAGGTTTGAATCCCTAATCAAACCATGCTGATAAAGTCAGAGACAGAGCTAGCCATTTGTCTTCTGTTCATCTGCAATTTATCCTAGTAAAAAATTATTCCCATCTCCTCATAAACCAATGAGATTATACACCATTGAAGTCACTGAACACCACATCAAAGTTATTTGTGTAACCATCCCAAACCCTTTCACCCACATAGGCAGGAGAACTACATTCTCTGTCCGCCCCTAATTTGCAAATCAACTTTCTCTAGCCATAGGGTTTCAATGAAATACAATTCCCCACTTAATAATGGTGCCTCATTTCTTGCAACTTCTGTTCCCTGTACAAGTTGAAGTAGCCATAAGTATGGCTAGCTATTACACTCATAAACCAAACAATGACAATCCTGGGGGCAAGAGATGGATCCAAAACATTTTAAAGCTGAGCACGCAACTTCCCCAAATCTATACCATTATCAGGAAACATCTGTTTCCAAGGGGCCAAGTTTTTCTGGTGCAAATTGACATTGCCCCACAGAGACTGGGGAAGCTTGGATGATGCATCCTCCCAATCTTCCTGCATGGGGACTGGCCCAGGCCCTGCTGCAATCCCCCAAATGTTCCTCCCCACACTGCAGTTTGGAGACCTCTGCTCTATGCATTCAGGATGGAATCAAAGAGGGAAGGTCACTGGCGAATAAAGCTCTTCTCAATACAGTGGGGACCCATTAACACGCGACCCGTTTGCGCGCGGATCCGGTTGCAGTGCACTCTGGTCATGTCCCCCGAAGCCATCAACTTAACATGTGGAACTCGCTAATGAGCAGTGCCTAAAGGCGGAAGTTGGCCTGGGCATGGAAACGTGCAAAGTGAGTAGCAACTTAAGGAGTCTGGCGCGCTAGCTAAAAGGGGAAGTTGGCCTGGGCACGGAAACAAGTAGAGTGAGCATGATTAGTGCTGCACTCTGATTTATTTAATTATTTATTAATTCGCTGTGGTCCCATCTGCGTGTGGTCTGTTTAACGCGTGGTTGCAGGGGCTTGTCCCCTGACACCCACGCATTAATGGGTCCCCGCTGTAATTCTTTCTGCATCTTAAAAAAGAAAGATCCAGTTCAGACTTGCCTACACTAGGTCTGTTATTTTAGCATTATTTAAAAGCTCATTTGATTAAAATATTAGTGCCAACAAGGGGTGCAATTTACATATGATTAATACTTCTCTATTCATGCCTAGCTGTGTAGGTTTCTCCCCCCCGCCTCTTAAATTCTGACATACAAAATGAACATTAAAAATAAAGAGTGATTGGAATTTATCCTGAATTAAACCAAATTCAGACTTGCCAACAACAAGACAAGTATATAACTATGACAGACACAAGAGACTGCTCCCACAAAAGCAAATTACTGTTGTAGTTTTTAAAAATGATGGAAGACTGAAAAGGAAGTGTAAAAGGATATTACAATCAGAGAAGAGTTGAGGAAAGGTGTTAGAATGCCTTTGAAAAGAAAAGAAGTGACGTTGTTTATTTTAATTAAAAAACAAGGAACAATAAATGTTTCCGGTTCAAAGAAATCTGCTCCACCTCCAGGTACAAACTGGTTTCCATACAGCGTGACTTTCAGCTCTGTCCCCTTTGTTTATCAGGAACCACGTGAAGTCAAGAAGTCTTCTAAACAGGTATTTAGCAACTGTATAACACATTTCAAGTCTGTGCTGCATTTCCTATCATATACTGTCTTCATCAGCACTATTTTTGCTGCCTTCCCCATGCTCCCTGGTCAGCAATTTCAGATTACATATGATGTGTCCAACTTGGTTCTAGGCAGGCATCATTTTCATAATGTTTCAATGGATAGTTTTACTCCTGATTTCACTATCTCCCCTCTGGGATCCCATTTTAGAGATGGGGAACTGAGGCACAGAGAAGCTAAGTACCTTTCCCACAGTCACACAGGAAGTCGTGGGGTAGCAGAGAAGTGAATGTGGGTCTCCCATGTCCCAGGCCAGTGCCCGAGTCACTGGGCTGGTCCCTCAGCTGTAGATTATACAACATATAAATGACAGCCAATATCTTCCTTAAGTAGCCACTGCTGTTGCATTCCTCAGCTTTTGAGTCTTGAGCTGAAGACACCTTTGTCTCAAGCTGGGCCCACAAGATTGGTAGTGAGGAAACACAACAGAGCTTGGCACTTCCAGCTAAACCACCACCACCCAGGAACTCCCTAATCCTTGCTACGTCACTTCTCATAAGATCTCTTCCTCAGAACCTTCTCCTGGCCTCTAAATAGCAGCAGGTATCCCAGTCAGATGTGGCAAGCCCCGTTCTGCATCCAGTCTCCTGAAGGACCCTTCATACCCATGCACATTTTCATCTCATCTGAACTACTAGCTGTTCTTATGAAGAATGGGGGATCTTCAGCCATCACCTGATCCCTGGCTACACAGAATCAGCTGATTAGTCACTGATAGGGGTGAGCTGAACTTCCCTTGAAGGCCTGCGAGCGTGTGATGAGGCCATTACTGCATATCAGACTAGACTGACCATAAGAAACTATTAGCTCCAAAGGTCTTCTTGATGTACAGCAGTGGTCGTCAAACCACGGGTCGCAACCCAGTACTGTGTCACAGACCAATTGTTACTGGGTTGTGGCACTCTGGCTTGGGAGAGGGGGAGAGGAAATGGTGGGAGCCGGACCTGAGCAGCCAGCGTCCAGGGGTAGCCTCCCCTAGCGGCACCCCGCTCACTGCCCCCGGTCACCACAAGATGTTCTCTGCTGCCCAGCTCTGCTGCCACCCTGGGGAGATCACTGGACTGCCGTTGCTGTAAGGGGCTGCCTCGCTCCGGCACCCGCAGCTCTCTCTTGGCTGCTGGCGCAGTGTGAGTGGCTTGGCTCAGCTCAGCACCTCCAGCATGTCAGCTGCTCAGTGGTGCTGCAGGGTTGAGCTGCGTTCCAGGAGCATGGAGGGCTCGGGGGCAGCTGAAGCCTTTGCCATGCATGTACCTGATACCCATCTCACTACCTCTGCTCTGTGGGTCTTGTCCATGCAGCAGTGGCAGCAGGGATGAGCAGTGGAGACAGGCAGAGCAGCGCTAATCATGCAGGGAGTGGGGCAGGCATCAGGTGTGCATGTGGCAAGGGTTCCAGCTGCCCCCGAGCCCTCCCCGCCCCTGGAATCCACCTCGACCCTGCAGCACCACTGGGCAGCCGACATGCCGGAGATAAAGAGCTGAGCAGAGTCACTTACGCTGCACTGGCAGCTGGGAGAGAGCCACAGGTGCCGCAGCGAGGCAGCCCCTTACAGCAGCAGCAGTCCGATCTCCCAAGGGTGGCAGTGGGGCTGGATGGAAGAGCGCATCTGTGAGGTGAAAGCAGCAGAGGCAAAGCTGCCCCCACTGCCCCCTTAGTTCCCAGTCCCGAGGGAGACAAAGGAGGAAGGACACAACCAGAAGGGAGCTGTTTGGTTCTGGGAGTCCCGTGCCATGGGCTGAGACGCTGGACTTCAGCGCAATGGTTATTGTGGTACTGGTGACCAAACTGGCACATTACTTGCGCCTAGATTGTGCTGGGTTGTTCCTAAATAGAAATCAGGGGGGCAAATTTGGCAGCTGTGGAAAATCCCAACTGTTTTCCCTGGCATGTCATCCTGCAGCTGTGAAGGGCACTAATTTAGGAGAAAAAAACAATACATGATGGGCTTGGTTGCTTTAATATTACAGTTTACTGAAAACTCACTAAAATCATGTTAGGAAAAACAGAATTATTTCTAAGGATTTTTTTATAAAGGGTTTATATCACTGAGGTCTGTGATCAGCATGTAAAGTACTTGCCTAGCAACCTTATAACAGATGCTTGCTTCAGGTTTTTTTTCTTTTAAACATAGCCACTAAGAAGCCACTTTGTTAAGCCCTTTTTTCTTAACAAAACTATTTCCTTTAGAGTCTGAAATATGGACACAAATACTGTTGACTCCCTTGGACAAAGAGCAAGAGTATAAATAGACGGGGTTGTATTATATGATCTTGTAAACAAACATATATCACAATATTCATAGTTTGTCAAAGGATTACAAGACACTAAAGAAACAAAATATATTTCAGGGTACATATTTCTGTTCAGAAATCCAGTGACATTTGGGATGTAACATTTTCAAAACAGGAAAAAAGCATTATATGTTGGATTTAACTTATTTTTATAAGTAAATACTTATTTTCATAATTTTTTTTGGAGGAATAAGTGGAAAAAACACCATGTCACAAACAATTGAGCAGCCAATTTGAGTCATTTTCTTTGGTTATTTTTAAGATGGATTCCTGGAAAGTTTGTGGTGTATAGAGATCTTAAAATAAACTTTAGACATCAATGGTGTTTTTATATAGACTGTAAAGGCGCATAATTCAAACAAACAGTTAGCTTTATTTTCTTGGTGGATGAAGTGTATATACTTTGGCTAACTATCATGGGTTAAAGTAAGGGGGAACGCTGCCCACAGATTTGAGGGGCCAGCATTCCAGGGCCCCTAAAAATAGAAAAATCCAGCAGAATGCATGTTCTGCCCTGCTCTGGCTGCTGGCAGGTCCTACAACCCAGTATCTTCTAGTTTGTGACAATAGCTGCTGTACATATAAATGCCATATAAAATTATAAATATCTTTATGGAGTAATAACCAATGCATGTGGTACTGAGAAGCAGTGGTAAATGCCTACCTCAGCTGGGGCCTGCACATGGATGAAGGGGACCTGGACAAATGGGAAGAGGCCCATAGATTAGAAGGGTTCCGGCTCCCATCAAATTATACTTTAAGTGTTGGGTCACAGTCATTTTTTTCAACTGGATCCTGAGGAAAAAAGTTTGACAACCACCGGTGTACAGGATAGCTCTGTCTGATGGCAAGTGTGGGATTCCAATGCACTCAAAAATGATGCACACATATCTGCTTGTGAGTCTCTCTTCTTTAAGTGACTATTTTATTTCCAACACGTTATTCTTTTAAATTACAGTGTCCCTCCAGTCCTTCCTTCTTACCTACTTAAACAGAGCCCGTGTCCAAGCCTGGCCTCATAAACAACGGCTCAGATCGTGGTGCAATCACTCCAAAACCAAATCTGAGAAAGAACCTGATGTGTTAATGAAACAGAGTCAGAAGGACAGCCTCTGAGACAGCAAGCAGCTTTTTGGCATGTGTGTGTAAACAATCTGATGGGCTAATTAACCAGGGCTTCAGGGATTACAGAATGGCTTGAAGCATCATCCTGGAACTGGGTTGCTGGCATAGAATCGGCAGTTTGCCCACATGGCTTAAAAAATTGTAAACAAAGATGTTAATTTTTTTTAAGGGAATTTTTAAAAAATTGCTGCCCAGCTCAAGGCTCATGTTTGATCACAGAACATGTCAAAATCATCAGGCTAAAGACAAAAACGTGTTGGTTATTGAGCAACGATCTGTATATACTGAGTGTATGGTTCAATGGACTTGCCTTGCAAAGTTAAATAAAGCAACAGTAACAGACTGTTCCCTTTTTGTGGCTATTTTATGACATTTGAAGAGCTGAAGTATGTTGCAGAACTACAGTTTCCTTTGCAGTCTGCTATTCACTTTCAGTATAGCGAGTCTTCCCTGGAAGACCCAGAGAACTAAGTGGGAACTATCTCCGTCCTTAATGGGAAAGGTGAGGATGATGAATCTTTAAAAAAGATTCTCCTTCTTACTGTTGTGATTGTGGGTTAAAGCTAAATAAACCAAAGAGCTTTAAAACCAGTCTGAATAAGAATCTCTTCTACACCAAGACGAAAGAGGGGTTTGTTTTAAAAGCAACAACAGGACACTTTTGAAGTCTTCTGTATAATTATTAAAGTATCTCTTATTTCCCACTTGCAAGTTAGCTTTAATTGTATGTGGCCTGGAAAGGAAGGTTATGTCTACGCTACAGGGATTATAGTTGCATAGCTATGACACTGTAGTTATGTAATAGAGTAGACACAGCCCATGCCAAAGGAAAGGTTTTTCCATCACTGTAGCAATGCCACCTCTGTGAGCAATGTTAGCTATGTTTGATGGAAGCATTTTTCTCTTGACTCAGCTGAATCTACAAGGGGGTCATATTGGTGTAGCGATGGTGCTCAGAAGTGCAGATTTTTCACACCCCCGAGTGTCATAGCTATTTCAAACTACATTTTAAGAGTATACTTGGTACTGAAAAGTTCAAATATTCTCTCCCTTCCACTTCCAGCCACCAAATCAATAAAATAATGGACAACCCCTGATGGGCACGTTGTTTAACTGGAAGTTGTTGCAGGTGGTTTTAACTCATTATGGTCCCATACTCAGACAGACATTGCCCAAGCTTCTCACAGTGCTGCCACTGCACCTCTGTCCTTTCCTCATGGTCCTGGCAATGCATCCCAATTCTGACTTACTGCAACCATGGTTGGGGCCCTGCACCTTGGTCCTGGGGGCACAGATACCTACGTCCGTTAAGCAGTGTGGTGTGGCAATCTGGAATGGAGCTTGACCGTGGCAAGAGACGAGATCAAGATGACTATCACCCTGTGCCCCAACCAGGGCTGAACTTCATGGCTCACAAAAGTAGAGAAACCAGTGGACTGACCCCTCACCATGCTGCCCCACCCTTGTGGTGGTCAACACAAGAACAGATCATTCTACTCATTTTCACTGAGCACTGAGTAGGCTGCCAGGCTGCTTGTTGACCACAGCCTACAAAATGCCTTTTTGTTTGCAAAACCAAAGAACAAACCAGGACAGCTTGAAAACCCAGCTCGCAGACACAGGCATGAGACACTATTCTACAACTGGGAAAACAGGACCTGCATTAAACAGCATTATCCCTTTCACCCTGCAGTCTGTTCCACACCCCAGTCAGCTCTGTCCCTCCTGCCTATTGTGTTCATCACAGTGACATTGAAGCACTTGTATTTAAATGGTGCATATTAAAATGAGGGGTGTGGGGGAAAGTCAGATGTCCTTATTTTAGATTTCTCCATTCTTATGAAGTGGGCTTCCCCTGACTGGATCAATACATATTCATTGTCTGAAATATGAAGCGATTAACACCTTTCCCATCAACTCCCACTAACTTTAATGAGAGCAAAGTTGGCACCAATATTGAATGGTTTTCAGAACCACACACCTGGAGCTTAACCATAGAAACTTATCAAAATATATTAAGTCAATAAACGAATCACTTTTTGGGGGGGGGCCAGTGTCTTTACAGCACTGAAAAAAGCAGACAGGATGCATGGTCCAGTATTGCAGTGTTTGCCTGGGATATGGGAGACCCAGAGTCTGTATCCTGGTACAGACTTCCTGTGTGACCTTGGCCAAGAAGCTTAGCCTCTCTGTGCCTTGGCTCCCCGTCTGGCAATGGGGATAAAAGTACTGCCCTATCTTATAGGGGTGTTGTGAGGCTGTTAAGTATACACAGAGTGTGAGGTGCTAAGACACTGTGATAATGGGGGTAGATATGTAGCTAGGATAGACTGCATCTTGTTATTTGAATAAAAATATATATGGTACAAGAGAGGAGGAATGGTAATCTTAGTGGTTTTTAAACTGGGGCTCAAAAGACCAGGGTTCAAGCCTTGGTACTGCCATGATTGTCTGCGTCTCTGGATGAGTTGCTTAATGTCCCTGTTCCTTGGTTCCCCATTGTATTATGGAGAGAACAGTGCTTCCTTACCTTACAGGGGTAAATCCTATGGAGCCTGTAAGAGTCTCACATATTGGAACAATGGAGGCTACAAGTCCCTGGACGGAACCACAAATCCCCACTAGTTTCCCAACTCCATAGTATCTGCCTTTGTTGGCAACCTTCAGCAACGGGTCTTACTAAAAATCAACAATTTTTAAACATACATGAAATTACTTCCACCTTAGAGATAGCTTCTCCGTGCCTTTATTTGTAAGACACATCCCATAAAGCTTTTAAACAGAGTTAGTTATAGGCCTATTGGCTAAGATCAAACACAGTATGTATTGCTAAATCTGATACAGCCTCTACCAAGGGACCAGAGCCTGTGCATGCAGGGTATGGATTAAGTTATCTAGTAGGTTTTTTTTCTTTTCGCATATCTATGATTCTATGCCCTTTAAGAAACATCAAGATGGAAAGCTTAATAAGTCTTGCTTTGAAATTCTAAGCCAAGGCAGAGAGATACAGATCAAACAATATACACTTGTGAACTTACTGCTGCAAACTCTTGCTGTGTAGCCTGGGCAGCAAACCGAGCCACGTGATTGACAATGGGAGAGAAGTTAGTTGGTCCATAGAAGCGTATGTGAGGCAGACAGGCCGAGTATGCTTGGACAATGCCTTCCACTCCTTAAAGAGAACCAGACAAACCAGACATTAAATATATGGCCTTCCAGCCAGCTGAAGGCACCGCGCAGAAACCTTCTATTTATACATCAAAATGATTTGCAGACACACGTGGCAGAAGCTTGAGATTTCTAACTTTAGTCTTCTCTTCCTTTTACTACTTGCATTGCAGTAGTATCTTGTAGCTCCACCAGAGATCTGAACTCAGTCCTGTATGAGAACATACAAACATTGCAAAACAACTGACCCTACCATTCAAAAGGACAAGTAACAGGTGATAAGAGGAAACAGACACAGAAAGGTGAAGTTATTTGGGGTTAGTAACAGATTCAGGAGTAGATTCTAGATCTTCAGTGATCTAATCCAGTGCCCTAACCACTGGAATATAATGTCTCAGTTTACCACTAGTGTTTTCATGACCGGAAACCACTACAAACTTCCTCTGGATTTGGAGATGCTCAGAACTGCAGAAGGCAAGGCTTCAAAATGTCTTTGGCCTTGACAACCCTTTTCCAACATCACTTGAGCCCTGGTGGTTAAGAGAGAAAGGGCTTCTAATGTCTAAATTCAAGTAGGGTTTTATTTTATTTTTTGGAAATACACCAAGTCGTGTGAAGAATCTGATTGAATGGGAACACAAACTGATGCTCTTAAAGAATATCTCCAAGCCTAGAAAGGAACTGAGAGACCCATAGAGCTGGTGAAACTGTGGAAAAAAGTGACAGTCACAGGAACAATGCAACTGGAAACATGAACTAAAAAGTGTCACTAAAATTATGAAAGCGTTGCTCTGATCTGTGACTTATAACAGTTTTGTTACTGGTAGCTGTTACTGCTCCTGGAGGAATTACGTGCCACTGAGCATGCACAGAATTCATGTCCACCTCAGATTTTTCTTTCTGTCCACAGAACACAGATTCTGCTGGAGAGATGCTGCGGTTATCCCTTCCCCCCACAAGGGGCTCTTGTGACACTAGAAGAGAAACAAACAAGGAATCTTGAAGACTAACGAATTTATTTAAATAAATAAACTTGTTAGTCTTTCAGTGCCACAGGACTCCTTGTTTGTTTTACTGAACTAGACTAACACGGCTGCCCCTTTGGAACTAGAAGAGACAGCAGCCAGCAGGCAGAGACATTGCGTTCCTCACAGTGGGGCCAGTGGAGGCACAGGAGGGACGCAGCAGGGACACAGGGCTGTTGTGGGAGGGGATCACAGAAAGGTTCAGCCAGGTTGGGGGGAGAAAGTGTTGCATGAACTCAGGATCAAGTTGGGTGATGGCACTGAATGGGGTGGGGGTGCAGGGCTGTACTGGGATGAGGTATGGGGGGCCTACAGGGCCACATAGTAATGGGTACGGAAGCTGCAAGGACACATGGGGCTGGGAGGGAGGTGGGCTGCAGGGTCACATGGGAACAGGAGAAGATGTGCCTGACTGAATGGAAAAGGCTGGAGGTCAGCCAGAATCTGAATGGGGTAGAGGTCCCAACTCCCTCACAATCCATCCCTCCCCATCAAAAACCCCATTTCATATTTTCTCCCACTCACAACCACCAGCTTCAGTCCCAGGCTCCTTCCCCACAACTTCTTTCCTTTCCTTCAGCTCCTCCATTACCAATGACTCCTCCAAGCCTTTGCACTGCTCCTGAGGGGTGTGAGAAACATGCTAGCCTAGTAAGGAATATCTCTCTCTCAAAAAAACATATCTTGAATCTTGGTGGTGGTTGTCCGTATTGTTCCAGACATACTTGCTGAGACATATTTTGAAATAAATTACCACAGTAATTGAAACTGGCATGATAGTATTGGGTTATTTTGACAAATAAAGCACACAGAATTTTAAAATATCTTGTGCAGGATTTTTTTTTTTTTTTTGTGCAGAATTTGCCTGGGAGAAACAAGCTGGTCAGTAAGTTAAACTAGAGAGGCAGGACTGCCTCAGCTCAGGCTAGGCAAGGAAACTATCCATCCCTGGAGCAGACTCCTTATTGACTATTTGCCATGGGTAGTCAATGGTGTGCAAAGGAATTTAAATTTACCTCTTTTGGAGGGGCATGATCTGTGCCCCCTCCCTCCCAGCCCTAAGAAGAGCTCACTCCTTCCCCACACTTCTGTGGCCAGAGGAGTTCTGTGCCCTTAATGATTATTGGGGGGGGGGTCCATGCCCATGCTTGCCCCCCTCTCCTGCATGCCCCTGTGGGTGACCATATAAGGATTGCACTCGTCTATCCAGTGCTTTATTTGTGCCAGGGTTTGCCGGGGCTGAGGCTTAGCACTGCTAGGGGCAGTTCATAAACTCAGCACCTCTGAGCTTGCGGCATCAGTTATGAATGTAAAAAAAACCTCTTAGTACCCCAGCATCACTTTCATTACAAACTAAGCACTGAGTAGGTCTCTCTCTACCACATCCGTTGGTTGAGTGCTCCCACCAGCTGACAGGACACTTGCATTGCTGGCATCAGATTTACATGACTGGGTTCTCCAAGAGGCATGGGTGTGGCTGGCTCTGAAGCTACCGTATTCTTTCTTGTTGGCTCCTCCTCCAAGAAAAGCTTTTCTTCTTGATAAGTGCCTTACTTCTGAAATAACGAGGCCAAAGTCTGCTCAGCGATGTGGGTGTAAATGGGAGCAGGAACTTCAAAAGGAAGCAATGCACACACATCAGAGGACAGAATGTACTGGAAAGTCAGTGCTCAGCCAGTTCACAACAACCAACTCTGCCCAGGCTGGAAGCAGTAATCCAAGTTGCTTGGATGATCAAACATTATATTGCTCCAATTGAATTTTCAAGAGTACAGGCACATGAAAAGGAAACACACAAGCTATTTCATCCTTATACTCTCACGGCACTAGGTGACTGTACCACTGACTCTCTCAAGGGCCCTCTGTCTTCTTATCACCTAGGAGACCAGCTTCCACCAGTCTTGTACACATGCAAGACTTCAATTTTCAGCTATGTCCTGAGTTCTCAGCTCCATTCATTTTTCCCACCCCTTCACATCTTTAAAGTGCACTCATGCCTCAGTTACATCTACCTGCTTCAAAACTCACACCCACCCACCCATCCTCCCTCACACCGTCTCTGTCTCTCTGTGATGACAGAATGAAATTCAACTGGCACTAGGAGTTTTCTCTCTCCTGGCTGCCGGGTCATGGCTTTGTCTTCTATGACTGAACAGTGGCTCCAGCGAATAGGGTGAGGAGTTTGAATATCGCTGGTTCTAAGTGGTAAAACACAGTAATACAGCTACTTTATGTATAATTTCAGCAACCATTACTGCAAAATACTTAGATGGCTTCAAAACTGAGCTTGATACATTTATGGAGAGAATGGTATAATGGGACAGCCCAGTTCAGCAACTGACTTATCCCTGACTACTGGTGGTGAACATGCCAATGATCTGCGATGGGATGTTAGACTGGGTAGATTTTGAGTTATTATAGAGAATTCTTTCTTGGGTGTCTGGCAGTGGCGTAGCAAGGGTATCTGGTGCCCAGGGGTCCTCTGGGTGCCCCATGCCACCCCACACCTTGCAGGCCCCCCTTTCTGCCCACCCCCCTGCAGCCCAGCACCCAGGGGCTTGGCTCCCCACCCTCCATCACTACACCACTGGCGTCTGGCTGAGGAGTTTTGCCCACATGCTCAGAGTTTAACTGATCACCATAGTTGCGGGGTCAGGAAGAGAATTTTCACCCAGGGCAGCAGATTGGCAAAGGCTCTGGGTTTGGTGGTTTATTTATTTATTTATTTTTGGTCTTCTATAGCATGGGGTGTGGCTCACATGCTGGTGGATTCTCTGTACTTCAAAGTCTCTAAACCATGATCTGAGAACTTTAACAACTCAGTCTTTGGTTAGGAGTGGGTGGGTGAGGTTTTGTGGCCTGCATTTTGCAGGAAGTCAGATTAGTATTAGACCAGAGATGGCCAAACTTATGGAACTCAAGAGCCACACAAGTTGATTATTAAACCTTTGAGAGCCGCACTGAGGCATATACTAAGTTTAAAATTACTAAGTTTAAAGAACAGAAAATACGCACATAACCTTCGCTAAGGGCCAGTTGCACCAACTAGAGTACTAGATTTGTATTTCCAATAGTGTGACAGTGACAGTTTTTAAATAACACAAATCTCATTGGCTGATTTCAGCAGATGACAGCAAAGAACTGTGATCAAGAATACCATAAAATTTCCAATAGAAACTCCTGCTTCTATTTGCACTACTTTTTCATTACACTGCCCTGTATTGAGACTCAGCATCTATTCATCTTCTAGAAATTTTACGGTATTCATATAATTCACAACTGATAAACAGTTCCAATTAGGAGTGAAAAAATAATTTTAATATTAATTGAAAACAAAGCCTGGCAGATATTTGCACTTGGGAAATCAATTTAAATCAATTCAAGAAATTAATTTGCTGATGTTCTGCAAGCTGCACTTTTTCATCCAAGAGCTGCATGTGGCTCGCGAGCCACAGTTTGGCTACACCTGTACTAGATGATCATATTGGTCCCTTCTGACCTTAGAGCCTATAAGACCTTCTCCTGCAACCAGCTGCATGCTTGGGGACTGCTGTCAACAGAACTCCCTTAGAGGCATAGCAATCTGCAAGAATACAAGAAGTTGCAGGATTTGGTCTAAGTGACTATTTTAGGGTGGGATTTTCAAAAGAGCCCAAGTGACACAGGAATCAATGGGAATTGTGCTCCTCAGTCACTTAGACACCCCTGAAAATTCCACCTGTAACACCATGGTTGGAGACCCCCTTAGCCCTCTGCTGTTCTAGGGAAAATTCTTCAAGCTTTCATTTTACTGGCTATGTTTCTGTGATTAAAGAAAACCCTTCCCTGGATGAGCCACACAGAATGGGTGCAGTGCTGCCTACTCTCCAGTAACATTTCTGAGAGGTCTGAATTGCCCTGTTCATCTAATGGAAACCCTAAATTGTTTTATAAAATACAAAACTTTGGTATACAACTAAGCACCTACTTTACGCACAGAATTACTGCAATAGCACATGCAAACTGGGTAATTCCACGTCAAAGTGACCAAACAAAGAGCAGAAATACAGCAGGAGTTCTAAGAGGCCTGGTGTTATTTTCTCTCATTCCATGAAAAGGTTTAGGGCCAGATCCTTCCCTCTGATACTTGTGAAAGCATCCTACTGTTAACCACACTACACTTCAAGGGTAGCAGAGCAGCTCACAGATCCCATTTTATGATGTAATTTGACTCTTTCCACAGATTGAATTTGATATCCATGTTCCAGTCCTTCCAAATATAACGAGAACCATCTGCATGTAACCTAGTACAATGCTGTCTGAATCTGCAGATATAACCTGAAGTGTAACTCATCTTAGATCCAGAGACTCCTCTCAAATGAGTGTTGAATCTGAAACCTACTGATGACAAGGTAAGCAATTTCATTGTTTCTGCTGAAACGTTGGCAGTCAGCTCTTTCTGAGAGAGAGGAATGTTTGTGGAACTCCAACAGAATGTAATTACCACCACAAGCTTCAATCAGATCTGTGTATCTTTCAATGCTCTGTCTTGAGGGAGATTTGCCCCCTTTAGATTCAAGGCAATTTCTCATGAATTAAAAGGTAGGACATAATGTGGCAACCTAAGATGTATAACCTCATTACCAAGAGGCAAGCATGTGTGCCAATTAGCATATTACCCTGTACTGGTCTGTTTACCAATCAGAGAAGTGTATTCCTATTTAAACTAAAGGCTTAATCTTGATTTAACAGTCTGAGAAAAGGCTACACTAGAACAGGAGGTTTAGGGATGACACTAGCATTGTGAAACAAGCAAGGAGTCTTGTGGCACTTAAAGACTAACAAATTTATTTATCGCATGAGCTTTTGTGGTTCTATAGAGGTGCAGTTATCAACGTCATTGCCCAGCAGCATCTGTCCAAAGTATTTATCTGTGCCCCATTATCACAGCATCCGAGCACCATAGTCTCATTTCTTCATCCCCACAAGGCAGGGCAGTACTGTTATTCCTATTTCCCAGATTGGAAACTGAGATGCAAACAAGCTAAATGACTTGCCCAAAGAAGACTGTGGCAGAGATGGGAACTGCACCTGGGTCTTGTGAATACCAGATTGGTGCCCTAATCACTAGACCATCCTTCCTTTCTCCAGCCAAGAGAATCAGGACTTGTCAGCCTTGTTAGGTTGTTACCTCCACCTTCCCAGCCCTGCCAGTATGTCTTCCTGTAGGGATGGTCTAAGGGCAGAGTTCTAGTTCCAGGTGACCATGGGTCAAATCACTTTGCCTCTTCCTGCCTCAGTTCCCCTATCTGTAACAGCAGAGATAATATTGACCAATGGTTACACAGCTGAGCAAATGTACAGTGGAGAGACATAGGCTAACCCCACAGAAGGTTAAGTGGCACCTGGATATTAGATTACTTTAATCAAACATATTTGACCAGGCCTACAATACAGACCTATATTGGTACAACTACATAATTCAGGAATGTGAAAAGTCCACAACCATGAATGAACTAGTTATATTAATGTACCCTCCTGCGTGCTGCGTAGACAGTGCTATGTCAATGGGAGAAGTTTTCAGGCATAGCTACTGCCTCTCAGGGAGGTGGATTAACTATGCCGAGAGACTCTCTCCAATCAGCGTAAGAGCACTTCACAAAAGTGCTGTACCTGTGCCAATGCAAGGCTTTAGGTGTAGGCCTGCCCTTAGTCTATATTTCTTAGATTGTAAACTATGTATGTTTGTTCAGCACCCAGGGTGTTGGGGCCCTAATCTGTGAATGCTCCTGCAAAGCAAATAAACAGTAGTAACAGAGAAAGCTTTCTGACAATTGGGTAGTGACTGAATGAAGGAGCTCCAGCACAAACACCAGATGTTCACACAACTACAAGGAGTGGCCACAGCTCCTCTGAGATTGCCCTAGTTCTTGCCAAGACCTGAGTTATTCAGGAGATCAGATCAGATGATCATAATAGCTTTGAATCTATCATGAGATCTGCGACAGTCACTGTAACCCAATTTCAATTTCAAGAGGACCTGCAAAAGTACAGGAAGTTCATTGTGTTCTTTGTCCTGTGAACCTCCAGAATGTATCAGAGCTTGAGAACAGGTTCTTCTGAACACTAAATTAGGACCAGCTTCACTGCTTTGTTGTGGCTAGTGTGTGATGTTAACAGATCTTTGGGTAAGGGTAAAGGGGAACAAAACGGGGGAAGTGACAAGTTCTACGTTGACTAGCACCTAGCAAACACTGGTCCCCCAGTTGGAAAGCTCTGGGCCCAAGCATGTACTTACCAGAACAGAATGGGTTGGTGGGATTGAAGTTAATGGCAAATTCATGAGATACCTGAGGGGAAAAAACAACAGCCCAAATTGATATTGAAACAAAGCACAGTTGGCGTGGGGTGGAGGGGGAGCTCTTGCAACAGGTTTGGTGAAAGAATGTAAGACTGCTTTTGTGTCTGATGATGACAACGGCACTGCACTTCCCAAAGGGAGTCTTGTAATAGCAGAATTTATTAATTGCCCTGCTAGGTCTGCAAGACATCCTATACTCCCAGTGATGCCCAGGGGAGGAAAAGCAAAAATTCACAAATTCAAACTTAAGCAGTTTTGGGGGGAAGGGACCATTCCTTTCACCTTAAGGTCTTTTGCCTGAATCTCCACTCCACTTCCTCTGAAACTGGGTTTCCCATCATTAGCTCCTCACTGAATGTCAGTATGTTCATGTTGCTTCCCTTCACCTGCCTGGAGGAAGAGTGCCAGGAGAAGGGCCCAGACCCCCAAAGGTGTTTAGATGCCCTACTCCTATTGATTTCATTGGGAATTAGACTCCTAAATCCTTTTAATGATCTGGACTGAGAAGCCTTCTGGGCCAATTGGCTGGCACATCTCCTACATCCTCCCCCCACAAATCAAAATTGCAAGAAAAAAGTGACTAATTCCATATAAAGTCACAAGAGGCTCAAGGCCACGGTAACCACATTACACAGAGTATTAGTTTGGAACACAGTCCCTGTCCCTGATCCCTTTACAAGCTGGCACTGTGAAGCAGGTTGCAGAGGTAAAACCCTGGAAAACTTGGACTGGCTCTCCCAATTATTAAGGAAAATGCTTAGGGAACCCCAGCTTCATAGGCAATAGCTATAGACACTCAAGGTCTTCAGTCAACTGACTTTATACCTAAGTGAGGAGTTATCCATCGCTCAGAAAAGGGGGAGATACTTCCAAAAAGAGACTCCTTAGGATGCTGGCAAATCAATGGTGTCTGGTGTTTTAGTTATATAGCGGCTCAGCGTGGCCATTTGCAAAATGAATGGCAACACTAATTGCAAAACACTACTCAGGAGGCTACTTCCCAGCATCTGTTACGTTATGAGGCACTTGCTTCTCTTGCTCCTAATAGCTCTGCTCGCGCCACAGAAATGAATTACTCAGTAAGCACTGCACAAGTCACGCTCCCAGGGGAATACCCAAGTGCCAGCGAGAGCAAGATGTATCCCAGAGTGATACAAACGGTAGATGAGAGGTGCCCAGTGTGTGAGTTTCAACACCTGTGTGGCACCAGGTCAGGTCTAAATGCCTATCTTCGGCATCCCAGGGTAGTTCTGGACTGGTGACTGACAGACACCACTGCGTGATTTCCTGGAACACCTTCGCTGAAATGCCCTGGTGACATATTCAAGATATTCTAAAGCCCAGCAGGGAAAGACCAGTGATGAGGGACTGAGTATGAAGCTATGTGATGACAGCGGCTGGGAACCCCTACAGTACATGTTTTGAATTAACTAGCATGTGCTCTTCTCCGAGGAGGCCTAAAGAGATTAGAAGTAAGGTATGACTCCTTGAGACCCACTCAGAACCTTACTATGCAGATCTGCTTCACACAGACACTCTGGTTACAGTCACCACAGAGAACCTCAGACTAGCCAGACTGGCAACAGAGAGATGTACTACTTTCTTTACTCAAACTCCACTACCAGTGTGTGTGATTCAGTGGTCTGAGCACAGGGGCAGGACTAGATGTCAGGCTGAAAGTCATTGGTTGTGGGTGAGCAATTCACTGAGCAGTGAACTGTCACACTCAGGTGACTATGTGTTGGCATGTATACTGATAATTCAGGCACCTAGATAACTAGCCTCATTACCCATAGATCTGAGAATCCTCAACACACTTTTTCAGCTCCTCTGATAATCAGACCAGTAATCTCAGGTGTCGAAACGGAAGATCCAGCACGTCTTTGTGCCTCAGTTTTCCAGTGACAATGGGGATAATAAATCCTCCATCTCTTAGGAGGTTTGAGAGCTAAATAATATATGTAAAGTGCTTTGAGATCCTCAGATAGAGGGGACTACAGTACCTTAAACTACAGGTTCATTTCACTAGTTTCATTAATATTCCAAGGAAGATAGCATAGCTATTCCTACTCTGACACAACAACTTTCCAGATTGCCAGAGAAATATAGCTCTCTTTGCTTTGTCATACCCACCATCTCCATTTAAAATACATGTTATCTGGAGAACAAGACGACTATTTTTTTGCAAGAATCAGTGGAAAAAACCCAGGTCAAACTTGTCAAACTTTTTTCTGCATTTAAAGCTGATTAGCCACCGTGGGAGGTCACATTACCATTTTCCCTCTCGGTGTCTTCCTGCTGGTTTAGGGCAATCAGTAATGCTGCCCTTCATATGCATGAGCATCCGACTGCCTTGACCTGGTGACCAACCACATACCGAATCTCAGGTGGCTGCATTATGTGATGCAGATTTAAAATTTCTTTTAACAACATCCACATTTTGCTATAAACATGCCAGCAAAAACATATCTGTTTTCCAACCAGAATTAGGACTGAAAAAGGAAACAGCAACAGAATGGGTTAGAAGAAATGCTTTAGAGCACTCCTGTCAGCAGTAACAACTGATCTGAGCCCCTTGCTTCTGTAGATGTTTCAAAACATCCTGTTGAGCATTAATAAAACATAATATCTCTGTTAGAGAAGGCTACAGGAAGCTGAAAGAAAGAAAGAAAGAAAGAAAGAAAGAAAGAAAGAAAGAAAGAAAGAAAGAAAGAAAGAA
>ML682036.1:553274-566091 GCA_007922195.1 Podocnemis expansa
GAAAGAAAGAAAGAAAGAAAGAAAGAAAGAAAGAAAGAAAGAAAGAATCTCAGTCTCTATCACATTCTCTAGGTTTATAGAAAAATTTCGGCAGAACCCCATTATATTTCTACATAGCACACGTTTCTTTCTCATCAAATTCTGTTGGATCTTTCCAAAAAGGGGAGACACTCAGACAAACAGTGGTGAAGGGTTAGAATATTCATCTACAGCCAGAATTTATTTTGTTGGTATTTGGGAAGGGAAGGTGTGGGAAGGAAGGGACCTTCCCCTTATTCTGGCATCTGTAAATACCACATAGGACACAACTTTCAGATGTCCAGCTAAGTACTCTGTTAAGTCAGACTGTCTTGAATTGCTGCCTTTAAGAGAGGAGGGTACAGAGAGTAACAAACAGGAAAAATGGCTGGGACCTTGGGCAAGTCCCTAGTCTCTGTCTTAATTTCCCTACCTGCAAAATGGGGATAATACATTCTTGGTCTGGTATAGGGACACTGTCAGTTTTGTAGAGGGCACGGTCTATTAGTGCAAACCCTCCATGCTTCATTAGAGGCCCTCAGAGCTACTGTTATATAAAGAATATTTAAAAAATAACATTTGCTTTGGGAGCCTTCATTTACCAGCTCAGAAATTAAAACAAGTTGGATTCCAGAGACCTTACCACACAAGGTTCTCGCACACGGTTCTAAGCAATATGGGTACCAGTGGGACTGGGGAATGGGATTTTGAGCAAAAATCTATACAGTGCCATATACCCTCAATATCTTCCCGCATAAGTCTACACACCTCTGCTTCCTTCTCCCATTTCCGACAGGCAGTATGTTAGAGGTTCTCCTTATGGAGACACAAGCATTTCAAGATGTTCTTTGACATTTCCAACATTTCCATTTGTGTGCAAAATCTCTTATTCACATCGGTTCTTTGAAAGCATTTTGCGGTGCCATGGCAACAAGAGCATCATGAGAACAAAGCATGATTTATACGACACTTATCATTAATGATCTTCCCCATTTCTATTTTGGTCCTTGCACTACAATAGCCACACTTCCCTCTTGTCACGTATGGTCAAGTTTTAACCTGCTACATGTACTGCATGTATATTTGATTACCCCTAGGAGGGATCTGTTTTAAAAATTAACAGATTTACAATCTGGGGAAACACTCCTATTAGAGAGCCTGTCTTACAACAAGGCCATAGCCTCACTGAGCAGTAGGCATTTTGGTTTTGAGTATCAGGCAAATCTGACCACTGTGCTGAGGATCCATCACTAGAAGAGCAAGTTATGTGTAGGTCAGGGTACTGCTGCTGCATGGCAAGTCACACCTGAACTGGCAGAGGACTTCTGGTCAGTGTTGGAGGGCATCGGCAGAGCCGTATGAAGACCTAAGGGTGAAATAAGCAAGGAGAGCTGGCAGAGTGGAATAAGGCTCAATTGGGAAAACAGTGCAAACGCCCAGAGATAAACTAGCAAGACAGCTGCAGATCAGGACCGAGTAGGTTGTTTTCTGGTGCTGAATGTCCAGAGTTTGATGCCCAGACTGTCATTATCATCATAGCCCCAGTTTATAAGTCAATGGGAACTAAGGACCTTTTCCTCCCTCTACGTTCATTAAAGACTTGATTGTCTGGAATCCCCCTCTCTGTATGCACAAAGGAAGGGAATCTGGAGTGTGAAACGATAATTTAGGCAGTGCCAACGCTGTGCTCAGGGTTTAAACACACAACTACAAAGACTCGGTCCCTTGCTCAGATTACATCTCAGCAGTCTGAGCGGAGCAGCAATTTGCTTCATTCAATAGTCAAAGAGAAACCAGCACATTACATTTCTGAGGTTTCCATAGTATCTTCAGTCCCATTAGCTTCTCAGTTTTTGGTTCCCCTGTCAGTAATAAGAACCTGCCGCCACAGGGAGAATTATTCACTGGAAGTTGTTTACTGAGATTTACACCCATTGAAACTGGTGAAATGACAGACAGGAGGGATATTTACTGGTTAGGGAAAGATGAATCATCTCCAAGGTGCACACAGAGAGCCCGATCCTGCAGCAGTCAAACGGCTCTCTGCTTGCAAGCAGACCACAGAATCAGACTCCACACAGAGAGGTGGTAGAAAAAGAAGAGACACAAAGAAGGCCAGTCAGTCAATGTGATGTTACGCAGACATTTCCAGCATCATACCTAAATCATTATTTGGAGAGCATTTTGTTACTAAGCCGTCCTCTCTCAGCACCACTTGGCAACAAAGCTTTTGCCCTACCAACCCTAGCCCTCCCATCATTTTCCTCACTGGAGGGGCTGCAGCAATACAAAACTACTAATTCCAGTTTTGCAGCTATAGATTATCTGGCAACTTCAGCTAGAGCAGAAGACAAACAGAGCACACACGAAGCGGGGGGCACCTAGATGTTCTCCATAGCACTAGCTATCCATTTGTTGCACATTTAATACTAGCTGTTGATGCTGATCCATAAGCTGTTGATAGTTTGGGCCCTGTGTATAGCTTCATTAGTCTATGTAAAGATCACCTTTCCCTTCAGGATAAGCAGTCCAGATCAGCTCAGTTTCTTGAGCTGTATGGTAAGAGGGGAGAAGAGTAACAGTAAAGTTCCCTTCACACTGGAATTTGATTGTCCTTTAATCCCAGCCCCAGAACTACTAACACTGGCCATGTCTACAGTAGAGAAAATGTGTTAGGTCAGATTGTATGTTGAAATGATAAAATGCTGTAGTGGGGCCTTCGACCAGCTAATGTGAGTTAAAATTTCAACAACTGTGTCCACAGTAGCATTTCAACAATGTATCCAACACATTACAGATGCTCCTCTTTTCCAAGGACATTTAGGGTAAGATGAAATGCTCCTCTCCTATACTCAGTCTTTTTGTGGAGGGGATCACTGGAAATGGAAGTGCCCTGAATTTCTTGTGAATGGAGGGCTCCTCATCATTAGCTTATGGATGAATGGTGCATTAGTATTTTTTTTACATGCTCCTGCAGAACAGGGTAGGCAGCTTTTTACAAGTAACTATGTCACTGATTCCCAGAGGGGTAGCCTTGTTAATCCGTGTACAGCAAAAACAATGAAAAGTCCTGTGGAAGCCTCAAGAGTAACAAATTTCTTGGGTGTAAGCTTTCATGAACACCAACTCACTTTGTCAGATGCAGCTGACGATGTCACTCATGCAAGCAACCATTTTCTCTTGAGGGGGCTTTGCAGATGAATAATAAACAGTGAAACATCGTAAGGAAGCCAATGTTACAAGGGCTTGGGCAGTGGATACAGAGAGGTTTCATTTTCAGTCTACAGCAGTGGTGGCCAAACATAGGGAACTCAAGTGCCACACAAGTTGATTATCAAACCTTCATAACCTGCACTGGGGCATATAGCCATATACTTTTACCTACTCCAAAATTACTAAGTTTAAAATTCTTTGCACACTTTAATTTTATCGTAAAAAGAGGGCAAATATTGATCCTAGTAATGTCAGATTCCAACGGTTACTTAAAGTTAACAGGAAAACTAGCCCTACATAAAAATTCCGCTGCTTCCCCCCACTGTGTTTTTCTGCAAGCTGCACTTTTTCTTTCAAGAGCCACGTGTGGCTCATGAGCCACAGTTTGGCCACGCCTGGTCTACAGGATCAAGTCCAGCTCAGTGGGATACTATCATTAAGGGCATGTCTTCACTGCAGTTAGACCCCCATAGTTAGCCTGTGCCAGCTGGCGGGGCTCAGGCTAAGGGGCTGTTTAACTGCAGTCAGTGGTCTCCATCCAGTTCCTAGAGGAGGTGTCCATGTTGTATAACCACCACATCTGTCCAGTTGTTGGCACTCAAAAGAGAGGCTAAGAAGTGATCAGGCAAAATTACCCTATCCTCCTTAGGGGTAAACAGCCTTGAGGCATGTTATCCTATCAGTGTGGGGGGAAATGGCACCATCCATTGGTTAATGAGTGATGCACCCCGCTATGCCCACTGCACCAAGGCAGGGACCCTGGAAGAGTCCCCAGCTACACAGCCTGGCTCCTTATCAGTCCCTGATACATCAGCCAAGATGGCCACCATCACACCTATGGTGCCCCTGTAGTATGCACATGATCTGTGGACAAAAGACTTTGATTTCCAGAGCTTTCAGCCAGGGGCGTTGCTGGCGCCAGGCACACGGGACCCGTGCCTTGAATCCCAGTGCCAGTGCCCTGGGTCCTGCGGGGCCCCGCCTCTCCCGGTCTCCAGCCAGAGATCCGGGGCCTAGCTGCCCACAGTAGCGGCGGCCGCTCCCAGCCCTGTCTCCGGCTGGGGATCTGGGGCCCAGCTGCCCACGGCAGCAGCGGCAGCTTCCCAAGGCTGGGCAGCCCTGCGGCCACAGTTGCTGCTCCCGGCCCTGTTCTCACCCAGGGGCGTGGCCTATGACCAGGGGGCGGGGCCTGGGTTGGTGCCCCAGGTCCTTCCCCAGGGCAGCGATGCTCCTGCTTTCAGCCCATACTCCATTTGCTTAGAAGAAATCCTTCATGGCCCCAACATGAGTGAAAGAAGGAAGTCTGCTTGGCATAAAGCCCTGACAGATGAGGGCATAACAACAACTCAGGAAGAGCACACAGTGAGTGTGGGCGGAGTAAAAGGAGTAGTTCACAGAGCCATCCTTCCAGGAGTCATTTAGTAATGAGAATAGTTGAGCTATTTCAGAATATCTTTGAAATCAAGTATATACCAGTTAGTGCAATTTAATTTTGCAAATTAAAGCTATTTTTCAGTCAACAGATGCTCAAAGCAACAGCACAAAAATAGCCTTCTGTGAAGCCCGAGACATGCTCATCACTAGATGAAGCAATCACAGGAACTTACTTTAGGAACTTTTGCCCCTCCTCTACTCCCACTCTTGGTCTCTCTTACCATCTCCTGTGACATGTTGCCCTAATTTAGCGCCCAATTATTTTGTATGATAGTAGCATCATATCCAAGACTGGAACCTCCCTGTACTACAAATATATAGTATGAGATCCTCATTGCTCTGCAAAGTTTCCCATCTAAATAGGTGAGCTTAGGAAGGGAAGCAGAGGTACAGAGTGAAGGGACTTGCTCAAGGTCACGCCACACACCAGTGACGGATTCAGAAACAGAACCTCACTCTTCTCCTGAGCCCCAATCTAATGCCCTCTGCATTTAGGCCATGACAACTCTGCCCCTTTGGTCCTACAAGTAGTGACTCCTGCTTGTAATCCTCTTGATTTCCATGGCACTAGGCAGACCAGTTCCTGTTGGCAGGAATGGATCACTGGATTGCAAATTCTTCAAGGCAGGGGCTTTTTAATTTTAATTTGTAAAGGACCATAAAATCCATACTGATGGTAGAAATCCAGAGGCTCCCCAACTGGTAGTTTTCAAACTGAGTGAATGAAAAAAAAAAAAAAAACCACTCAGCACTATGAGCTCAGATAAAAGGCCTGGCTTTAATGCTGAGGGGGTTGCAATACAAAGCAGGAGAGAGAAAACAAACACCTAAAACAATTGCTCTTTTATAAGCCCTGAGGGACAGAATCCAATGCATTTAATGCATGTAAATGAAAGGGGATGGGGAGAGCGGGTTGAAATTGTTTTGCCTGAATGATTTTCTGACAGTAAATGCCCTTTCTGAAAAGCCAAACTTTTCCATGGGACAATCTTCATTTTCCATGAGGCGAGCCAAAATGACTGCTCCCTGCCTGGAAGGCTGTCCATCTCACTTTCTGCCAGGAATTTGACCAAAGCTTTCCTTGAGGGCTACTGAAGCTGAACAGTAACTCTCTGGATGTTGTTCCAGGGAGGAGAGAAAAAAAGCTCAGCCTCTCTGTCAGCCAGAAGAGTCAAATTTTTTCCAGTGGGAAGGGATTTCCTGCCAACTCTAGAGAACAGATATGAGATTAATTTATGTCCTAGCCTAATGCTTTAAAAAACTGTTTGAAAACATTATTAGTCTGGTTACATAGACCTTGTTCAACATTTAGCACCATCTTCTTTGGTTATTAGGTGTGTACAGCACAGTAGAGCAGAAAATCAGATTTCAGAGATGGGAAAAGACTTTTTAGGCCATCTAGTCCATACAGCATATCTGCTACAGATTCAGCCAGTGCAATTTTACATGCTCCAGTATGCGGCTTCCAGACCTTCTCTTCCACAGCTTCCAAACCTCACTGGCATGAGTTTTCAGACCATTCAGGTGCTTTTCTGTCTTAGGTAGCTCTGCCACAAGTCAATCCAAGGCCCACTGAAGCCACAGAAAGATTATAAGGCTCCACAGCATCCTGTGTCCAGAAGTGGTAGCGTCTCATGAGCAATACAAAGACTGCTGGGGCTGGTAGAAATTCCCACTCACTAGACCTGCCATGACGAGATTTTCTGGGATGCCTGTGACAGTCAGAAGCAGAACACTTCAGAATGAAGGAATTCATTAGTGGGCAATCCACCTGCTTGATACTGAAGCTGAACTGAAAATGGGTTTGACCATTCCATATATACATGCCTCGGAAGCCATGCGTGGAAGCAATGTTACTGTCGTAATTCCCCATTAGAAAGCTCGCTAACAGGTCACAGCCTGCTCTCGACCATGAACTTCTAGTTTAGCTACTTAAAAGTTTTGAAGTCGCGTCACTTCTGGACCCAATCTTCAGTACTGAGCACATAACTCCTATCAGTGTCACCAGAGACAGCCAGCGATTCACAGGATCAGAGCCTTAAGATGACATTCTTTATGGTTGGGTCCACATTTTCCTTTCTAAAGCACCATGCACATTTGTGGTGCTGGAGAAATAACAATTCAACAGCAAAGGGAAGGACAGATGTGTACTGAATTCTCCAGCTGTAAAGGCCTCAGAAAAGCACAACAGGACATCAATAAATCGCTGTCCCATTGAACAAGATCAGCTTCCAAAGTTTCAATGCTCTATGCCCTCCCTCAGTGAAGAGCAGAGATGCTTTAGTCCTCTTTAGTCTCTAGAGCCCAGCCAAAAGCAATTGAGGCAGAAGTCAGATTTTTGTCAGTGTACAGAGTCCAGTACTGCTCATACAGCAGAACCGGACAATGCAATGAACACAAATAACTAAGACGAGAGGCAGACAGGTGCAGCTTTCAGCCTGTGCTGTTCAAAAACAAAGACAGATTTGCTGTGTGCTCAATTACTACAAGTCCCAAAATAACAAAATTCCATAGGATTCATTCCACCATAGACTCTGGAAGAGTTCCGCTACGGACAAATATGGCCCAGTATTTAGCCAGAGCCAGCAGCTCAGCTGGAGCATCACATATACTCTAAAACACCCTATGCTGTCATGTTCTGATTCTTGTGTGAGCCATGAGTGTGAATTCTTGGGGATCTGAATTATGCCAGCTAACCCAAAGTCCCTGCAGGATGTTACAACAATAAGCAGAAAGGCATGTTTACTGTGGGAATGCTGACTCGGAGTACCACACCATATGCTAGGTGAGATTTCTTTCTTTTTTTCCTGACTCACTTTTTGCAGCGTGGGGCCTACTTTAACCATTTGAATGCCAGCTTCCACTGGAGATCAACACAGATTTAGGGAGATTTGGCAAGAGCCAGTTCTGGAAGTGACTGGCTTTCAACATACATGAGAACATAAGCCCTATGGATCATATCTTGTTCAGTCTGAAGAGTTTAAACCCAGGACTGTTTTCTGGTTCCTTCTCCATTCTCTAGCTGTAAAACATCACCCAATATTCAATTTCCAGCCCCCTTGACTTTCTCCTCTGTGTCTGTCTGACACACTTATCAGGTGGGCCCTGCCACTTTCCTGCCAGAAGAGTGACTCAATGGCTGACTCTGCCAATTAGTACCATTGCTGCTGCTTTAATGTCAGCTTGAAAAGGAGGGAGAAATTGGCTGCCAGCCTCCATCCTTACCCCCAACACAGACATACACAATCATGTTTCATTTTCTACAGGCTTAAAAACCAGAGCCCTTTCATCCCCTCCCTAACCCACTTCCTGCATGAAAAGCTCCTGCAGATGCAACAGACAGCCATTCTGCCCCAAACTCACAGACTGCTTTATTCCTGCTCACGGGCCATCAGTGGATGCACACATTTTAAATATTCAGAGTATATGGAAAGAAGAGTACTTTACCTTCCAGTCTGGTGGTAACTGTGCACCAAATCCCAGAGCAGGAAACATTTTGTCTCTTAGTGGGAAAAAAAAAAAATACCCAGAAAAGTTAGTAAATTTACAGCCCCTCTCCAAATATAAAATAGTGCATCTTTTACTCAGGTAGGTCTTATGCTTCTGAGAGCTACTCAGCACCCGTGGCGGTCAGTGGGTGCTGAGATTTGTGGGAGCTTCTCAGAGTTGTTCCCAAGCAGCCACAAAATCACAAGATTCTGTTTTTAAATTGCATGATTCTTAGGCGAATAAATGTGTGGTCTTTATTTACCTTCAGGATTTTAAGCCCTGTAGGGGCCCTGTTTCAAGCCTTGATTGGCAACCACAAGAGACAGAGATTTCCTTTCTTTTTAAGCCATAGCTGGGATTCTCCCGTCACGGCATGACTGCCAGAGATCCAGGAGTAAGAAAAACACTCACTGTTACAAGACTCCGTACTGTAATCACGAGAGCTGCTAACAGTGCCAACCAGTATTAAAACACCACCATTGCTATGGTTGTTTTATTGATTGATTTCTAACACAAGGATTGATTTTATGCTACCCTATGGGAACTCACAACAGGTTAATCAGGAGACATAGGCATGTGTTAGCACAGCTGTTTATTGTAAAAGATACTAAGCTGAGGCATATGTTTTTCAAAGGAACAGCCCACATCTACTATAAGGGCTTGTCTACATGGAGCTGCAATGCACTTCATGTGGGTGTGATTTCTTAAGTGCCCAGTGCATTGGACATTGGCTCATGTAGACTGCTGGTGCTCACCAAAGGTTCCCTAATACAGTGGTTCTCAACACTTGGAGGCATATCATAACCCTACAGGACACATAAGCCCACTCCCCCAAGGCTGAAATCAGCCATCTTTTCGGCTCTCCATGACACACTTACCACTGTGTGGCGACACACTAATGTGTCCTGGCACAGTGGTTGAGAACTGCTGCCAAAGTGAACTTTAACACTGTACCAGTAGGATCTATCTGGACCAATTAATATGCAACACTTTGGTACATTTTAGAAATCATATCCACATAACACTGGACACCAAGCCCAGGTTCTGAATCAGATTTGAGCCTTACTCTGCTTCTGTACTCATGCAAATAAGTCTGATTCAAGTGAGTCAACACTCAGGAACTTGGGCCTAGGCATCTGCTAAATGCAGGGTCAGAGTTGGAGTCCTGCTGTGATTCAAGTCCAAGCCATGTCATCTTGCAATGTGAATGCTGCTCAAACTGCAGACCAAGTCAAATGGTCTGCGTGTGCAGTATGGACACATCAGCACACTTCTGAGGCCTAATTCACACTGCTCAAGCACAATGTTGGAAAGACAGTCCATAAGGCCAGATCTCACAAAGCCAGGTTCAGTGTGCTGTGCAGACCCACCCATAAGTGAGATAATGCTTGATCTTCGATAGTGTGAGGGCCGGTGAGATTATTCTCAACACCCCTTTTATGCTTGAATTCCACCCCTTCCCAAAGAAGAAAGGAGAGCATCTCTTCTGTATTTGTTATGCAATTCATGGATGAAACAATGTGAATTTATGTCAATTTTCATCCACCAATTTCACAGAGTATCACCTTAGGTGTACATCTAACCCCATTTCAGATGGAGAAACTGAGGCACTTGGCAGGGACGTAATTTGCACAAGGCCATGCAGCAAACAAAGGGCAGGGTCAAGTACCCATGCTGCTGGACTATGCTGTCTACAAGCACAGGTAAGGGATGGAAGGTATCCTACCACATCCTGGAGCAGAGGTTCCCAACTGGTGTGCCGCAGCATGCAACCCCTTTGATGTGCCGTCAGTGGCGGTAGCACACAGCCCCAGCCACAGACCAGCAGCGGTGGCGGGATCCAGCCCTGGCTGGGGGCTGTCCACAGTGGCAGGGTCCAGGAGCCGCAAGTGACCATCCAGCACGGTGTGCCACAGCGAAAGAAAAGGTTGGGAACCACTGTCCTGGTAAGGGAAGAGGACACTCTGGGCCAAGCAGCCATGACTCAAATGGAAGAAGTGATACTTACGAGTCATAGTCTTGAATGATCTGTCCAACTGCCCAAATAGCTGACAGGTATTCATTTGTTCCCATGGGATTGATATAGTGCAATGAGGAGGGGTCGCGTGGATTCCCGTTAGATGCTGTGAAGTCAATTCCCACCTGAATAGGAAGACAGAAGTACCAACCTGTAGAAACCTCCATTATAAATCCAGCTACCAGTTCTATGAACTAGACAGAAAGCTGTTCATCTCCCCTCCTCTCCCCACTCCTTTCTTGATGAACATTGACTTCATTTTCCCTTGGGACCAGTGAAGCAATTTGGACAAAATGTAAACTAACCTCACCCCAAACCAGAAAAGTTTCTAGAAGTTCAGTTCTTTTGTCCTGGCTTTTCTACAAAACTTAGTTGATTAAAACCAGTCTCTCTTCAGTCTAAGTTTTACATCATCTGAGAATGTATACTTTTCAACAGTGGCCTCTGTTTGGGCATAACAGTCATTTCTGAATGTCCAACATAGAGGACCATGAGACAGATTTCCAGAGGTACTGACGAATAGTGGCACTTGCTGAAGTTAATTTTCATTTCAGGTCCACAGAAGATTTAGGAAGAAAAACAGGCCCAAAATAAAGCAGATTAAGTACCAAAATATAAGGCACCTAAAGTCACTGGCCACTTCTGAAATTTTTGGCCTGACCTTCCCCATGAGCCTCTGAGCTTCCTATATACAGCTGGAATCAGAAGGACTGAAGGCCCAGAGCGGTCCTCTGTGCTTTCCACCCTGTCCATTACAAAGTGCTGAGCCAAGGAAAAGGCTCCAAGAGCCAAATTCGGTGGTGTTACACAAGAGCCGAACTTTACTCTGCATATTTGGTGTAAGAGGAAAGAACAATCCTCTTGGTGGGCTCACGAACCTCTAACAATCGGGCCAAATCCAGAGGTGACCTAAGTGATGACACAACTGGCAAATCATAAGAGTGTGAGTGTAACTTATACACCAACAGCTGGCTCTCCTTCATCCTGCAGCTTGCACAGTCACACTCCTCCTCTGGCCAGGTCTAAGCAGAGTGCACAAAGGCCCATTGTAAAGCAGAAGGCTAACACTGCATATGCTCTCTGCCTTAATAAGTGACTACAGAGGTAAGGTGGGCCCAGTGGGTGATGGAAAGACAGAGCATTAGCTGGAAAAACTACCCACAGGAAGGTGCAACTCCTACTACATCCAGCCCCCTCCAACTTCCTTGATGACTAAACTAAAATCATGCTCACATACCAACATGGCCCTCCTCACATGTGATATCATTGCTGTGTGAGGCCCAGTCAGCCTAAATGTATTGTTTTTATCATTCAGGGATAGCTTCTAGCAGAGTGGCATGAAGCAAATTCATGCCCGGAAAACTCCTTTGATGCCAGCTTACATCAGGGATCATCTTGGCTCACAGAAATTGAGTTCTCCTTTTCTTTTTAAGGCATCACTTAGCACTTCCAGATTGTGACAGGATGTAAATACTGCCCAACAAGGGTTCTAGGTCACACCCTCCTGAGGTAAGTGAGAGCCTGTGAGAGCTGCCTGTTGCAATTCCAGGATTTAGGTCTGGGTAGCAAACAAGGAAAGCAGGAGCCACAGATAAGCTCTTCAGCGTTAATTTCATCTTTTCCAGTCTCAAACCTTCTTCAGCTCTGATTTTATCCAGAATGGTTTGCTGATCCTTAAGCTGGAAGCAAATGAACGCTCTAGAAAAAGAAACAGCCAGAACAGGGTGGGAGTGGGGGGAGCCTCAGTGGTTTCCACTGGTTTCCTTCACGTCTTCTGGTAAAAGGCGTTTATTAGGAACAGCATTTATGCCCTGTAGGTTTTTAATGCTCAGCCTTTGGTGCAGCATCACACTGCCTATCAGGGTACTTGCAGAGATAGACTGATCCCAGTGTGAACTCTAAGATGTCACATTCACAACTCTCTTTTTCCATCCCAAAACTTATACGTGTATCTGTGTCACATTAGCAACCAGAAGCTCCAGCTAAGAGCAGCCCTTGTCACGCTAGGCATTGTACAGACACATAATGTGACACTGTTCCTGGCAGGAAAAGTTCACAACCTAAACAAAGGGTAGGAGGGGAAAATGTCTCAGGTTGGGGAAACCACACACGAGGACAAGGCAAGGGAATCTATGTCTCCTATTCCCCAGTCCCTATCCTCTCTCTCCTTATCCATATACAGCCACCTGCAATGCCTGCAGCATCACTATTGGATGATTAACAGGGAGCCAACTGGGTAAAAGCTGAGAGCGTTTGTCTCAAGTTGTGAATTCCCTTAAGCATAAAGCAACTGGACAAGCAGGGAAGTTTCATTTTCAGAACTCAGTTTCCTGCTGAGTGTTTCTTTTTTGCACCAGCTTCTTTGTTCAGCTTTTCAAGGTCTCCTTTGACATAACGTGAACTTTGGTGGAGCTGCGGCATTTGTGGACTGAATCTTTCATAATTCTGGCTGCCCTCTGTGTGGTTGCTCTTCAAGTCAGCACCCAGCAGGTGCTGCTGGAATTCAACAGTTTCCAAAGGGATAGCCGTGTTAGTCTAGTCCAGTAAAAAAACAACAAGCAGTTGTGTGGCACTTTAAGACTAACAGATTTATTTTTTGCATGAGCTTTCGTGGGAGAAGATCCCACTTCCTCAGATGCTTCGTCT
>ML682036.1:566491-586933 GCA_007922195.1 Podocnemis expansa
TATGACCTGATCCTATGTTTTACACCCCCTTGCATTTAGTTTCATTCCCTTCTGTAAGTTCACCCATCTTCGAAGCATCTGAGGAAGTGGGATCTTCTCCCACAAAAGCTCATGCAAAAAACAAATCTGTTAGTCTTAAAGTGCCACACAACTCCCTGTTGTTTTTTCACTGGACTAGACTAACATGGCTATCTCTCATTTGAGACTCCCAAAGCTTCCTGACTCATCTTCAAGCACACAAGACTTCAAGACAGGATCATTTGTAGTATTTTATGACACTTCTAGGCAAAACCAGAGAGCTCCAAGGCTGTTGCCAATGTGAAAAATAATGGGGAAAAATTAATGGAACTTTCAAGCTTTTTAAAAAAAAAAAAAGGTTTGGTAGGTTTCATTGAAGGTTCTGTGGGAAGTTTGATGTTCATTGATCTTAAGAATTTCTCCCAGGTTTTGGTAAAACAAAACAAAACAAAAAAGCCACTACCCTGTCTCTCTCCTCTGTGTATACATCATGAGGTAGCAGAGTGGAGAGTTTCTGGAAAAGGATAAATAAGAAGTGTATTCTAAAATATCTTACTGGGTTCAAAGTTGTTCAAATCTGAACTACAGAACATTGACCATGGGCATCAATGCAGATTTGTCACATGCTGAAGATTTAACAGACCACCTAGAAATTGAGTCAAGCTGAAACATACCTGAGCTCAAGCAAACACATCAGCCCAAAAAGAGATGAGTTGAAGAGGGGACACCTCTTGAAGACTAAGCAGAAAAAAGACTACTCCAGCATTTAATATTGACTGTCCTGGCAAAAGGCTGGGTTCTTGGACCATGTACAATACCTATGAGACATACTGACTGACTGACAAACTTGTGAGGGTGTGCAATACACACCCATAAGTGAACAGGACTAAGAGGTGTAAGCTGTAGAACTTCCAGCACCCAGGGAGGCGTCCTGAGAGGACTGTGGGTCTTCAGTAAAACATGAACATAGGCCCATGAACCAAAAGGCTTGAATAACCACTAATCTACGAAGCATGCATAACTGCTATGACTGTGTGCACGCATTCATGATGAGTATGTACCATTTATGCCAACTGTGGTCAATGAGAATAACTTCACTAATCCTGAAGCTCTTCATGTCACATGGAGCCTCTGCATGAGCTTGTACACTGCCCTGAAAAGCTGAGAATCCAAAAGCAATAAGCTCTGACACACCTGATGTAGACTCACTAGAGCAAACCCCGCATGCAGTTGCTATTTATGCTGCTCTTGTTCCCCCTTGTCAGAAATGGGAACAAATTGCATTGGTGGGGGAAACAAAAATCACAGTGCACTAGAGTAAGTTGTTTCTGTCAGTGCAGATATACCAGCATAGCTCTGCCAGTGGCTAAAATCCTTGAGTAGGCAAGGCCTACAAGTGAAGACAAAAGTTTCTTTGCTGCAATAAAAGACAAGCTACCTACATCAGGCAACAGCCTGTGGCTGTGGCTAAGCCAGCTAAGCTCTCAATGACCTTTAACAATGTTTGCCCAATGTTTACGTTAGGGCAGAGACCCCAAACCAGATTCCCCAACAGTTGATGGACAAAGAGCAGCAGAATCACTTACGGTAAACATTAACTGGCAGCCTCCAAGGATGTAATCCAGGAAGGTGTAATCCCTGGTTATCTGAAAGAAAAAGGAAAGACTTTCAAAGCTGCATTTCAGCATCCTTCATTGTCACTGGAAAGCTTAAAAAAAGTGATACGACTGTCAAACCACTGGCATCTTGCCTCCTGTTCTCTCAAGCCCTTTACTCATTCGGGTGGGAGGGAGTGAAAGTGGAGAAATGTCTGGATTTCCCAAGGCAACCTTTCACGGCTACCTCACCAGCAAGTGCAGTGCTGCTGGAGGGTGTCCAAGTGGCAGTGTGATGACCGCCATCTTGGCTGATGCACCAAGGTTGAACTGGGGACATCCAGAGCTAAAATACACAAGCTGCTATAGCATCAGTCAAAGCTGGGGCTCTGCAGATCAGGCACAGGGGGAAGCAGGACCTGTAACAGACTCTCCACTACATCAATGGGCTACATCAGTGCTAAAAAGAGTAGAGACAGAAAGGAAAAGAGAAGAGCAAGCTCCCTCCACACACTACCTCATCTCAACCCTTGCCTCATGGAATGAGAAGGGCAGATGGTTTCCATGATCCATTCAGTTGCTAATGCCTGGCTTAAACAGCCAGGCTCAGAACTGGGACTCTTTTTTGCGTGACATCAGGAACTGGGCTAACAGAAGTGACTTCTTTTAACATGGAGCTCCAGGCAGAGTGTGCAGAGTCAATCATGATCCTTGCTGGAGGGAACCCGTGCATGCGCTGAAGCTGTCTTTCTGATGATTGGGCCATGACCAGGCTTGGAACCACTTAATGGGCCTAAAAGCATCTGCCCAGTATCTAAAAGTGTTTCTGGTCCTGGTGGATTTTGAGAATGGGCCTTTAAGTAGCCATTCCAATTACCACTCTGTTTCCTTCTTTACTGCACCATCAATTTAGCAGCCAGCATCTTTCAAACAGCAGCAGTTTGAGGCTTTATGATAGTTTGAAAGCTGCGATTCCAATCTTCCAGATGGATACACATATGGCATCCGGTTCTAGCAGTCTGAAGTAACAGATCCTGAAATAATGGAGGAATTTGAAAGGGGGGGGGGGGGGAGAGAATGGTGAAAAATGCACACAGCCATCAGAACAGTGTGATTTCTCAATCTAATGACTTGTGAACTATCAAGGCTACAATGTAATCACTGTACAAATTCCTAGCCCTGGAGATTTGGCCTTTAAGAGTCATTGCTCCTCTGATCTAGTGGCTACTGCTTGGAAGAAGTTTAGGATTGACTCTAGCACATCCCAGATCTCTGAGCAGTGTCATTTTCAATGGGGGAAGATGCCTTATGCTGTTGCCTGTTCCCAGGGCTGGCCCAAGGTTTTTTGGCACCCTAGGCAAATTGTGATTTTGGTGCACCCCCGCCCGTCCCCAGCAGCAGGCCAGGCCAAACCAAACCATCCCCCCCACAAGCCAGCTGAGTGGGAGCTGGGCCAGGCTGGGTTCCCCAAGCTTGCAGGCCAAGCACCCCCTCCAGAGCAGTAGGCCAAGCTGGTCGGCCAAGCAGAGGGCCAAACAGCCCCCCGCTGCCACCAGCGGGCCGAGCTGGCCAAAGAGTGGCGTGTGCTGGCTGGGCCTGGAGCCAGGCCAGGCCAAGCCTCCACAATGAAGCTGGCCGAGCCCCTGAGCAGGGCAGGACTGGGCTGGGGCCCAAGCTGGCAGGCCAAGTGCTGGACAGAGCAGTTCCCCACCCCTCCAGTGGTGAGGCTAACGGGGCTGAAAAGCAGGCCAGACCAGATCCCGTGCCAGCTGAGCCCCGAGCCAGTGGGCCAGGCTAAGCCCCCCACCCAATCGCCCCCAAAGCCAGTCAAGCCCCTGAGTCAGGGCCTGATCCGGCAGGCCAAGCAGTAGGCACAGCCGGCCAAAGAGTAGGCTGGGCCGAGCTCCCAGCTGGTGAGGAGGGCCGGCCGAATGGCAGGCCAGGCTGGGTGCCCCCACAGCAGTGGGCCAGGCCAGGTCCCGAGCTGGCTGACTCGCAAGACGCACCTGGGGCCAGCAGAGCAGCCGGGCAGCCCATGCCCAGCCTCCCTCTCACTTCTCCCAGCTCCCCCACAAGCCTGTCCCTCCCCCACCCACACCCCCTCAGCGCTTACCTTTTCTGGAGTGGGGAGCAGAGGCACAGAGCCAGCCAGAACAGCTGGTTTCAATTTCCCCCCTTGCTGCGACCAGCCAGGCTACGCACCTGTGTGCAGCAGGGTGGGAAATTTAAAATGGCCTCCTTGACCCCAGCCCGGTAGCCCCTGGTGCCCACTAAAGTCTGGTGCCCTAGACGACCCCCTAGGTCGCCTCTATGATAGGACCATCCTTGCCTGTTCCCCTGAATGCAGAGAGATATGGTGGCTTGATCTCCCTCAGCCCTTAAGAATGATCAGGAATGTATTATGTTTTACTTATGGCTGCTCAAGATATTGAGCACATCCTTGAACACTGAAATAAGTCACAGACAACACAGCAATTTGAGTCAAAGAGCACAACGCCAACCTCCAAGTCCCTCTTCCTAATAGCTTGTTAAACACCTGCCTCTGTATAGAACAATTTTGGGCAGAGCCAGAACAGGAAGCAAAACCACACTCCTGTACATTCCTGCCATCCTGCTTCCCAGCAGCCTTTGATAATCCATGCTGTGAGTGTCATCTAATTCAGTAGTTCTCAAACTTTTTTTCTCGGGACCCAATTGAAAAAAAATCATTTATACCCATGACCAAACAATTACATCTTTGAGCAATGCATTCCAGTCTTTTGGTGGCAGCAGCAGGGGATGCCTCAACCTAATGCCTGAGGGTCTGTGACCCAGGACTGGGTCCTCATCCTAAGTTTGAAAACCACTGATTTAATTCTATACAATCATCAATGCTACATTGTTGCAGAATCATGTTTGCACATGAGATCCAATGCATTATTACTACAATGTACATCTTACTGAAAGAGCAGGTTGGCATCACTTTACTAGTGAATTTGCATCATTAGGTCTATCTCAGTTTTTCTATTCAAATTGTGCTCCTGAACGCAGCTCCAATATGCATACCTCTTCCTGGAAGACAGAAATCTTGGCTTTTCAGAAAGCTTTGCACTTACTTTGCAGGATTTCACAACGATGATGCCAGAATTCTTGTAATTCTTTTTCTTCTTTTGTTTCTTGGGGTTAATGCATTCAAATTCTAGCTGCAGACAACAAGACACACAACACAGCGTGAAAGCAGAGCTCTGACAAGGGCTGGTCATCCTGTTCAGAGTGGTAGCCCGGAACAAGTTCAGCAGGCAGCCCGGAACAAGTGCTGATCAGTTACCTACCATATATACTCACATATAAGCCAAGATTTTTATGCTGAAAATTGACTTTAAAACAGGCACTCAGCTTATATGCAAGTCAATACTAGCAGACAGCAGTTCCAACCCAGGAGGTTTAAGTCTCCAGCCCTGAGCACGCACTAAGCATACTCAGGGCTGGAGCCCCGCCATGTGGCCGGAGTGGTCATGTTGGGGAGTCAGCCTGGGCGGGCGTTAAAGTAAGGAATGGGACCCCAGCATCTGGAGCGGCCAGGTAAGGGGGCCTTGGAGGAGTGGGTCAGCCCAGGGGAGCCAGCCAGGGCCAGGGGTTTGCAACAGGCAAAAGCATCTAACAATAGTTCATTAATATTAATATTAATTACTTCTTCATTTTTAATGATTTTTCATCTTTAAAACAATCAATATCATTTTTTATCTCCTCTGCAGCATCTTCTGTTCCAGGGATGTCCAAGTGCTTACTAGGAGCAAATGAACTCTAAAAGTTATCTCTACATGACAGTGGGTGAAAATGGGACACAGAAGCTGAGGATCCTCTTGGGTGACCTCTACTTTTTGAGTACTCATCTGGAGATTATCAGAATGATCAGATCCTCCTATTTTCTGTCCCCACAAAGTGATTCACCTAGTTAAAGGGGGTGGGATGCTGAGAGGAAGCCACTGCAAGTGGGTATGCGGAGCATCCTTCCTTGGGACTTTAGTGATCTGTTCCATTGTCAAGATACATTTGTTCTTCAGAAACCAATTCAATCCAGCAAGAATTTTTCAAAAGTAGCAGATTAGCAAGTCCCATGGCGACTCCCTTGTGTTCTTAAGATCACAGCTTGACATATGTATTTCCAAAACAGGGCAAAGCTGAATGGGGAAAATATAAACTCAGCTCCTTGCTTTGGCTTGAGCAAATACAGGCATGTTAAACAGGTATCAAGATTAGCCGGAAACTGAGTCTGAATCAGGCTACCAAACAGACGGCGTGAGAGTACTGTTGTATACTCAGACAAAAGGAGCAGGGACATACAGCTTCAGCTCCTGGGGGCTGCAATAAAGACACTGCCTGGGTTGTTCATAGATAGTAATCGTGTTGGGGCACTGGGTTCTAGACAGAGCAGAAAGTGGAAACAGACGTGAGTTCAAGCTGTGGGAAGGCACAGGTTGATTGCTCATTGAGTAAACAAAACTATGTACTGGTTCTATTTATCAGCTATTACTGAGCAGTGTCCCTGTCACCACCTCTCTTCGTAAACCTCCCATCTTCCTCTGGATAAATACAATAAAGGTGTGAGGTATGCAGGGGATCTGGGAATGTCAGCACCCACTTGTTACATGTAATTCTCCTAGGCTGTGCATATGTAAAAGGCAGTCCTTAACCTAAATGCCTAGCAATCTGTGGGGTGAGAATGTTGTTATCCTTACTGTACAGATAGAGTTTGGAGGCACAAAGAAGTTCACTAACTCACCCCAGGTGATATAGGGAATCTGTGGCTGAGCCAAGAATCCAGTCCAGATCTCCTGAGGGCCAGCTTTAACCACCAGACCACCCTTCTTTTCTGCCACATCATGTCATCTCTACAAACAGCACCACAGAGCCAACTAACAGGAAAGTAAAACAGTATAGGTTTCAGGGCCTAAGATGTTGGTGTGGTCAGGAGTGAGATGTCATATTCCAGGGAGAACGACCAAGCAAAAGGAAAGAGAAAGAGGAAAGCAGGCCAGAGAGAACCCACATTATCACCATTCCAGATACCCAGTAGATTAGACCTCGACTCATCTGCAAATGGGACAAAAATTCACCTTCCTGAAGCACTGTCCCTCTCACAGCCTTTATAAATAAAGAACATATTGGACCAAGAATGTCAGGAATGTGGGGTCCTAATGCAGGTCAAGTACCAGCACTTTTGGTGGAAAAAATTCCTGGACAGGAAGTGAGTAACTATATCAGTTCCAGCTACTTTAATGAAAAATAACCTTAAAAGCTGCATTAATTTATAGAGAGAATGGCTGGAGGATGGGAGGGAAGGCATGGACATTTAGCTGTGGAAGAATCCCGTTAGCATTCAGGAGGTGGTTAGAACCAAGCAAATCCTTTCCGCACTGCATGGAGCAGCCTCAGGATACATCTACCTGGTAGCTGGGAGGTGTAACTCCCAGTCTGGGCAGATGCACACAGGCTAACTCTGCCACAGACTGCGCCTAAATATCACAGTGTGGCCACAGTGGCAAAGATGGTGGCCTGGGTCAGCTGCCAGGCTGTGGACCCAGGGAAGTGGATGGAGCTGTATTCAGGAGGACAGCTCATGCCATGGCCGCACTGCGAATTTTAATGCTTTTGCCTGAGCACAGCTAGTGCAGGGGTTAAAGAAAGGGGAAACGAACAGGAACGCCTTTCCAGGGCCCACTATTTTTAAGGGCTCAGCATTCTGGGGCCCCTAAAAATAGAATGTGGACCTGGAATGCTGCGTCCCGGGGCCCACCATTGAAAAACAGCAGGTCCTGGAATGCAGCGTTCTGGTTCCATGTTCTATTTTTAGGGGCCCGAATGCTGGGCCCCTAAAAATACCAGGCCCCAGAATGGCATTCTGCCGCATTCCGGAGGGCGGGGGGGGGGCGGGGGCCAGGGGCATTACTAGGGGGCTCAAGCCCTGCCTGAACCCCTCCCCTTCTATGCCCCGCCCTCAACCTGGGGCCTGCAGTGGTGCCGCGCGACTGGGGCCTACAACCTCCCCTCCCCAGCTGTGCTCCCAGTGAGCCGGGGAGGTGGACTTACGCTGTGGGGGATATTGGGGGGCAGCGGGTGTGGCAGTGGCACAGGGGAGCAGGAGCTGGGGGCCAAGGGGGGCCAACTAACATGGGAGGGGCAGCCCACCGGCAATGGAGAGTGGCCCACCAGTGCGGGAGCATTCCGTGGCCCTCCCAAATTATACTTTAACCCCTGAGCTAGTGTATGTGTGTTTGCCCCATCTGGGAATCACATCTCCCAGCTGCTGGTGTCAATCCAGCCCTTCATTACCCTGCTACTGCCTTGTGAGCAAAAGGCACTCCCGAGTCCCGTTATGAACTACCAAGTAGCATTTGGCAAACACCACCAGCTGGGCCACTTTTGTGGTGCTGTCCTTCCAATGAAACACTGACGTTTCTGGAGAGATGCTACTACATCTTGCTAGCAGCAGCCAGACCAGAAGCCAAGGGGAGCAGCCAATGACGTGGCTAGAGCTAACAAGCTCTTTCCAGAGCAGAGCCCATGTCTTTCTGTGTGTACCTTCAGCACCTGATGAGATGGGCCTTGATGCTGACTGGCTCCTTTGGGCAATACTAACTCTGCCATTACCCCTCCATACCAGCCGCAAGTGGAGTCTGCTGGATGATTTGTGCAGGCAGACCCAATTTACACATGCGCTGAGCCAGGGGACTGCCCTTCTTTAGTGGCTGCCTCGAAAATTGCACTTAGATACCAAATCCCAAATAAACGACAGGAGGGGTGCCTCTTTGAGAGAAGCTTTTAAGCACCGCATGGAAATGCCATGCTCATTATCCCACAGTAATGGCATGTGAGGTCTTCATTAAAACATGCACTTACAGGCAACAAAGCACCTTCAGGGATTTGACACAGAGGCAAGTGAATGGTCCAAGGGTCAATTCTTTCCAGTCCTCACAGGATATTCCCTACTGGTTTGAGGAGGGACCAGAACTATGACATTTATAGGCACAGTCCCAATAAGAACTCACTAGGCAGTGCACCGGGAAGGTCTGAGCTCGTGCTATTCTGCATACTCAGGTCTAGTTGCTGAAAAAGGACACTCGTGTGTTAGGGTGTACGGGAATTACAGCCCCTGCTCTGATTCAGTCTTCCATTGGCAGTTCATGTGGCATTTTAAGTTATATGAAAGAAAGGACGAAATTAAATGAGGGAGAATCGACCACTTAATAAAACCCCAAGAGAATCAAAGTTAAGAAATGCTAGCAGAGTAACTGAAGCTGGAACAAGCAGGATTTCATTAATGTGCCTGATTTCACTTGTGTGAAATCACGGCCTGGCAAATGTGCTTCTGCTTTGGACAGCCAACTCAGAAGCCTTCACTGCTACAGACAAGCAATGAGAAAACCATTCTTCCCAATCTGCCAAGTCAATACTCTTTGCCTCTGTTTCCCCATCTGCAAGACAGGGATCCTGACATTCATCTACATCAGTGGTTCCCAACCTGAGGTCTGTAGACTGGATTCAGGGGGGATGTGGACAGCCTGGGAGCTGGGGCCAGACAACACTGAGGGTTTGGGTTCCCATGGAGAACCAGGCTTCCAGCCAGAAGGGAGCTTCCCCCAGGCAGGGAGTTTTTAAAGCTCCCGCCCTGAGCATGCTCAGGGAGAAGTAACCTAATGGGTAGCCAGCTGGCAAGAGCACTGGCAGCCAGGTAAGTGGGGGCGGGGAGTTGGGGAATCAGTGGGCGGGGGGCGGGAAACAGGCAGATGGTGGGGAGGAGAAAGGGGGCCATGGCTGCAGCAGCCACAGTTCCCCGGCAGGGGTAGGGGAGGCGGCCATGGTCACGGTGGCTCCTCATGGCCAGCAGCGAGCTACCTAAATCTCCTGCCTCATGCTCAGGTTGGAAGCAGCAGCCCTAGGGTTGCTGGTGCTGGCTGTGGAGGCCGCCACCAGGAATTGGCACCCGGGACCTATGTGCCTGACCAGATCCACCCCCCACTCCCAGGTCCCCCTTACCTGCTGGCTGGAACCAGAGCGGTCCAGAACCAGAGCAGCCAGCATTGGGGGCAGGGGATCCGGATGGGCATACAGGTCCTGGGCGCCTATTCCTGGCGGCAGCCATGAGTCAGCCCCAGAGACTCCAGAAACCAGGGTAGCAGAAGTGGCTCTGGCCTCCGCATCAGAGAGTGCCTGTCGAATGAGCTCCAGCCCCCCAGCTGCAGCTTTGGAGCCAGGGAACCTAAAGCAGGTGAAAGGGAGCTGGGGGAGGAGGGGTGTCCTGAGGAGGACAGGGAGGCAGGGGGTGTAGAGAGGAGGGGTTTAGGCTGGTGGGAGGAGGATGGGTGTATTTAAGGGATGGGGGCAAGGGGAGGCTGGGGGTAAATAGGGGGAAGGAAGTTAGGAAAGCAGGTGAGCGGGAGGCTAGGAGTATTTGGAGAATGGAGTGGGCAGGAGGAGGCTGGGGGTATAGAAGGGAGGGGGTAAGGCTGGCAGGCAGACAGTGTGTATATTTAGGGGATGAAGGTGGAGCTTTTTGAGTGGGTGAATGGGGGAGCCTAGGATGGGTGTTTTGGGGGCATGGAGTTGGTTGGGGAAAGCTGTGATGGGTGTCTCTGGGTGGACTGGGGTGGGTGGAGAGGCTGGGGTTCATGTTTCTGTGGTAATGGGTAAGTGGGGGAGGCTGGGGTGGGAGTCTTTAGGGGTATTGGAGTGGGGGGTATGAGAAGGCTCAGGTGGATGGGGCTGGGCATGGGAGGTTGGTGTGGTTGTACATGCAGGTAATGAGCTTGGTAGAGGAGGCTGGGGTGGATATCTCTGGGCAGATGGGAGTGAGTGGCAGAGGCTACTGTGGGCATCTGCAGAAACAGGACTGGTAGGGGGCTGCAATGGGTGAATCAGGGGTTTGGAGTGGACAGAAGAGGCTGGGATTGATGTCTCTGAGTCGATGGTGGTGGGCAGTGGAGGCTGGGGGAGCCAGCAACAGAGTAGACAGGGGTTAAAGTATACCAGAACGCCCTGGAAGGGCCCACTACTTTTAGGTGGTCAGTGTTCCAGGGCCCCTAAAAATAGAAAATGGAGCCAGAATGCTGTGTTCTGGGGCCCACCATTTAAAATCGTGGGGCGCGGAATGCAGCATTCCAACTCCATTTTTTATTTTTAGCCCACCCCCACCCTACCTCCGAACACTGACCGCCTAAACATAGTTTATTTTTAGGAAAAAGTAGTTAATACAGTGGGCTGGGATTCAGTGGAAATGGATTCAGCTCTGGGCTCTGACACCTCCAGAGCAGGTCACTGACCCTCTCCGTGCCTCAGTTTCTCAGATAGGATAATTTCTTCTTCCGCTCTATCTGTCTGCTGTATTTAGATGGTGAGCTCTTTGGACTGGGCCCTGCCACTCACTATCTGTACATTGACACTGGGGCCAGAGGTGCCATTTCCAGCTCAGGGAGATGTACCCATTGCTCTAATTGACCAGTCAAGCTAAAAACAGCGGTGGTACAAGTGAATGCATAACATCTTGGTCAGGATCATACCTGAGGTGGCTCCCACTTCCATGACTATCCGGCTATTTTTAGTGTACTAGCTCAACCAGAGCTAGCGCAGGTATGTCTCCTTGAGCGGAAGTGCTGACGTACCCAATGAGTATGGATACCTCCCAGCACAATAAGGCCTGATCTTAGTTAGGTGATTTAGATATGGCTGCAATACAAATAATTAATAATAACTGAGAACTCACTGAAGGCAATAGGAGTCTACTATATGCCTTTACTATCATGTACCTACTAGCATCTGTAGAGATTTTATGTAGCCTGATTTTTTTTCCCTAAGACCATTCCACATCTCAAACAACGTGCCAGAATCTCAGCAGGGCTGGAGAAACATCTTAGTGTCATGTTTCAGCACAGTAGTGGTAGGAAATGTAGCAGCAGCAGTCTCTCTCCAACAGCTGCTCAGGAGGATGCAAAACACAGTCCCATGTGGCAGATATCCCAGTTAGCCCCAGAGCACTTTCAACAGCAACAAGTTCAGAAACAAGGACAGGAGAATGTCAGAAATGAAGAAGCCAGTAGTGACCAAGCTTTTCAGAAATGACCATTGATTTGGAGTGCCCAATTTCTGACACTGTTAAAGGGGCCTGATTTTCAGAGGAGGGGGGAACTGCCAGAACACTGCTTTAAAGCATCAGTGGGAGGTGGAACTCCAAAATGATGTCACTCATGGCAAGAGACACGTTTGAAACCCCGAGGCCAGGGGGCCCTTGAATCCTTCCCAAACCATTGTTGTAAGACCCAAGTGTGTCTGCACTCACTGGAGAGGTGTCTTGGGCTTCACACATCTTGGCTACCGAGGTTTCGAACTCCCCAATGAAGTCATGTCCCCCGTCACTGTCGTAATCATAACACATGACCTGGGGAAGAGGAGGAGGAGAAGTCACTTTCACACACTGCATGGGTGCTGATCTTGCTTGCAATTAGATGAGTCATGGTTACATTTTGCTCGACATTTTGCATTACCCTTCAGATACATCCTCTTTTGCTTTTCTCACCACTGCCTCCTGAAGACTCTAGGTCATAACAGCCCTTCTGCCACCTAAGGAGGGCAGAAGAAGCTCTTTGGAGTCCATTAGCAACAACTCTGCCTTGACCACAAGACAAAAGTCTCCAGAGAATGACTTTGGATGCTTCCCCTTCTGGGGCCAGGATCAGTGACTAATTCATGCAAAGGCTTGCCACCAGGGCTGAGCCCCTGGCATCTCTAGGTTTGGCAGTTCATAGCCCTGCACCTTTGGACTAGCTGCATCAGTTATGAAAGAAAAAAAGAATTGCTTGAGTCCAGGCACTTCTTGCACTACCAATTAAGCACACGATTCCTAGAAAATTCCTTCCAGCAGTGGCAACAGAACATGCACTAGGTTAGGCCAGCCTACTGTGCTGTAATGCATCGGCACGTGGTCTAACCTGCTTAGAGCAGATTTCAGTGACTCAGTGATTAAAACCACCAGCAGCAACCAGTCCACTACTACTCCAAATTGGAGATTTCCAAAATTTCAATTTCAGAATGTTTTAAAACCTTTTTCTCCCCGCATTTTTCTTGATTTCACCTTATTTCATGACACATCAAATTATAGCTGGGCATTATAAGGACTGCTGCTACTGACATATCTTAATAAGACATATTAACCAAAATAGTCTAATTTTTAAATCATAACAGGCAGCTGCTTTTTAGCACTCATTGCGAGATCTCATTTTTTCTAGACTGAAGTGTGTCCTGATTGTGCGATAATGAAACCATCTGACAGTGCCGCTCAGCCCTTGTACTGACTGTAAAGACAACAAAGGCTCTTTGTTATAGGTAGAGTTAGTAGCACCAACCCCGCAACATGGTTGTCCAACACTTCCTATAAGGCTCTATGCCCAGTTGCTTATAACTTTGCCAAACTTGAAATGAAGTCTTTAATTCCAGCGGTCTGTCTGCCTCAGGCTGATTTTTTTTTTTTTTTGAAAAATTTCAGGGAAAATGGCTCAACAGTTTTCCAGGAACAAGGTCTAAGAACATACTGCATTTTACCTACATCAAACTCTGGTGATCTTTTCTTTGCTTTGGACCAGAGACTTGCCCAAATTTGGCTAAGTTATAAACCTCTGGAAAAAAAATATAAAAATCAGACTTTGCACATACTCAGTGGAGATGTGCTAGAGCTTCACAGCTAAATTCCCTCAAGAATTCTCTAAGCATTGACCATGCTCCAACTAGGGGACTTAGCAGGAGTTCCCCTGCTATTGCATCTGTGGGCCAAGCTCCAGAACTGAACTCAAGGAGACTGACTGTCCTTCTTGTACTCTCAGTTTCCCCCGTTGAAACCCAGGCAATGAGAAGGAAGCTGTTTTCTTTCAATAGGGAAGGACTAGGAGACCAACCTTGGGGCAAAGAGATCGGTATGGAGATCCCAGGAGGAAAACTAAGGAGGTGACTGGGAGTTAAGTGAAGGCCATAGGGAGCTGAAATTAGATAAGGAATCCAGGGGAGACTAGCATTGGCTGGGCAAGTAGACTGGGAATCAGTGGAGTAGGGAGGCATCTAACAGAGAGAACTAGGGCTGGCTGGCCAAGGATCCAGTGGCACAACACATTGAGATTGGATAAGGAGTCCAGGACAGGAGACTGGAGCCAATGGGGAAAGAGAACATTGGCAGAGAGGGAGAGAGAACAGATCACTGTCTGGGGGATGAGGGGAGACTGGAACTGGGAATCTGGGGGTGGGGAGGGGAATCAGGCTTTGGACACACAGCCTAAGAAGTGGAGACTGGGAATGGTGAGGACAGGAGATTGGGAAGAGGAAGAGATACTGGGGTAGTGAAGAGACAGGACTGTGACAGGGGTATGCTGGAGGAAAGAAGTCTGTGCCTGTTGGAGCACACTCCCCTCCAGAGCCTGGAATGGAAACCAAGATTCCCGAGTCTTATCATTCCTCTGCTGCCAGCAAATAGCTGTGAAACCAACTTGCAAAGTGTCTCATCCCCCTGTAACACTTCCATTGAGCATCACACCCTACTGCCACTACCTGCTATCAATTATTGCCACACAGGGGCATTGGCAGGAGTGCTTTTTGGCCAAGCCCTGAGTTTGTAGGGTGGGGCCAGCCATGGGCAGCTTCGAGTTACATGACCAGAAGCTGCATGGTGACGTACCAGTTGCTAGGTAGCAAGTTCAGCTGGAGCACCAGTGCTCCAACTCCGCTTGTTACCTAGCAACTGGAGCTGTCATGGGTGGGGAGGTGGTAAGATCAGACCTGCCCACCACGGTGCCCAGCAGCTGAGCAAACTTCACTGTCACAGCTGCAGGGTCCAGCCTGTAGCCAGCAGCTGCCAGCAGAGTGGTGCCCCGAGCCATGGTGGAGAAGTTTGTGCCGCTGCCAGGTGCTGTTGTGGGCAGGCCTGATCTCCATGTGAGTGGGTTCCAGTCCACCTGGGCTGATCGGTTATGCCCCTTCTCCAACATCTCCATTTGCAGATGTCTGAGGGTTGAGGGGAGGAAGCAGAATTAAAGGCTGCAACCTGCTGACGACCCACATAAGCAGCACATGTGATGCCACATGAAGGAATTTCTGCTGCAGCTTGCCAGGGAACATTTGCCCAGCAGCTGCAGACAGCTGATGTGACTGATGTAAAAAAAGACCAGTCACCTCAGATTTATCATAGAAATGTATACATGCTTCTTGGTAGCATGCAAACTTCTCCTCAGCTGTTCTAGATGTGTGTTAGTTTCAGCCTTGAAGCCAGATGTGCCACGCTGTCAGAGGCTAATTAATGTAATGCAACAAGAACCCAGAGCAACAGAGGAAGGTTCAGAGACACGCTCTACAACAGAGTTACCTTGATCAACTTTTCTACGTCTCCATCACACAGCGACACTAAAGGCACAGTGAATGGCTTCCACACGGGATCCAAAGTGTACTTAATCACCTGTGGTTTGGGAAGGAAGTAAAATGGTTTGATTAGAAGGAGTCCGTGGAAGTGAACTGTTGAACACAAAGGAAAGGCTTGGAGACATTTTTCCAGTACCATTTGGCAGACAACAACTGGCATAAAGCCTCTGAAGGCAGAGGCACTATACTGCATTCCATGTGAGTAGCATCACCCCATTATGGCAGTTGTCACTGGCCCCAGACCATCGATTTGTTCCGCACTACAGCTCTTCTGCTGAAATTCAGTTTAAGTTGTCTCAAATGGCAGTTTCTTGCCTGGACACCCTCCCTGTTGGTATGAGCACAATTGTGTAGTATTTCATCAAACCCTGGCAGATACAATGTCTATCTTCTTAGTCATCACCACAGTGGATGCTGGGAATTTCAGAGTTCAGAACATAAGCCTCCATAGCAGGAGCTAAAGAACCAATCTTCGCAGGAGGCTCTACAGATCTAGAACAGGCATTGAACTCTCAAAAGGTCATCTAGTCCAGCCCCCTGTGCTGGTGCAAGACCAAGTAACCTAGATCAGTGCTTTTCAAACTTAGGGTCGGGACCAAGTTCTGGGTCACGGACCCTCAGGCAATGGGTTGCAGCACCCCCTCCTACCACTGCCAAAGGACTGCAATGCATTCCTCAAAGATGTAATTGCTAGGTTGCAGGCATAAATGATTCTTTTTGACTGGGTCCTGAGAGAAGTAGTTTGAAAACCACTGACCTAGATCAACCCTACCAGACATTTGGCCAGCCTATTCTTAAAAACTTCCAATGACAGGGATTCCACAACTTCCCTTAGTAACCTGTTCCACTGCTGAGCTATCCTTAAGGTTAAAAAGTTTTATATACCCAACCCAAATCTCCCTTGCTGAAAACTAAGCTGATTTCTTCTCCTACCCATGACAGACCTCGAGAGCAATTAACCACTGTGAAGCATAGCACATGCTAAACAGCAGGCTTCACAAGCAAAGAAAACTCACCTTCAGCTTCTCTCCAAAGCTGACATGTAAGATTAAGACTGTATTTTTCTATGTATTTCTCTCAGTGAAATACACCACCCAGTCCTTAAGGATATACATACAGCAGGTTTTCAGCCATGCAGAAAGGTGAATCCAAAATACATGTGGTAGCTAATTGCCTATTTATACATGTAAATTTTGCTTTCTCCTAAGCCTCTGCAACCAGAGTATTTCAATTTATTTAAAACCAGGATTAGCCTTGCTCCCACAGGATAGGGTGAGCTTTTTCAGCAACTAGCAACAGGAGGCAAGAACTGGCTTTTATTTTGCAATGATGGGTGATGTAGAGAGTCCCTTGATAGGGAACAGGAAAATGCCCTGACATTAAGAGAACAGTTTAATGAAGAGTTTGTAAACACCTCCTACATCAGGTTGGAAAAACCAGGGGGGAACCCACACACATGAAGAACGCAAACTGCATGGTGCCAAACTATATGCTGCCAGACACCAGGTCCTTGTGGGGGGGTGCCTATGAAAGGATCAGTGCTTATTTCACCACACGGCACCCAGCTGGGGATTCACACCTTATTTTAAAACACACTATAATGATAGCATTATCCATCCTCTGTTAATAAACAACAAATAATGGGCTCAGACTAATCACCAGGAGCATACCAAAAGCTGAAGCCCATAGGAACCAGCATTCACTTTATTTCTGGTACCCAAAAAAAACCAAACAAACAAAAAAAACCCCTAGATGTTCTTGCCATTTGGAATTCCTTTTTATTTTCAAGGCAGTTAAGTGGGATGTTATTTAAGCCCCTTAAAACATGCAGTATTTTTTCCCCTAACCACTTAAAGAAAATAAAAGTTCAATAGACTCAGCTGTCAGTGACTGCACTATGCTTCAGAATTCATGTGTTTCATTTCATCTCGGTTTCCCAATGAAGTTTACAGCAGATGATGAACAAACACTGCCATGTGGCCAGCAACAAATCAAATGGGACTCACAAAAATGTGTGTTTAAGTAGAGCTAGCCAGCAAACAGATATCAATCAGGTTTTCCCATCAAAAATGTCACTTTTGTAAGAAGGGAGTACCGTGTCAGAAAAGTATTCCAATAGAAAATTCCCAATCTGCTCTACTTTTCAATGAATCTTAGATCTGAACTGACAGTCCTGAGTTTTGAATTGTCCATTTATTGAAGGCACAAGTGAACACAGGAACTGTATTATTCTGTCCTCCAATTTAAGTGCCTTAGGCGACACTTTCAAAAGCAGCCCTCTTTCATTCTGAGTGCCCAACTTGAGACATTTTGCAGAAGCACCAAGCACTGGATTTATTTTTCCCTCCCATATTGTAAGTTTTCCATTTTCAAGCATCTGATGAAATAGGATTTCTCCCACAAAGGCTCATTCAATAAATAAATTTGTTAGTCTCAAAAGTGCCACAGGACTCCTTGTTTGTTTTGCTGAACTAGATTAACACGCCTACCTCTCTGGACCTTTTATCTCAGGGCTTTTCTATACAAAGTAGTAACATGGACAACAGGGATGTGATTTCTAAAGTGCACCAACATATTGTGCATTAATTGGTCCAAACAGACCCTGCTGGTGTGCACAAAAGGTTCCTGAGTGCTCTTTAACCATGTGTAATTTGAAACAGCATTGCATTAAAGCACACCAGGAAACATTACAAAGAGACTATTCTTTATACAATTAACTACTGTACGGGTAGTACACATTACTCACAATATGCACATGGAGAAAGCCCTGAAACCTTCTGTGTATCTACACAAAAGTAAAAATTGCTCAAAATAATTCTCACAAAATTAAATGAATGAAACCCCCAAGCAGGAGCCCTAAAAATACACTGATTATCTGTTTGGCTTACTTATTGCAACTCTGACTGCTACCAAGTCCCCCCTCTTCAGCTCAGACATATTCAGCTTGACATGGGTAGACAATGGAACAGACTTAACAACAAGAGTCATCTGTCCCATCCCTTCCGATCAGTGGTCCAATCAAATAAAAGGTAAGTATTGGCTAACAAAAGCACTGCCCTGAAACCTCAAATTATTGCCCCGCTCACCTCTGTTCTGTGGACAAGCATCCATTTCCCATCGTCACCTGGTTTATAAAACTCCAGAAATGGGTCTGACTTTCCAAACAGGTCCTGTGGGAAAACACAATATGGGTATACAATTATTTCCATTCAATTGTCAAATACTGAGGCAAGGGAATCCCTGCAAAAGACAAATGATGCAGTGCACTGCGAGTTAGAGGACTTATAGTCCTACTTTTCTTCTGCAGAGGCATGGAAGAATATAGCGCAGAATTTAAGGGACCATAAATTGTTATTAAACAGCTCTCAGCTAGTTTTAGAAGAGTAACAGATAGGCTTAATAACAAGCACTAGGATGGGAGTACTGGTATAAAAGTGACCAGGCTCAGCTTTATTGTAACTTGCACATTGTAAATTCTAAGGTTGTGCTTTCCAACAGTTCTCAGCATCTATGTGACCCCATTCCTCTTTGGAAGTCAGTGATAAAACTCCCTTGATTCGATGGGTGCCATGTTACAGCAATGCTAAAAGCTCTTGAAACTCCTGGGACTTGTCTACAGATGTGTGGACACATTTGTAGCTGTTTCAGATTTCAAGCCATTTAGGTTGTCCCTGTTCTTTTAACAGGTGGCGGCTAAACTGCCAGAAGACTGGTTTAAATCAATTAAAGAATGTTCACATGCCATTTGCATCAATTTAATTAAACTGGTTTAAAATCCCACCTTTGGTTAAAACAACTCTGTTTAGACCAGACCAAATTCTGACTATCATTTAAGAAGGGGAAAAGAATCAAGCCCTGGGTTCAGATGAGAGTGGAATTAAGTAATTGTGCTGTCCACCTACCACCACCCCAATTTCAGCTGGATACAGGATTTGTTGATGCTTGCTCTACTGAGCTACTCTGCACAGTTTAATGGCTGTTGCATTCTGTCCTGGCACAGGCTCCATTTCAGTGGAGAGGGATTGATACCTACAAAGGCCTTTTGTAACATCTTTCTGGAGCCTTCAGGAGAACGGGCTACAAAAACCCTGTTTATTATGTGGGTGTTAGTTACATATGGACACCTGGAAAAGATGATAATTTAGCATTTCTGCAGTCCTTTTTATGCATCTATCCCAGATCACTTTACATAAAGTTGGAGGGAAGTATTAATCCCTGTTTTACAGCTGAGAAAAAAATTAGGTCCAGAGACAAGTGACTTGTTCCTGATCACAGGTGGAGTCAATTGCAGAGGAGGAACCCAACCCTTGTGATTTACTTTCATGTCACAAGCTAAAAACACAATTTAGCTCTGGTCTACGCTATCAAATTATGTCAGTGAGGAGGGCTTTAAACTAGGTCTGACGGGGGAAGGGGACCAAACCCCACAGGTAAGTGACAATGTGGGAGACCAGGGGGATGGGATGGAACTTGGGGGGTGCCGGGACTGTAACTCCAGGGATAGAAGAGAGGGTAGTTGGAACATGCGGGGGGAATCAAATAACCTTCTTAGATGCTCTAATGAAGCCCTAATGCCTGAGGCAGGTGGGGGAGGTCAACACCAAAAGAAAATCCAGGGAGGTAGATACAATAGAAGTGAAAATCAAAATGGGAAAGTAGGGCAATCAGCCGGGTATCTTAGATGCCTATACACAAATGCAAGGAGCCTGGGAAACAAGCAGGAGGAATTGGTAGTACTGGTGCAGACAAAGAACTATGACATGACTGGGATAAGAGAGACGTGGTGGGATAGTTTGCATGACTGGAGCTCTCCAATAGATGGGTATAAACTGTTCAGGAAGGAGAGGCAGGGAAGGAAAGGGGGAGGAGTAGCACTATATGTAAAAGAGCTCTATGACTGCTCAGAGCTTCATTAAGAAAGTGGAAACAAGCCTGTTGAAAGTTTGTGGGTTAAGTTTAGAGGGGAGAGCAACAAGGGGGATGTTGTGGTAGGTGTCTGCTACAGACCACCAGATCAGAAGGAGGAGGTGGATGAGGCATTCTATGGACAACTGGCAGAAGTTTCTAGATCACAGGCCCTGGTTCTCATGGGGGACTTCAATTACCCTGACATCTGCTGGGAGGCCAATACAGCAGTGCACAGGCAATCCAGGAAGTTTCTGGAGAGTGTTGAGGACAACTTCCTGGTACAAATGCTGGAGCAACCAACTAGGGGCCTTGCGCCTCTCGATCTGCTGCTCACAAATAGAGAAGAATTTATCAGGGAAGTAGAAGTGAATGGTAACCTGGGTAGCAGTGACCATGAAATGATTGAGTTCAAGTTGATGATTAAAGAAAGAAGGAAAGAAGCAAACCGCAGACCCTGGACTTCAGAAAAGCAGATTTTGTCTCCCTCAGGGAA
>ML682036.1:591933-608522 GCA_007922195.1 Podocnemis expansa
ACCTCGTGGGGTCCCTTCCAACCCTATGATTCTATGATTCTAAGGGAACCACTGCCTAGGGCAGGTATCAGCAACTCAAAAGGGCAAAAGAGCCCCCATCCTCCCATCACAACCGCAGAAGCTCGAATCAGCCCAGCAGCAGTGCCACAGCCCCTAGCGCTGGCAAGGGGTGTGCAGGCAGCTCTCCCTCCCTCCACTCCACTGGTTAGGCAAAGAAGCGCTCCCTGCCTACCCCCAGCTGGCCACATCTCCCCTGGGGAAGGCAGGAGAGCAGCTGGCACACAGCTGTGGTTTGGACGGGCATGGCCATGGCGCGACCCGCTCTGAAGAGTTCAGGCTGGTTTGCCTCCAGCCAAGATCCAAGATCAAGCCCGTTCAGCCCTTGGGTGGCTGGCAGCAAAGAGGCCTGAACTCTTCAGAACAGGCTGCTCCAGGGCACCGCCCCTGCAAGCCGCAACTCCATGCCAGCCACTCTTGGGAGGGACGGCCAGTGAAGGTAGATGGGATAGTGCTGCTCCGCCCTGCCAGCAAAGGAGGGAAGGATGAAAGGATGGCCGGCTGGCTGCCCGCACACCCCTGCCAGTGCTAGCCGCTATGGCTTGGCCTCTGGGCTGCCTCGGGCTCATGCAGTTGTGGGAGGGTGGGGGTGATCCTGGCACCCTGGAAGTTGGGGGCCTGCGCAGGCCGGGAGTCACCTTATTTGGCTCCAATGCTGGGGCTAACCAGGAGCCCCCCACCCCTTGCAGCCTGCCATCCCGAGAGCACGCCTGGCTCCCTGGAGGAGATTGCCAGGGACCCAGAAGGGGACAGTCAAGGAGCCACAGGTGGTTCACTAAGCCCGTGTTGCCAACCCCAAGCCTATGGACTCAGGTAGATCGCACATCTGGGTGCAGTGGGGTGGGTGTAGGGGGCTTCTAGTAGAGACTGGAAACCCTTCAGGGTGTAAAAATGATCTCTATGACCTTCGAGCCAAAAAGTTTGGGAACCACTGGCACAACTACATCACATAGGGTATGGAAAATCCACACCCCTGTGCGAGATGCTTATACCAAGCTAACACTGGTGTAGCCAGCAGTATGTTGACTTGTGAGCTTCTCTTGTTGCCATAGCTACTGCCTCTTGAGAAAGTGGAATACTTATTGCGACAGAAAAACCTCATCTATCAGTGCAGGCCTCCTCTTCACTAAGCGTCAAATTGCTGTAAGTGCAGACAAGCAATTTACATTACCCGTGACACCACAAAAAAAAAGAGTAAAACTAGTTCTCATATGAAAGTCTCCAAGCTCTATGCTTTCAAAAGCATGGGGAGAGGGTCTGTCTTTATTAGCAGCCATGAAGTTAAAATTGGTTGCAACCCTGAAGACTTACAAGAGAGAGGCACATTTATGAAGGGTTACATTAACTCTTGAAGCCAAACAACCTTGCAGGCAACTATTTCACCTACGAGCACAGACAAACGCATAAATTCAACAAATTCCAACACACTAACCAGCCACCAACGGACATCACAACATCTTAAATGCCTGTCGCCTACGCAAAGCAGCAGTAGCGGCACATTTGACCCATACTCATGATATATTGGCCCAGTGGAAAAATTGCCCAAGTTTACAATTTTGCATGTGCAATTTCGCATTCAGCAACTTACTGAGCGGATTCTGTAGAGAAATATACATTCCGCATACAACAGAAAACCATTTAGCTGTCTCTGGGTTTAGAAAAATATTTGAAGTGTTAAAAAGGAATAAAAATGCGCTTGGCATGCCCCAGAATTAAAAGATGTACATAGCAATAAAGAGAGACTAGAGAAAACCACATCAGCCTTGACGTGCAAATCATGTAATATTCTGGGAGATCTGCTGATTCAAGCCAATGCTTATTTGTTGTTACTTTCGCTAGCTCTTTAGATATTCTCCTGATAAAAAGCCACTTGTTTCCTGCCAGTTCACAGACACACACACTACCGCTATGTATAGAGATTATTCAGAGGTGCATACACACATCATCCATACAAGACAGTATTCTGACAATTAGTTATACACAAAACCCACAAATTAATCCATGAACAGTCCACTTGCCATCTACTGCATTATTTGTGGAGTGATATGGTATCAGTGAGTAAAGGGATCAGAATCTGACCCCAAATGGTTAGCAAAAACAAGCCAGTTGCTTAAAGTCCTCAGAAGACAAGACACTCAACAAAACTGATTGGAAAAGAAAGAAAACGGGCAGCAGCAAGAATACACAAGCAAATGTTTGGACTGATCCAAGGGCTGTGGCTGTACTCCACTGGGGGCTGTTTGGGTGCTGGAACCTGGCCCAAAGCAAGCATGTATCTGACAGAAAATTAAAGCTGCAACAAGAAAATTTAGGTTAGCTAGTAGGGCAAACTTTTTAATTATAAAAAGATTAAGCTCTGGAATAGACTTCCCAAAGAAGTGGCAGAACCACCATCACTGTAGATTCTGAAGAAAAGGTTGGCTATATCAGGAACTATCCAGATTTACTTAATTCTGCCTCAGTGCAGGGGGCTGCACTCGATGACGTCTTGAGGTCCCTTCCAATCTGACATCTCTACGATTCTATTGTTGGCTCATGCATTACTAGAAACAAAAATAAAAGAATTCTGCAGGCTAAGTTCTGTCTAATGCCAGCTCATCCCCTGTAATGAGGCTCCACAGCTCAACACTGAGAACAGAATTCGGCCCTTCAGTTGGAATCTAGTTAACAATTCTGTTGGTGTGCATGCAGGAGCAGAATCCCATGCTATCTTCCCCAGCTGGGTTGGCTCTGCAGGGCTCTCAGAAGTGAAGGAGTAGTAAAAGATCTAGGTAAGTCAGTAAATGGAGCAAGTCTGATTGAATACACACAGGGAGTCTACTGAGTAAGGTGTTGCCATTTTTATTCAGTCACCTGCCAGGTGTAATGTCCTTCAGGTAGTTTGGTGAAAAATCATCAGATCCTGAAAAGCAAGGCTGTTTTCTTCACAGAAGAAAATGTTTTTAGGCCAGGTTGGGGAGGTGGTCTATCTGTGTTTGTCAGGAGTGTACAAATAATTCAAGAGGCTGACCCTGTGCTTGCTGGTTTCCTGTGTGACCTAGAATGGATTCATTTCAGTGTATCAAGTGAGATTACCTCAAAATCAGGGTACGATATTCTTTCCAGTTGATACATGGATCTTTGGAGTTGGAAGATCAGAAAGGTTTTCATATTTGGTCAGACTGGGGAAGGAGAGGGCACAAAATCATAGGCTTGAAGCCTGCCACTGCAACATCCACACACCAGCATCTCACATAGTTTTGACCTGACGCTGCAGAGAACTCATCGACCTGCTATGACAGGCCTGCAGGATTGAGAAGGTCTTGAAGTGATTGATCCAGGAGGCTGATCCAGGAAAAAAATGAATGAAGGATTGGGCAAACCAAGACCTGGTGTGTGCTTAAAAGTTAGGTCAACACAGCTACATCTCTTGGGGTGGGAAAAGTCCATCCCCCAAGAGACACAATGATGCTGACCACAATGCTAGGTTGATGGAAGAATTGTTTTCCCTGCAGCAGGTTCTTTGGAAATTTAGTGACTTCTTTGGATCATAGCAGAGTATAATGCCTCACCTACTAGTGACCCACTGGTCCACTATAGGTGTCTTCTTTTTTAAACCATTCTAAGTTCCTCTCACACAAACTTCCATATAATTTCAAAGTGCTCCAAAAGGTTTGTCCTCTCTGCTTGGAGTGATACCAGGAATACTGTTGAATCAGTCTCCCAGGCCAAATGCCTTCAGTTGGTTTACAATTTAAAATCCTCCTCCAGACTGTGTCTGTTGCATTAGATTTTCTTTCACTGGCAGCCTCTGGCTGGCTCATCCACAGTGAAACACCAGGCTCTTCAGAGGATCTAGAGAGATTTGCCCACTACTGTTCAGGAGAAGTCTGGCAGAGAACGTATAAATCCACAGGGACCTTCCACTTCATGGGTAGCTAACAAGTTTTCCCCTGCTTTTGAATGTGTGCAAAAAACGATCCTTCTATTGTGAGATGTGAATCTGGAGGCAACTGCCTTTTCACCTGCATGGCACACCAGTCTTTCTGCAGTGAAATGTCCCCTGCCACGGTACAGTCAAAACACCCTGTGATGTTTGCAGCTGCAAGGGAAACGATGGGATTATTAACAGCAGCTCTTCCCTGAGAGACCATGCAGAAGCCACTGGCTATAGTTGAACCTTTTGTCAGCCAAAGAGTAACCTGTGCCTACATTATGGAGACTGTGTTCTGGCATAGCTATATCAGTGCAGCTATGCTGGCCCAACCTTGTACTGTAATTGCAAATTTCAAAAGGGATAGCCGTGTTACCTTGTTGTTTTTTTACTGTAATTGCAGCCTATGCCAACAGAAGGGGTTTTTCCCTCAGTGTAGGAATTCCATCTCCTCAAAAAAAGGGTTAGGGTATGTCTGCACTTAAACTGGTGAAGCTGCCTTGCTGGAAAGCTTTAGTGCAGACTCTAAATACACCTATCTCAGTGCAGGTAACCCACCTCCCTGGTGACAGCGAGGTCAAGAGAAATCCAGTGTGGCATTTTCCAAGACAAATCCTGGTTACTTGTGGCATTTAGATTGCTCTGTGTGGCTCTCCTCACATTCCTAGTCAAAGGAGAAGACTACTAGCTTTAGTAAGGATCCCCCACTGTGCATAGGATGCTTCCAGGATTAAAGAAACACCTGTAAAACCATCACCTGGCTTATGACATTAAGCTCCCAAATAATTAGGTTGCCAAGGAAAGGAAAGTGCTGTTTCCTCTAGGGTTTTGTGGAGAGTCCCACTAACCTGGCTGTACATGCTCCTTTCCAAAGAGCTGGTAATGTCACAAACAAATTCTAATTAAAAAGACATTTTCCATCAGGATGGAGGAGGATTTTATATTTTAATTAATGACCTTGGAAAATGACGTGTGTATTATGATTCAAGAGCTTGACAGAGTAACACTGGATGCCTTGGCGATGCAAAGCACAAGGTGGAGAAGAAAACAGAGTGATTCTTCATAAGAAGCCAGCAAGGTTGTTTATTCCTTCCTCTTCATTTTTCAAGCTGTGTTCTTTGGACCAGTTTCAGAAAAACACTGGTCCTTCCAGTGTCCTATCCCAGTTCTTCAAAATGGTCTAGGTTGCACAAACAGTAAGGTGCGAGTCTCTGGATCACATACAGTCCTAGTTTGAGAGAAAATGCTTCTAAAATGACAATACACAACTCATCTCTTAGTTTCACAGGAAGGGTTTGGACACTGGAAGAAATGCATCACGCTAGAGAGCTCTTCATGGACACAGCTGAGGATCACTCTTTGATGCAGGTCTCAGGAAAAGCCACAAGCTCAGTGAGATTTTCCAGCCCCACTGAGAAGATTTTGAAGGAGGCAAGGGGTTTCCCCAAGTGGGATATGAGTCTCGCTCCCCATCAAAGTTGTTAGAGACTGATTGATGGGAGGGGCAGAAAAGTTCAGGAAAAGCTTTTCACATTGCTGGAGAGCACTCAGGCTGCTGAGAAAATACGTGCCAGTTGTATACATTTGGCTTGGCTGGATGACACCTGGATGACACAGACAGGAGCAAATGGGAAGGTTCTGAGGAGGTAGGGAGATGTACCATTTTGTCTACATGACTCCTTCAAAAGTTTGATTTTCAAAACCCATTTTAAAACTGACATTTGTTCTGCTAACAACACACATTCTGAGGAGATCAGCAGTAGAACAAATGCAATATTTGCATCAGCATTAAGGTGGTTACAATATACCATTTATAATGTAGAAGTGGCAATATCATGGAAATATAGAAGTGTTCAAAATTTTGTATACCTCACACACCACAGAACATGTACATTACCTAGTACCATGTCCTTTTTCGCACCACTCAGCTGGCACTCCTTTCTTTGTATTAGAAGGGTAAGGTCCCTATTTTCAAAAACACTCTACTATTTTCAGTTCCCAACTTGATATGCCCTGGTCATGATTTTCAGAAGCGCTGACCACCTATGACTGTAAATGAAGGCAATGCAAGCTGTCAGTGCTCTGCATTTCTGAGAAGCAGACTCAAGGTGTATAAAATCTGTTACTCCAGAATGGAGACACTGAAAACCAGTGGTCAAAAATTCTGGTCCAAGTATCTTATGATGATCCAAGATGCAGAGTCCTAAAAGCACAACTACAACAACAAGAACACCACTTAGTTCTTATGCAGCCCTTTTTATCAGTAGATGTCAAAGCAATTTACAAAGGACATCAGTATCCGCATTTTATAGATAGGGTAACTGAGTCACAGGATGACAAATTTGACTTATCTCAGTACCCAAAGGTCAGAGATGGAAATGGGCCTCTGGTCGGTTGAGTCCCAGTCCAACGATCCATCCATTAGGTTATCCTCAGCCCCTGACCTATGTGCAGATAAGGATTTTCAAGCCTCCATAACTGATAACGAGGTTTAACGTTTACACATTGGGAATATGCCCCCAAATACCTTTTTATCCAGTTTTCTGCCAGCCATGCTTAGAGTGATCACTCTGTTATCTGACAGCTCTTGGGCAGCTATCTGAAAGACAAGAGAAAGTTTTATTCATTTTTAGAATGAAAATTAAATTTACTGATTGACTGTGCATGAGATTCCAAAACCAAAAGTATGAGAGAATATCAGGCCTTCATTTTTTTTAATTTAATCATTTACATTTCAGAAGGAGATGCATCACTACAAGTTGTGCAAAACATACTCTCAAGTTAAGGTAATACACAGCTTAAAACACAGCACAGCTTAAGAGCTAAGTCCAAACACTAGGCATTTTACCGGTTTGGACAGAAGTTATTGCCCTTTTCTTAACTGTAATTGGTAATGAAAAAACCAAAAACACAATTGCATTTCTAAAAAGATCATCATACTTATCACTGAAAGGAGAAATTTACAAGGTTGATTTATACATTTGAACCTTATCTTGCAATCGGATACACACAGACACATCCATTCACCCATATACAGCCCCACTGAACTCAGAGACCAAGGATGGGGCTCCCCTTGCTTCTATTAGAATTCAGAAGGAGATATGGGGGAATCAGAAGGAATCATCAAGGTGTTCATCTTCCTCTCTACTATCCCCCATTAGTACTGTTCTATGTCTTCCGAGTTTGACACTGAAATCTGGTCCCTTTTACCTCTATAGCCTAGCTCAGGGGTTGGCAACCCAAAAGATAAGAAGAGCCATTTTTTAAAAATTCCTTCAATAAACAAGAGTTTTGAGAGCTGCAATGGGAGTAACCTCCTAGTGGGGTAAGGGAGTGCTGGGCCACAGTGATGGCTGCAGAGTTCCCTGGTGGGGGAGGGGGAACCAGGAGCAGGCTCCCCGCTGGGTCTCCTGGTGGTGGTGGGGGGGGGGGTGCCAAGTCACATGTGGCTCTGGAGCCACGGGATGCAGACCCCTGCCCCAGCCAAACTGGTTCTTTATTATCCAGCTACTGAGGTTTATCAACAGAACTGTCTAACACTTATTCCCAAGACCCTTGTTTCCCACATTCTCATTGAAGAGATGATCTGTTTAGATGGCTGACTCTCTCTTTTCCCCAGCTGTCCCATGTCACTCTACAGCACAGCATCTATGGTGAAAATGTCCTGCTTGTGTTATTTTCTCTTTTACTCCATGTGATTTCACACAAGCTTTCTGGGTGACATCTAAACTGGTAGAAAGAAAAATAATTCCATAGGAATAATTTGGCTGGCATCAATGCAATGCATTACATGTTCCCCCTCCATTTCCCTCCTGCCCTACTCTTGGAAAAGTGACATTGCCCAAAACTGAAACTAGCTCCAGTGATACTTGCTTCCCTAGACAGTTAGACTAAAAACAGTGAGTCATGGACATTTTGTTGGGCTTGAGGCAAATGGAGCTGGTTGTCATCATAGGAACAGCCATGCTGTATCAGACTGATGGTTATTTGAGCCCACCATCCTGTTTTCTGACAGTGGCCAGCTCCAGATACTTCAGAGGGAATGAACACCAGAGGGCTATTACTGAGTGATCTGTCATCCTGTCATCCACCCGGAGCTTTGGGAAGTCAGAGGTTTAGGGACATCTAGAGCATGGCCTTCTATCCCAGACCATCTGGGCTAGTATGCATGAAGGGCCCTATCCTCCATGAACCTACCTAATTCTTTTAAATTCAGCTATAATTTTGGCCTTCACCCTGACAACAAATCAACAGGTTGACTGTGTGTTATGTGAAGAAGTATTTCCTTTTGTTTTAAATCTGCTGCCAATTCACTTTAATGGATGGCTAGTGATTCTTGTGTTATGTGAAGGAGTAAATAACATTTACTTATTCACTTCTCCACACTATGTATGATTATAAAGAACTCTATCATAGTCTCCCCTTTGTTGTCTCTTTACTAAATTGAACAGTCCCAGTTTTTTAATCTCACCTCACAGGGAATCTCTTCCATATCCTGAAGCATTTTTGTTGCCATTCTCTGTACTTTTTCAAATTCTAATAAATCTTTTTTTAGATGGGGCAATTAGAACCATGCACTGTATTTAAGGAGTGGGCATGATAATATTTTCTCTCTTATTATCTGTCTTTTTCCTAAGGGTTCCTAATGTCTTGTTAGCTTTTTTGACTGCTGCTGCATACTGAGCAAATGTTTTCAGGGAACTATCCACAATGATTTTTAGATCTCGTTCTGAGTGGTAACAGCTAAGATAGATCCCATCACTGTGTGTGTATAATTGGGATTATGTTTTCCAATGTACATTGTTTTGCATTTATCAGCATTGATTTCCATCTGCCATTTTGCTGTCACTTGCTTTGTAACTCCTTACAGCTTGTTTTGGACTTAACTATGTTGAGTAATTTTGTATCATCTCCAAGCTTTGCCACCTCACTGTTCACCCCTTTTTCCAGATCATTTATGAACACGCTGACCCACTCTGTTGCCAGTACAGATTCTCAGAGGACATTGCTATTTACTTTTCTCCACCGTGAAAACACATCATTTATTCCCATCCTTTGTTTCCTATCTTTTAGCCAGTTACTGATCCATAAAAGATGTTTCCTGTTATTCCACAACCATTTACTTTACATATGAGATTTTAGGATGGGACTTTATCAAAGAATTTGAATCCATATATACTGTCTACACTGAATTACACTGTCAATATGTTTGTTGACACCCCTGAAAGAACTCAAATAGATCAGGGAGGTATGATTTTCTTTTACAAAAGTCATGTTGACACCTCTCCAAAAATTGTGTTCACTTATGTGTCTCATAACCCTGTTATTTATTATTGTTTCAACCATTTTCCCTGGTAATGAAATTAGGCTTACCAGCCTGTAATTGCAAGGATCATCTCTGGAACTTTAAGAAAACAACACCTTTGTTATCTCATCTATCCTCCAGTCATCTGGTACAGAAGGTAACACAATTAGTAATTGTGCAATTTCCTGTTTGAGTTCCTCCAGAACTCTTGGACAGATACCATCTGGTTCTGGTGATTTATTACTCTTCATCAATTTCTTCCAAAACCTCCTCCACTGACACCTCAGTCTGGGACAGTTCCTCAGATTTATCACCTAAAAAAAATGGCTCAGGTGTCGGAGTCTTGCACATCTAAAATCAAGACCAATGCAAAGAATTTAAATAGTTTCTCTGCAACAGCCTAGAGCGCTCCTTTAGCACCTTAATTGTCCAGTGGCCCCACAGATCATTTGGCAAACTTCCAGCTTCTCATGTACTTTTAAAAAAATGTTTACAGTTAGTTTTGGTGTTGCTCTTCAAAGTCTTTTTTGGCCTGCCTAATTATACTCTTACACTTGACTTGGTAGAGTTCCTTTCTATTTTCCTCCACTGAATTTAACTTTCAATTTCTAAAGGAAGCCTTTTGGCCTCTAACCACCCCTTTTCCTGTAGTTTAGCTATGGTGGCACTTTTTTCATCATTTAGGGTATTGTGACAAGGTCCACCCTACTAACCACTTGGCAGCAACTTCTTGGGGTTTTTCTGGAGAATTAGCTCATACCTTGTCCGATGCCATTTCCTGCAGTAACTCAGTTTGTCATTCCCCTGAGCTACTCCATGGTCTCTTACGCACTGGGAGCTGCAGCTCTTTCCTCGTCACAGCTTAGCCCTCCAGCTACGTCACGTTAAATTTCTCCCCCTTCTGCAGTTATCATCAAAGTCTGCTTCCAGATGCCCCCAAATGGGTTATCCATAGTGTGCTACCCCAGGAGTGACTTACAGGGAAACCCAAGCCTACTCTTCATGCTGGCTTCCACTCCACAGATCATCAATCCAGCAGCTCTGGGCTTTTACTCCCTCCATCCTCACTGCTCCTTCCCTGGAGTGCTTGCTACTTTCCCCCTTATATCAGAGAGTCTGCCTGCAGACATCTTCCTCCCCCATCTCAGCCTGTCTTGCTCTCATTAGAGATCCACCCAGTTCTTGCTCTGAGCGGGACTTCAACTGCAATTAGACCCTAGCATTCCCTGGCTTTTTTCCATGTGCAGACAAAGTTAAGTGCTCTGATTCAGTGGTTTTCAAACTTCCTTCCTCAGGACTCAGTTGGAAAAAAAATCATTTATGTCTGCAACCCAATGATTACATCTTTCAGCAATACTTTCTAGCCTTTTGGTGGTGGTAGTAGGGGGACATTATGACCCAGTGCCTGAGGGTCTGCGATCCAGTACTGGCTCCCAACCATAGTTTGAAAACACTATTCTAATTTACCCCTCATGCCTTGGGTGGGTTACACACACCATCACAAGTACACTTTTAGTTGGAGCCTCTGTCAGAGTGTTTGTAAACACTTCCCATGCAGTTTGCAAACATTTCTCTCAGGACTGTTCATAGCTTCCCCATTTTTGTGTCATTTACCTCCCTGAAGCATCCGCTGCCCCCACCCCCAACACGGATGTTAAATCTAATTACATTAATGTTGCTATCATCAAGCAGTTCAGCTATATTCATCTCCTGAATCATGTTCTTGTACCATTAAATCAAGAATTGCCCCTCCTCTTATGGGTTCCAAGGCTACGTAGTCCAACAAGCAGTCATTTATGGTGCCTAGAAATTTTCTCTCTGCATCCTATCCTGAGGCAACAAGTACACACTCAGTACAGGGATAGTTGAAATCTCCCATCATTATTGGGTGTTCTGTTGTCATAGCCTCTCTAACCTCCCAAAGCATTTCACAATCACCATCAACAACCTGGGCAGGGGGTCAGTAGCACACACCCACTGCTGACATATGCTTATTATTCAAGCATAGAATTTCTGTCCCTAGAGACAGTCTATAGTACAGTTTGATTCATTTAAGATTTTTACTTTATTTGACTCTATGTTTTCTCTCCCATACAGTGCCATTCCCTCACCAGTATAACCTGTTCTGTCATTCTGATATATTTTGTACCGTGCTATTACCACGTCCCATTGATTATCATCGTTTCATCAAGTTTATTTGATGCTTAATATAGGAATATACTCACTGAATACCAGCCACCCAGGTTCATAGAATCATAGAAGATTAGGACTGGAAGGGACCAAGGAAGTCATCTAGTCTAGTGAAACCCTCTGCTCAAATACACCTTCCCGGCCAGGGCTTTGTCAAGTCAGGCTGCGAAAACCTTCAAGATAAAGATTCCACCACCTCTCTAGATAATCCATTCCAATGCTCCACCACCCTTTCAGTGAAAAAGATTTTCCTAATATCCAACCTAGACCTCCCCCACTGCAACTTGAAACCATTGTTCAACCCCTTCCTATTTAGATTTCTTGAATTTGTATATAAGCACTTATAAAATTTGTCAACATTTAGTTTGTCTGCCTGCATATGATGTAATTGAATGAGATTCTTTTCCATTAGACCCATTGCTCTTCAGTCAGTTCCTACCTGTACCTTATCAATTTCTATCTTCACTTCTTTACTCAGATATAGAATATTTCCTTTAATAAATTGTGTCTAAGTGATATAGCTGTTTGCTCTGTGTGCTCCTCTTTGCCTATTGGTTTTCTTCTAAACCCATTAGTTCAAAGCACTCCTCTATGACCTTTTATATGCAGCAGTCTGGTTTCATTTTGGTTTATGTGGAGCCCCTCCTTGCTACCAAATGGAATTCCTTCATTTATGTACACAGTATAGCTGTAGCTGTGTTGGTGTCAGGATATCAGAGACAAGGTGGGTGAGGTAATATCTTTTATTGGGCTAACTTCTGTTGGTGAGAGATACCTCATTCCTCATTGGCAAAACTTTCTAAACTGATTTACAAGGCTATGAAAGATAATGGCGTAAGTCAGTGGACACCAATTTACACCAGCTGAACATCTGGCCCCAAAGGTCAAAACCATTCCCTACTGCTACTGAAGTTACACCAAGGACATAATCAGTTAGAAAAGCATTTTTCATCCTCTTCTAGCTTAAAAATGGTTCTCACTGCCAAAAACCAGTGGACTGGTTTTGTCTGGAATATGCTCTAATGCGTCTCTTGGTATTTTAAGGGAACATTTTATAATAAAAAAAAATAATAAAATAAAGTAATTTATGTTGCCAGTCATTTTCTGAATCACTACTGCCTTAAAATAAAAAAAAAAAAAAAATCCTTTGTCCTCCTCTAAGAGCTGTTCCCCTTTGATCTCATCCACTACCACTGCACCCTGCTGCTTAGTGCTACCTCCAATGGTTTGTCTGACAAAGGGTTACAAACTCATGGGATCACTGAGCAATTGGCAACAGAGGACAGGCATGAAATAGCAGCTGACGGTTCAGGAGAACTCATAAGGGTAGATATGAACACATTTAGATTTTTATTAACATAATACATTTCAGAGTGTTCCCTGGTGCAAGATCCCTGCAGGAGCATTTAAAAAGGGAGCGTACTCACACCCAAGCCTTTATGAAACTGGGAAATCAAGGGACAATTGTCTCATAAGGAGCAATCAGAGGATTAGTTTTCCTCAAGAAAAATGCAGAGGCAGTAATGAGTTATGGCCTTTTGAGCCTCTTCCAGCAGCTGGGATGGAGCACTATTTATGGTGTGTGAATACCTGTTAGAACAAAGTCCTTTAAGCACAGAGCTCTGTTGTAGTGGAAAGAGACAACACACATGCCCAGGGAGACACTGACTGTATTATGGCTTTTGCTGAATTTCCTAACACCAAATGACATCATGTGGTTGCCCAGAACAGAAGTGGAATTTTCCCAGCAGATGCACACAGGATTCCTGATGCTTCCGACGGATGGAATGAACAGTCAGCACTGGCCTGTTTCACAGTGTAACGATACCCCTGCATGGCTGAACCCAAGACCTCTGAATTTAAAATTATTAATGATTTAAGGATCTGGCCTATCCATCTGGAAGGTGCTTCAGACTCTAATCTCTGCAGGTGGCCTGGCCATCAATAAGACAAAAAGGTGCTTTCACTTGGTACAGTGGTTCCCAAACCTTTTGTCTTGAGGGCCACAGATATCATTTTTATAACCACGATGAGCTACAATCTCTGCCAGCAGACCCCCAAACCCTGCAACCAGACAGGAGTTCAGCGAGGAGGCTCTCTTCTTGCTGATCTCCCTGCTCCCTCCCTGCAGTAAGGAAATCGCATGTGCCCTGTAGCTTTATGCACTATACCTGGGTTCCTATGCAGTGGCTCCCTTCTTCAGCCAGCGGGGTGGAAGATCAGCACTCCCCACCTTCTGACTTCAGCAAGGACCCCAGGGCCTATGGATCTAGGTGGAGTATTTTGCAGTGCTCCCTGCAACTGCCAGGGGGAGGGAAAGGCTGAAACCCTTTTCCCTTGACTGCAGCAAGGAGCCTGCACTGATGTTTTTAGCCCTGCAGAAACGCACTCTCCCTGGGTCCTTAGGCACTGGCAGGAGGGGAGCCATGGCCACTTTTGGCCTCCAGGCCACAGATTGGGAAGCAATGGCTTAGTACGTAACAACAGGCTGCTTGTAGCTCCAGAGAGAAGATGCTGAATGGGCAGGGCTGCGATCTCATTACCATCTTTCACCCTACTCAGGACCAAACACATCACTGTCCACGCAGTCTCCAAGATCCAGGAATAGGAGGAGAATGAGTCACTTCTATGAGTATGGAGCCTGGAAAGCTGATGAAGGCCACAGATATTGCATTAGCATAGCCCAATAGAGAAGACATCAGGTTGAGAGTCAGGAGGCCTGGTTTTTTAGCACTGGCTTGGTGACAAACAGGTTGTGTTGTCTCAGGCACATTGCTAGCCCTCTCTAATCTGAGGATAACAAGAGTGAACAGAAGATGAAAGAGTCTAGCACAGAAATCCCTACAGGAGGGGCACAAAGAAAAGCCAAGCCAGGAAAAGAGGCGTGGGCTGCATTTGTTTCTTTGCTAGTAAGGTTAAGCCCAAAAAGGCAGTGACCATAGACCGTGCATACAGAGTGCAACAGAGTGGGAAAGGCAGCTGCTCACATGCCCATTGTAAAATTTAATTGCACTGTATCTTTTGCTCATCAGCTGCACTGCTTACTTCCCTTTCATTCGTCGCTCTTTCTGGGCTCATGCCAAATCTGATTCAAACCAAAGCAGCTATTAAGACCCTACCGAGTGACTGCTCCTGCTTCCGAAGCACAGTCCTTTACAGCCAGGATGTTTAGTTACCAGGCACTCCAATCTCTTTTGATAATAAGTTCACCCGAGCATGTGACTTTGGGAACTGGGAAATTATTTGACACCTCTTCCCTCCCTCTGCTTGGAAGAAAAAAACCCAAAACAGACCACATAGTTAACTTCCCTTCCAGTCTAACAAATTCAGATGGTCTTTGACTTGGAAGGGTGGCCCCTGCCCTAATTGTGGTATGAAATTCAGCACATGCTTCAAACACTATACTAAGCTTAGGAGAGAATATATTCCTTTTCCACAATGGCCTCGTTCTGTATGCATACAGGGGCCCATCCACAAAAAAGACCCTTTGAAATTTTGGCTTCTGTATTCAAAGGAGTGACATTTTGGTTTAAAAGTCTTAGCACCCTAAGAAAAGTAATTAGGAAAATGTTGGTGAGAGGGAGGTAACTGGCCCATTAGCAGTGGTGTGAGGAGAAAGTAGGTGATCCAGCACCTGTGGGGAGGCTGTTGTTAACAAAGTGACTCAGACAGGAGAGTGGGAGGGTAAGAGAAGGTTGCTTCATCCCAATTTTGAATGGTTCCTTTCCATAGGCTCACATTAGCTGATGGGGTTACTGGGGTGGTGACTGAACTGTGCGAGAGGCACAGAAAAAGCTGCTGTCTTCCTTGCGAGCAGTGTCACAGAAAGGGTAAGCAAAGGGGATACAGAGATGCCTGAATAACTTATAGGTACAAAGCAAATGATTCCATTGTCTGGAAAACTGGAATAGGAGTTTCGTGCCCTTTCCCTGTGTAACTACAAAAGCGTAGTTACATTACTGAAGTGCTTTCCCTGTGCAGGTGCGTCCCTTGGACCCCAGAATGACACTGTGAACAGGAGGAGGGGACATCACATGAGTAGTAAGTGAGGGAGGAAACTCACAAAGGCAGAGATCCTGGCTTCACGTAGATGCCCCGAGCACAGCGTGGTACATGCATCCTCCAGTTTGCCTAGGTCATTCTTTATCCTGGCTGTACCCTGCAGTATATCTACCACTCCCCCAGGGTAGTGTCATCTGCAAATTTGCTATAGGCACAATCCACCCCATCCTAATCTCCAGAGTGCACCTCTTCTAGTTACCCCACCACACTAAGTCCTCCCATCACTCCTTTTATTGGCAGCCAGCTCGGGCAAAGCAGCCTGCAGCTATGACTTAAGCAGAGCTTTTCATGACCTAGATGCACCCTATTCCCTTCAGCTACTCAGTATTTAAAGATTTTCTGGCACCATGGGTGAAAGGGTCAGCGTCCTACATCACCTTTGCTTTCCACTCATCCCCATTTATTGGAGCTCAGTGTGCCTACTCTGCAGTTATATAGCCCCACTATGTGAGCTCCAGTCAGCTGACCCAGACCAGCCTCAAGGCCACTGGTCACTGGAGGATTTGTCTGCACTGAAACAGAGCCAGGAAACCTGGCCTGGCCACTAAGAATCCATCAAGGCTGGAGATGGAGAACAGCTTCCAGCTTGAGGAGACCTTCCAGCACTAACTCTGTTTGAGCCACTGCTCTAACCAGAGCAGGGTAGCTGAGCGCCAAAGCCCTGGCTGGGATGGTTTAATTGGAGTTGGTCTTGCTTTGATGCCTCCTGAGAGCCCTGATCTTCTACGAGGCTATGATCCATTCTGAAACAAAGCAGCAAATTACAATCTGGCAGTGCACATGGGTGACCCTACTGTTGGCAAAGTGATTACCACCAGGCAGGGATACATAGCAAGCGACCACAGCATTGCCACCTTCTTCATGGCAGCATCAGACATGGAGCACACCCCCACACAGTGACTGTAAGCTCTGTGGCACCATCTCAGCAGATTGGCTCCATGTGTCTCCCTAAAACTCTGCTTCATGCCAGGCATCTCAACCACTGGTTAACGTATAATTTGGTGGGCCCCAGAACCCTCTTAATTGGTGGGCCCCCTTCCCATATTTTCCACACTCCCTTCC
>ML682036.1:608532-710688 GCA_007922195.1 Podocnemis expansa
AAAAAAAAAGAGTCCTCCCCACACCAGCCCCAGCCCCAGCCCACCTTGCCACCCCGGGGCCTATACTGCGGAGCTGGAGCACCCTCGGCCTCACGCTCTTGGCTCCAGCTCCGGCCCAACTTGCCACCCCGGGGCCTGCAGAGCCAGAGCAGCCTCAGCCCCGCACTCCCAGCTCTGGTGGCTGCTGCAGGCCCAGCTCCTGCTCCTTCTCTGGCCCAGGCCCACCCCCAGGGCCCCTTAGCTGGCCACAAACCGGAGTGGCCACCCCACGGGCTGCTCCTCCTGCCCTGAGGCTATTTTTAGGGGCCCCAGAACACTGCTTTCCGGTGTGTTCCTCTAGTTTTGGGGGGCCCCAGAACGCTGGCCCCCTAAGATGGCATTCTGGTGCGCTCTGCCTTACTTTAACCCCTGGAAGGGATGAAGAGGTGACAGAGGGGTCACAACAAGCCTGCCCTTCCCCATATTGCTCCATGGGAGCTGAGATGAGATCATGTTCCAATGGAAGTCTCACCCCGAGCTTCAAATTCAGCTGTAACAACCCAAACTGGAACAGGTGCAAGGGAAAGATTGAAACCACATTTCCTGCCTCCCAGACTTGTAGATTTCAAGGCCAGAAGGGACCACAGTGATCAGCTAGTGTGATCTCTCGAGTAACACAAGCCAGAGAACTTCCCCCAGATAATTCCTAGAGAAGATCTTCTGGGAAAACATCCAAATGTGATTTTAAAATGATCAGAGGTGGAGACTCCACCACAACTCTCAGTAAGCGAAGCAAGTTAATCATCAGGTTATAGAGACTCACTTGCTCTTTGATCTGATGAATGTTTCTTTATCCAAAATGGAATAGCTTGCACAATAGAGACTGAGATCACCCCATCCCAGATCAGCCTGAGATCAGCCACCATCTCTAGTGGCTAGGCTGCTCCATGGGGAGATGGGCGTTCAAGTCTCCCCTCCGGAGTAAGGATTCAAACTACATCCTCCACATGCCAAGCAAGTGTCCTGGCTAAAGGGTTATGGGCACCCATACTTTTCTGAAGATGCTCCTGAACAACTGTTCCCAGCCAGAACTAATCAGGTCAAGCATGCAAAGAATTTCAAGCTGCATTTTTCAGCAAATAAACCAAGTCCAAAATTTTTGCCCAGCTCTAGGTCAGAGCAAAGCCCTCTTGAAAGGCTGAAATAATTGGTATGATACCTAGATGAAAAATACTTAGATCCAAGCACAACAGGCAGAACACATATCTCAGTTCCACATACCAGCCCTACCCAATGCTCTAGGTGGAACAAATCTTGGCACACTGCCCCTGCCTCACTGGTGAACAGGCCAGGTATGGTCCTAACACATGGTGTCAGACAGGCCCAAGGTGCTTTATCTGATCAATGAGATTTAAGACTATTACAATGAACAAACGACTGGCAATCCTAGTTACCTCAATGGGGACAGCAATAACTTCCAGCTCTGATGACTGCTAGGATATAGGATCCCTCCAAAAAACTCACAATTTATGCACATCCTCTTGCAAGTTCCTTGGATCCCACATTTGTAGAAAGACATTCAACTAACCATGCCAACCTGCTCCTACTCACAACTCTGTGAAATCTGTGAGGGCGAACTAGCTGACAGTGAAATCTGAGGGCTAGCTGTCTGACAGACCAGCAGCAAAGGAGCTAGCCAACTGTTTATAGCCATACTACAGCTAAGGTATATCTTCCCTGAATAACGCCAAATGCAGGAAAACAGATGCCTGCTGCCCATTCTGCAATGCAGTATCATATCCCTTCTCGACAATCCAGAAGCGCCAGTCAGAGTATTTAAGGCCCACATTTGGCAGTATGCTGCTATCCATTAGGCCCAGCCTGAGATAATCCATGTGGCACAAGATACAGGGACATGTCAGCCCTTCTCAAAATCAACAAGAATAAATTCAAAAGGACAGATCAGCATGCAAATACTGCTGTGTATTTCTCTGAGCTGAGCTACAGGGAGCATGAACCCAACTACAGCTCCAATTCCAGATCCATGCTACATAAAGGACTCTAGAGTCTCATTCAGTATGGAAAAGCCCAATGAATGGACCCAGCCTGAATCAGACTGGTGACATAGGCTGGTAACCAGTGCTAGGCTAACTTGCTTGCAGTCATTTAGCAAACGGATCTGCTGCACAATATCGTGTGGAGGTTGCTAGCTGGGGATTCTATCTGCTACAAGCCAGACTGGCCTCTACTTCCAGTTCTTTTTGTGACGCCTGCTGTTGGTGTGAACCTGACCCTTGCCAGATGGGGCCACCTCTCTATGGATCATTTAAAAAAAAAAAAAAAATCTCTGGTCCTCAGGTAAGTGAAACTTCTGCCCATTCCTCCTAGCTGCACACCCCCAGAGCAAGAGAGATCAGCAGACATGTCCTGCAGCCATTCTCCTCTTAAACAAAATGTTTTAAAAAAATCTCATTCTGGCCACTCTGTTAGAAGGTTTCCCATTGGAATCACACACAATATCTCTGCCAACTTCCTGTTGCTCTCTACACACAGTGGAAACTTGTCCACATTCTGAACACAGACAAGAGGCTTTGTCAATACACAATTTGCAACAGTCATCCAAATCTTTGGTTTCCAGGGACAACCTTGGTCCAGATGTGGCATTTCCAAGACAGCTCTTTAATTTTTAAAGCAGCTTTTAAAATAATCTCTCTATTCAGCCTGAACATAAATTGGGCATTAAATTCCTTGCCCTCCAAAAACCAGCATGTGCCTGATCCTTTTCAATGGCCCTTTGATCAAGCCATTTAGAAGTTCCAAAGGGGTAGCTGTGTTAGTCTAGTTCAGCAAAACAAGCAAGGAGTCCTGAGGCACTTAAAAGACAAACTAATTTATTTATCACATGAGCTTTCATAAGAGAAAATCCCATTTCATCAGACATCAGATGTTCCCCCATCCTCAAAGCATCTGACAAAGTGGGATTTTCTCCCACAAAAGCTCATGCAATGAATGAATCTGTTAGTCTTTAAGTGCCATGGTACTCCTCGCTTGTTTTCCTATTTAGAAGGTGACTCCAGTTGCTACACATTTAGCTGTCAGACGAAGTGGATGGGGATGACCATTTTCTTGTATTTGTTAGAACGTTGGAATCAATCACTCCAGCCACATTTGCATTTTCCTTCCCAAGCATCTTGACTGGGTATTAATGGCACAAATGCTTGAGAAAAGCATGTGGGAAGTTCATACATTAAACCACTTGTAGAAAGCAAGTGAAAAAAGCACACGTCCCATGAATGATTATATCAGAAACTGAACGACTGAAGGGTTGCACTCAACCAACCAGGTCATGTGTAAGGAGAGTGGGCTGGAAGTTTTCCAGCAGCAGTTTCATTGGAGAACACTGGTTTCTCAAATCTGAACTGTTTTGTGAGAATGATTTTTGGACTTTTACCAAATCACAGGCGGGGCCCTGAGAAAACCCTGCCAGGCTTCCCGGGGAACATGAAATTACAGGGTCTGCAGCTCTGCACCAAATTCTGAAATATCCCAGGAACCAAAAATCCCAAGTTGCAGGCAGTTATACATATGGCACCTTGTGTTCCCAGCTCTCACACCAATAGGCCTCGTGACATGGCCCAAATCATTGGGGAGTGGAAGTTTCAGAAGCACTTACAGGATTTAGGAGCATAAGGAACAGAGCAGCACTGGCATGATGAAAGCATTGGTGTGCTCCTAAGAGTAGAGAATGGCTCAGGATGTGTGTGAATTAATGGGGACTGTGCTCCTCAGTCACTTGGGTTGTAAACCCAGCCCTTACATTCCACATTCCTCAGCTCCCCAGATATAACATGAGGGGAAACAACTGCCTCATGGGGCAGGGGATGTGTAAAAATTGGTTAACGTTTGGGTAGGCGCTTTAAATGTCTGAACCAATTCAATTGATGCCATCTGCCAGTAACCTCCTATAACCATACCCATAGCCACAGCTACATCCTCTCTCTCTCCCCTTGGATTGGCAACTGGTTGAGTACATGGGGGAGAGCTGAGCAGCAATGAAGATCTCTTCCAACATATTCGATAATTCTTTTTCGGTTTCTGCTCAGGAAGGGAGATGAAAGCCCTCTACAACTTGGTGAATTCAAATGGACTCCATTGGTGCAAGGTAGCAGCCAGCAAGCCTCTAATCAGGCAGAAAGAAACGTGGCAGTTCAGCCACTGAAGACTCGGCAGGGGTCGAAGGACACACACAGAACATGGAGCAGCAGCAGGAAGGAGGCAGGACTGAAACAAAACGTGCTCCCAGATGTTGACCAAGAACTCTGTGAACTAAAGGAGCAGTGAGCTGCCTCAACATGCATGCAACCCTGATCTCTCCCATTAACAACCACTGCTTTCTAGCTCCCTAAGGTGTACCTAGATATATGGGACCCGATAGAAGGAACAGTCTAATTCAGTGATATTCCAGCATAAGGGTGTATTCAGGTAAAAGCCAGCTAGACAATGCGCATTCACTATCAACTACCTACTGCTCATGTCACTTGCCAGCTTAGAGTACTGTGTCACTGCCTCACAGCAGACCTAAGGATAAAAGACTACTACTACTAACAGAGTTGATCCTTTAAGTGGAAAATGCTTGTGCTGTTTGTATTAAAGATTCCAGGATCAATTCCCCCAAAGCAGTGGTGGGGATTATAAACTAATAGTGGGAAAATCTAAACAGACAGGCCCAGTATTTGACACAAACACCTCTTACAATTGCCTTAAGCACATCTAATGCATTCACCACTTTTACAGAAACAATTCTTTTTTAAAAAGTTAAAGGGACATAGATTCAAATTTTAGGTTTTGTACAACTGAAAGTTTACAAGAGCCCAGAACGGTAGCGTGTTTCTTTATCATCACTGATGTGGAAGATTACTGCATTGCAGTGTTTTCAATCCTAATAATGCACCCCATGTACTTTACCATTCCAGCATGTTGTATGAGAACCCAAAAGAGAAATTGACTAGATGCAAAAGCGAAGCTTAAATAGTCTATTTTCACCACCCATCTGGATTTGAAATGCAAAATTCTAAATTACATCTATTGTACAAAGTCAATTAGACATTTAAAATCCTTTCAGTTTTTCTGATCCAACATATTAGCAATAGATGAGGATTTTTTTAAACAAATGTGATCTTTTTTTTAATCTTGATAATTGACAGTTTAATTTGGCCCAACTCTTTCAAAGCAAGTGTCAAGCACAGGATGGAGAGAGACTTAGTCAGGAAAGACACATGAATCGGGTACTGCACATGCATTCTGCCATTTCAATTTCTTTCACAATGTTAAGATATTTTTTAAAAGGCTCTAGAGATGGTCCTTGGAATATAAGGCCAATAAATCTAATTTCAGTACCAGGGCAGAGAACAGGCTACCAAACACAAAGATGAACACAGTTTCTTGGGAAAGAGTTAATGTGGCTTTTGTAAAGGGGAAATCACACCTCACCAATCTATTAGAATTCTCTGAGAGGTGAACAGACATGTGGACAATGGATCCAGTTTAGATACTGTGAGTTGACTTTTAGAAACCCTTTGACAAAGTCCTGCCCAAAAATCTCTTATGTAAACTAAGTAGTCATGGAATAATAGGAAACTAGCTAAAAGATAGGAAACAAAGGGTAGAAATAAATTCTCTCTTTTCACAGTAGAAGAGAGAGATATAGCAGTGTCCCCCCAAAGACCTGTACTGGGACCAGGACCGTTCAACATATTCATAAATGGTCTTGAAAAGAGCATAAAAGGAACCTCACAAACTGGGTGACAGCATAAAAGGAACCTCACAAACTGGATGACGAGACAACTAAATGGCAGATGAAATTTAGTGTTGATAAATGCAAAGTAACACACACTGGAAAACACAAATCCTGCTTAGCAGTTACTACTCAAGAAAGAGCTCTAAGAGTCATCATGAACAGTTCCCTGACAACATCTGCTCAGTGCACAGTAGTGACAAAAATAGCTCACAAAATGATAGGAACCATTAGAAAAGGGATAGATAATCACACAGTAAATACCATAATGTTGCTGTATAAACTCATGGTATGTCCATAACTTGAATATGATTAAATAAATACATTTATAAATAAATTTCTTAGTCTAAGTGCCACAGGACTCTTCATTTTGTTGAATACTATTGTGTGCAATTCTTGTCACCCTATCTCAAAAAGATGTATCACAAATGGGAAAGATAGAGGAGGGCAATAAAAATTATTAAAGCTATGGGAGGAGAGATTAAAAGGCTGTAACTACTCATCTCGGAATTAAGATGACTAAAGGGAAACACCTGTAGGTCTATAAAACCATGAATATGGGAAGAAAGTTATTTACTTCTTCACAAAACCCCAAGAACAAGGGGCTCACCTAATGAAGTTAAAAATCAGCAAATTTAAAACAAAAAGAAGTACTTATTTCTTCACACGACTTCAGTCAGCCCTTGGAACTCATTTGCTGGGGGTGGTGTGAATGCCAAAATTTTAACAATTCAAAAAAGAGTTAGATGTATTCATGGAGGATAGGTCCATCAATTCTATTAGCCAAAACATCCAGCAACGCCATCCCTTGCTCCAGGTGCCCCAAGCTTTCAACTGCCAAGTGCTGCAATGGGACAACAGGAGACGGGTCATTTGGCGAATGGCTGTTCCGTTCATTCTCTCTGAAGCATATGGCACCGGATATTGGGCTAGACAGACCATCGGTTTGACCCAGTATGGTCTTTCCTATGTTCTTTTAATGTTAGCAAATTCCTGTTACCATTTTACCACTCTTTACAGTAGCAATATAGACATCACTGCAGCAACCATCCTCAGCCATTCTTTACTATTATTTAAGGCTTGTCCATTTCAACACCCTTTGCCCAGTGCCACCCCTCAGAATACAGAAGGAAAAGCCCTTTAGTTACACTGTTGTTACCCAAGTGAAAATCTGACAGAGTTCAGATCTAACATTTAGAGGACCCAAAGGTCAAAAACCAGACCTAAATCTATCCTCTTCTTGTAAAAAAAATTGCTAAATATACCAACAATCGGAAAGCCACCACCTGGAGATTTGTGCATCAGGAGAGAGATGCTGTTGCTAAGTAACCTGTTGCTGAGTCGTAAGTCCTGTCCTCTTAGTACTGACAAAACCACTGATTATCAGCAGTGTAATATAATCAACTCTTCTACCTCCATATGTTTCAGGGAGGTTTGGAAAGAAACCATTTGCATAACAAGAAAATCATATTACTTTGTACTTACCCACAGATTTAGATCTTGTTATTTCAGTTTTCACAGGCCACAGTTGAGGGCAGAGGCCCACCATACTATAAGCTATAAAAACACCTAGCAAGAGGCATACCCAACTTCAGAGAGTTTATAATCTAAATAGACAAAGGAACATGGGGAAACACAGGCTCAGAAAGGTGAATTGGTTTAGAGAAACTAGAATTCAGGTTTCCTGGATCCCAATCCAGTGCACTATCAAGTGGACCACACAGTGGCTATTCTTTCTCTCATTATAATACAATAGTAACTGTACCGTTATCATTCCCTTTCCAGCCGGCTTCCCATTTCCCAGAAGCAGCGTTCTTGTTATCTTCTTGCTTGAGACAATCTAAAGAAGTCACAAAATACAGAGATGTTATGATCTAAATGATCAAAAACAAAGTGCAAAAGAACTGATCTCTACCTAAGTTAGCCACTTCAAGTTAGATGTTCCTACTCACACCTTTCCAAAACCTTAAAAGAACACAGAGAAGCAATACTTGAGTAATGCCTCCCTTCTCACCAGTGCACAGTTCCATCAAGTTTTTCCTTCCCAAAGATATTTCAAAGCACAGGCCTTTCTCTTGCATTATGGAAAGTACCATTGGCTTCCCCTGAAATCATGCACTTGGCTGCTCACAGACCAACTGGGGTTGTTAAACTATATATACAGGATAAAAGCTCATCCACATTCAAAATGCAAGTGTCTATGGTGGAACTCAGCAGCAGGTTAAATGGTACAGAGCAACACTACCCAACAGTTTAGGCCAGGGGTGTCCAACCTTTCTGGGTGAGGGGCCACACTGTAATCCTTTTCTCAGTCAGAGGGCCAGTGAGAAAATTTTGGATAGATAAGACATATAAATTGATCTTTAATAAAATAATGATTGACGTGATATCTGGCATTGCTTTTGCTTGCACAAATTGTCAATGTCTGCTCGCACACTTGATGCAGCAATATAGAGTATTCCAGATAGCCCCAGCCAGGCCCAGCTCCCAGGCCCTTGCAGCAGCACTTGGTGGGCCAGATAAAAGCCCTTAGTGGGCCGGGTTCTGGTCCCTGGGCCGCATGTTGGACCAGCCTCATTTACGCCAAGTGAAAGACCATTGTGTCCAATTCAAAATATGGGCCAGATCCTCAGTGAATGGAAAGGGGTGTAGTTCTACTGAAGTCAATGGAGCTACAGCGGATAAAGATATACTTTTTGAACACCCGCTCCTTGTTGTAAATAACCTCTTAGAACCATGACAGTAAAATTACTTTATCTGCCAGTTTTGCTCTTCTGTTGGCATCTGATTTCCTCACTACCTCAGGGACCAATTTTGTAGAATACAGGGCATTCTCAAACTCCTGCAGTTTTCAGTGGCACTTTCTACTTTGCATAAGTGAATTGTGAACAAACAGCATAGCTGATCATACTATAAAGCACCTATATATTGCACAATCCCCCATCTCTTTCAAAGATGCCTGGAAACAGCCATTCAGAAGCTGAAATAGCCCCTTTGCCGTCTCTTTAGCTGTAACAAGGCATCACGTGTCACTTGAGCATGAGCAGCAGCATTCACGGGAAAGCACCCCAATCATTCATTTAATTGAAGTGCTTTTCTGCTATTTCCTGCTCCAATCCTAGGACAGAGCGTTTTCTACACTGATGAGATGAGAGGTAGTGGCACAGGTCTAACTGGCTTTTATCAGGGATCCTCACTAGAGCTCAGGGGAAAAGCTTTTCTCCCTCAGTAATAGAGGTCTCTTCTCTAATTAGGAAGGAGACATTAAAGGCAACAGTAAGGACTTCTCTATGCCAAAAAGTTACATCAGAATAGATAAGTCTGCCAGGGGTGTGAAAAATCCACACTCTTTGAGAAACACAGCTATTCAACCTAACCCCCAATGTAGACAGCCCTGGATCAATGTAAGTATTCTATCAACCTAGCTACCTCCTGTTGAGGAGGTGAAATAATTACTGTGATGGGCTCCCAGCTGTGCTGATGCAGTTTTAAGCCTAAATCACAGCCAGGTCTCATCATATCAAGGACTACAGGATTTTCCTTAGAGGACTGAGCCATCAATCCAGCTACTCCAATATCTTCATCCAGCAATGGCCAAAAACAGTTGCTTCAGTAGGCAAAAAAACTCAGTGAAACTAGGCATTTATGCAGCACTGCACACACAGAGTTGAAGTGAAACTAGGCATTTATGCAGCACTGCACATACAGAGTTGAACGTTGCTTCCTGACCACAACAGGCTGTCTACTTATGCCCTGAAACATAAGATTTGACCATGCCTCATAGTTTTAGTTCGCATGGCTGCAGAGGTTGTTATAGGTCATGGAACAAAGCGGTCTTCCTTTTAAATCCAGCCACAGAATTAATGAGATCCAACAAAACACTCCAAAATTAATGTGACAGAGCTCTGACACAAAAGTGAAATTAAAAGGGAAAGTTAAACACTTTTCTCAATGCTCTTCAGAGCCAGGCTACCTGTGAATAAGACAGCTTCCTGTCCCGTCTAGTAACTATTCAGGCCTCAAAACAGAGCAGGCTTAATAAAATCCTACAAGCAGTGATCAAGATCCAGCCAAAGAAGCCACCATTCCACTCAGCTGACTCTGTGAACCTGACTCTCCCATGCTCTGCATCTCATCTTGTCAGTCACACCAAAAGAAGCGTTGTCACTCCAATTTGTTCCCACGATGATTCTGGGCTGCAAGATGATCCCAGTGAAGGACAGCAAGAACCTATTATCCCCTACAAAACCATCATCAGCAACAAAGCAGTTGTCCTTCTCCAAGATGCCCCAGTGCAGGGCTCAATTCCCACACTAATCTACCAGGTGTAGAACGCACATAGCCAAGTTAACTGGGTACAGCATCGGCCATAAGCTCACAGCTTGGTTTCAACATTTCTTTACTGGCTACAGAGAAGAGTGACCCAAGAAGTTTTCAGTTGTAACATTGGGCCCAGTGAATCACTGACATTAGCTGGTCAGAACATCAGCTGGAACACAGACCATTTTGTATAGGATATGTAGGGTGTTTTTTTCCTTTATAAGAGGGTTTTACAAACCCTAACAAAAAAAATTTCATGGGAACCTAACCAAAATAAGGATAGCTTTTTTTTTTTTTTTTTTGAGAGAGAGAGAGATTGAAACTTTGCTGGGGAACAGGAAAACATCTCTGGAAAGTGACAGCAACTATGGACAAAGGGAAAGTGATGAGTCTCATGTTCTCCTTCAAGCTGAATTATTTTTACTGTTGAAGTCCCTAGGGGCCCCAGTGAGAGATTAGGGCCCCACTGTGCTCACTGCTGCATCTGCAAGCCTGGCCTAGTCTAGAAAGCCTTGTTGATATAGCTGTCTGGGCTCAGCGAGCAATTTTCTGTAATGTGTCTGTAAAGTTTTTCCAGTGGCATAGATGCAGTCAAACCAGTGTAAAATTGGTTTTTGCCCAGGTAACTTAGTTTACTTGCCAAACCAGTGTAAATTATACCAGCAAAAGCTCTTTTTGCCTCTATAAACTGTTTCTAAATTAGCAGGGTGTGCCAGTATAGTTACATTAGCAAACCTTTTCTGTGCAGACCTTGCCTTATTGAAAAGGCCATCTCGACACCAAAGATCTTACAATCTACTCTAGGCTACAGCAGGTGGAGACAGTGACATTGGCAGACCAAGTGCCAGTTCATGCCAAGGCCCCTGAGTCTCAACTGAACATTGACAAATATGCAGAGAGAACCAGTCTGCCTCCCATGTGGGCTAGTATCTTTAAAACAGATATTAGGATGATAAGAACATGTTCAGTGATCCGTCTTTAAGGAAAGCCTGTAAGTTGCCACATACATTAATCTCACTTGTAACATCTGTATCACACATTACAAAGACAGTATTTAAGTCTCTTCATTGCAGTCCTCTGTAATGGTGTGAATTAGCAAACGGAAGAAATGAAGTAAGTAGTGGAAATGCCAGCTTCCAGCAGAAGACATTACTTCCTGCGCAACAGGGAAGGTCCATCCATGCCAGACTAACTATTGCAGAACATCAAAGTGGACAAAAGACTATGCTGCTCACTCCCTCACTCTCTACCCATGAAGAGACTTGCATGTGAATTACCTACATCAGCTGAGCAGGCTGCTCAGAGGAAGGGAATAAAAATCCCTAATAAAAAGGAACAATGCCTACGTGGCTGGGGCTCTCCAGAGCAAGATTTGCTAAGCAGAAGTAAGAAGTCCCCAGTGTTTTGCCTGGGTTAGCTCTAAGGGACATACAGAGCTTGCTTATCGTAGAAGTGCCTGTTACAGTTTGGAACTTTAGACTGCAACTCACTTGTATGAGTTTACGTCTACCTGTTTAACCTTATAAATAACTCTCTTATTTCCTTTCCACGGTTAATACATTGTTAGGTAGTTTATTACAGGACTGGTTACAAATACTGTCTTTTATGTGACATCTAAGATGCAAATGTCTGGGGTGGGTGACTGGTTCTTGAGACAGAAGCTAACCTAACTATCGTTATGATTTTTGATGTAAAAGGACCCTCTATCACAAAAGAAAGCTTAACAGTGACCAGATAGATCGGGGCACCCAAAGGAACTTTATGTGACTCCATGTTAGGCTGTTTTAGTGACTGAGGATTTTACACTTAAATGCCTGGTGAACATTAAGTACAAATTTCACAGCCAGTTTGGGTTTGTGTCCTGCTTCTTAACTGTCTGCGCTGAGGTTGGTACCCATGTTTGAGTCACTGCAGACAGCTTGACAGAGGCACAGTAAGCCAGACATTAGCTAAAGTCATGCTGGATGCCTCTGTTGTCTGGTGGAGCTTAGCATAAAGTAAGGTTTACCCTGGGGCCTATGAAGCTAAATGCTTGCACCCCTAGCACTAGAGCTGAAGGCTGGTCTAGAAAGTACCAATGCACCTAAGGAAGTCGGGCACCACCCTTCTGCCCCTCTGAGAATCTCAGTCAAAGCTGCCCAGCACGCAGCTGTAGCAGACTAAGGAATCCCTGTGTGGAAAAGCCACTACTGGGGCTCAAAGCCCTGACTTCTAGCAGGCATTCCAGCACAGGCACCTTTAAGTGTGAACAAGGGCGAAGCACATCCAAGCCCCACATTCTGTCTGGTTCTGCAGCTGAGCAGGTGGGGCCATGGTGCACTCATTGACTCCTGCTAAAAGACAATCATAACTTTCCTTCCCTCGCCCCAATGAGACCACTGAGCCAGAAGCGTCACCTGCCAGTGTGCAGTGTAGGCACATAGCATCTTTATGTGGACCCTGTCCCTTGAAGTTAGAACTGTGGAGTCTGTTATTAATTAAAACCCCTCCCCTCACATACGAAAGTCACAACCTCTGGAGATCACATCAGCAATGATCCAAGTGAGTCACCAGACTGTTGCTCCCAAGGGAGTTTCCCTTTGTGCACTGGACCCAGGAAAAGGGACACCTGCAAGGACTGAGAGATGTAAAACCAGGCTTTGTTGCACTGGGGAACTCTCGTAATGGCCCCGCTGACCTTTCCCACCTGCTTCCTCCCTCCCATAGGCCTTGCTCTGCTCAAAAAGTTGTCATTTCAGTCCCCATCCACTCCTGAGGAGGGAACACAAAAGCAGGATCAAAGAAAGGAGGTGATCCACCTCCCCTGCTATATGCTGTGGTTGAGACATGGACGAGACCCTCAGATTTCATCAGTGAAGCCACCTTTGTTCTATAGCAGTGGAGCAGTTCTGACCCAGCTGCAAATGAATTTTGTCAGAACCAAGATTTCATTGCATGGGGAGGTTCCTTGAACAGGGGCCTTGTCAGCCTTACAGGATCTCCAGCTCCTTGAGCCACTAGAGCTACAGGCCACAGCCTGGCCAGTCTTGTGCTTTGAACTATTCTATCTTGCAGGCTGGTTAAACTGCGTTGGGAGACCTTCAAGACAAACACAAACACAATAGGAAGAGGGACCAGCAGTTAAGTCAGAAATACCCTTCCTATTGAATTAATAAGGAAATAGTCTGCAGCATGAGGAATGAGCTGCTGGAAGCACCATCTCACAAAAATGATTTAAAGCCAGGGACCATTAACCAGGGGTGTTGCTGCCCTGGGAAGCACCTGGGGCACTGGCCCAGGCCACGCCCCCTGGCTGCAGGCCATGCCCCCGGCCGGGGATGGGGCTGGGAGCAGCCGCGAGTGGCTGAGCCCTGGATCCCTGGCCAGGGACGGGATGGGGGCGGCTGAGCCCCGGATCCCCACCTGGGGACGGGGCTGCCGCTGCCATGGGCAGATGGGCCTCAGATCCCTGGCTGGGGACGGGGCCAGAAGGGTCCTCCATGGGCGGCTGAGCCCCGGATCCCCAGCGGGGGACGGGGCCGCCACGGCCACAGGCGGCTGGGCCCCAGATCTCTAGCCCAATCAGGCCGGAGACCGGGAGAGGTGGGCCCTGCCAGACCGGGGGCACTGGTGCTGGGATTTAGGGCATGTGCCCCGTGTGCCCGATGCCAGTGACGCCCCTGCCATTAACTGAATTCCTGACATCTTTTTGCAAAAGTATTAACTAGCGTCCTGGTCAGAGTCCAGTTCAGTTCCATTCTGCCCCCCCGCAACACACCCCAGAAGTTTCAATTGATGCAGTGATCTCCACTTCTTGTCCTGAGCCAACAATACTCCATTACATTATATTATGGCTACCCCTTTGGAACATTACTAGTATTACTGAAGAGTTGTTCTGTTCCACACTAGAAGTGGCTGCATTTCAGTGGCAGGTGAAGTGACTCTAGGGACTGGACTTTTCTAAAGCACTTGGTGTTGACCTTACTCTGCAAGTTGCCTGCCTAAAATCAAACCCACCCTTCCGTGTATCTCAGGGGTCTCAAACACACAGCCCGCGGGCCACATGCAGCCCCTAAAGCTATTTCCTGTGGCCCGCAATGACACTGTTGTTACCAATATGTTTAATATTGTTATATGAAAGGGTTTCAGTGGTGCAGCCCTCAGGCTAACAAACTAGCCCTGATGCGGCCCTCTACTAGTCCTCATGCAGCCCTTGTGGTGATCTGAGCTTGAGACCCCTGGTGTATCTAAAGTGCGTATGGATCCACTCAAGTGTCAGTTAGTTGCAAGGTCATCGTGTTGCTAGAGACCTACCATGCCCAGGGTGCAGGAGAATTCTCCTAGAAAATCATGTTCATATAGTTGCATGCTTGACTTGTCCTGGTCAAACAGAGCAAACTTCAACTTCTGCACTTCTTCAAAGTGGTAATCAACAACAAACTTCTTGGAGAAGGCTGGGTTGAGGTTATTCACGGCTGTCTCTGTCCTGTCAATCTGCAATTAGAGAAGGAGTTTGAGCAAGTGAGCAACAGGTGAGTTAGATACTGAACTGTATCTACCCCATCACTCGTTTAGGATGTGTCTACATGGGGAATTATTCATAACTATTCCTAATTAGCTTCCTCTTTGTGGAGATTGTTATTCTAGAATAAAAGTGCCTTATTTCAAAAGCTTAATCCACTTTGTTAATCAGGAATTGCATTTCCACTTAAAACTTACACACTGCCTTCATCCAAATTAGCTTCCTATTGTAGACAAGCCCTCACCTCTGCTCCCTTGCCATTCAGACACCCTGGAGCAAAAATTAACCAGTTACAGAATCAACATCTAAACCAAATACAACGCTTTCAGGATATATACATCACATGTCCATGGGCCTCAGTACTCTGCACTTGAGAGATGGGAATCATTAAGCTAAAGAACTAAGGTTCAGGGGGCTGAAATGTGGAGGACGGGGGTGGTGAAATCCTGTTCCCACCCTGATGCCAAAGCACAGGATTGCAGTGCAACCCTTCCACAGGGCCTCTCCTCCATGCTACAGGCTTGATCCAAAGCTTATTGAAGCCTGAAAGAGTCTGCAGTGACTTCAGAAGGCTTTGTGACAGGCCCTATTTGCACATTTCACTAGGTCCGTGGGATCAAGTACATCTCACCTCCCAGAATTTGGCCCTCCCACATCTATTCCCTTTGCATTGGCCAACAAAGAACTGGTACAGCAGTGGTATACCACACACATTCAGGGGCTAAACCTGCTTCTGCAGCCCCGCACACTCGTCTCGCTCCAGCCCTGCAGTCCATTGCCAGCTTGGGTGAGGTGGCCTCACTAGGGGCACCAGGGTGGCCCTTCATGACATTCATGGGGCACAGGAGGCTTTGAAGATCAGTTGCCAGCCTTCTGCACATTGTGAAGCGCCAGGCTGGTGATCCAGCCATAAGCTGGCACTCAGGGGCTTGGGTCCCCCATTGGTACTTCACTGTGGTATAGAGATCCCTTCCAGGAAACAGGGGCCTGCAGCAGTCTCCTCAGCACATGTTCTCAGCTGATCCCCCTAGCCCTCAATAAAAGCTTAAACAGCATGGAGGGCCTTTCAGTGGGCTTCTCCACCCAGGAATTTCACCCCAAGTGTGTGTACAATTGTGCACTTGACCCACACATGTGATCACCTCAGCTCTGCTTGCAAATAGCATATGTGCATCTCTGGCCACTCAGACACACTCCTATGCTCTCGTCTATCCTAAATGCTTTCAGGTCAGGCCCAAACGACATGAGGACCAACCTATGGGCCAGAAGACACTTCCCAGGAGCGATAACACAAACAAGAGTGCAGATTAGAGCTCTCCACTCTCTTTTGGTTTGAAGATCAGAATCATCCAGCTCCTATTTTCCAGGGCTCCCACAGAATGAACTTGTTACATTCAGTTTCCCCAGATTTTTGCACAGCAGGATGGACAACCTGCTAGCGGGAGATGGCTGGCAGTGTTGAGATTCTCAAGTGCCACCATTGTGGTTTGCTGTTCCAAACAGTCTGCTCTCACCAATAGAATTTGAGGTCGGGTGAAGGCGGGCGTCAGGGGTTGGATCGATGCTGTAGTTGCAAATTAAAGCAGGATGCCACGTTCTGCTTGGGTGATCCATGTGTTGCAAGGGCATCGCTGCCTCAGAGCTGGATCTGAGCTCAGGCCCAGTCTGGCCCCCACCACTGCCTGCCAGCCAGCAAACAAAGACCCAGACTTGGATCTCTCCCCTGCCATTGCCAGTCAGTAGCAGGCAGCCCTGGCAGGCCCGATTTATCTCTGGCCTCTGCCTGTTGGCCAGTGACAAATGGCAGGAGTAGAATCTGAGCCTGGGCTGTTTGCTGCTGGCCAGCAGGCGACAGCAGGAGCCGGATCGGGCCCCAGCACTGGCTCAGGCTCAGGGGTGGGGCTGCGCTGCAGGTGGCAGGGCCTGGGCCCCAACCCTTTTTTCAGGGGAGCAATGCCCCTGGTGTGTTATGCTGCATGCATTGTTTGGATTTCATGTCCACCTCAGGGAATATTTAAAATGGGAAATCTTGGAAAGGAAAGAGATTTTCCATAACCTCCCTGCTGCTGGTTTTCTACCACAGCTGCTATTTTTCCAGTAGCCTTTTGGTACCCCCACATACACAAATATCAGTGGAATATTAGGAAATGCCTAGCTGATGAGGCCCCAGCCTTCATCATCTTCAGTGGAGGACTGCTGTGCCCAACATGGCACGGGCAGCAGACTGGAACTACTAGATTTTGGAAGGGATGGTCCCAACAACACCCTAGAAACCCATGACCCACAATGCACTAGCTGGGTCTTGGCCAAGAATAGCTTCCAATGTATTGTTAGCTTCACAACAGGCTGAGGATGGGAGCAGCCCCACTGTAGCCTTCAGGAACACGAGTCTGCGTTCCATAGCAAATGAGGGTGCCTTCTGCAGGGGGATAACTTTGACAACACTGGCCTTAACGCTGAGATACAGCGCCAACACATGCTTAAGGAATACTTCTAGCCTGCTACTACACCAACATATTACTACCCCTGAGATGGGTGTGCTGGCTGCTCCTGCTGCAGAAAGAAGAGGAAATGAGTCTCTTTTTAAAGGAAGAAACACAGCATCTTTGTTGGTGATCTGTGCAATTACGCTGCCCTAAAATTACTGTCACCCCTGTGCTAAGCTCTGGGTTACAAGTTGGAATTCCCCTCCCACCACACAGGGTTTTTACATCTGCCTATTACTAAGGAACATTTGTAACAGCAGCAGAGAAAAGGGGCTTGATCTGATGTCCAAAGGCACTGCTGGAGCACAGGAAGTGGTGGGAATAAAGCCAGGCTTTGAGCATCCTGAAGTGAGTGCAGTGAGGAGGGAGGGGCGCGAAGCAGGCAAGGCTAGCTCATCCTGCATTACTCTCAAGCAACCAGAAGGGCTGCCATAACCAAGGGGCACTGAGCAACAAAACAAGAGGGGCAGGGGAAAACTTTTAACAGAGAGGTAGCCTCCAGCAGCCTGGCTAAATTCTCCCTCTTAGCCTCTTTACAGCTGACCCGCGGCAGCAGGTTGATTTTGTTAGCTCTAAGCAGGGAAGAGCAGTGGCTGAAATGTCTCATTTGGGGGAGAGGGAATCAGGGACTCACCCAGGGAAAGTCAGTCCAGTAACTCCTTGAAGAGCCAAGTGAGAGGAGAAAGCTTACAATGACATTTGGTTTGGTAGGAGGTTACTAGTGAAGCCAAATGCTAAAGTCTCCTCTTACCACAAGCCCAACCACTAGCCACTTGGCCTCCATCTCCTTCTCTCCGCCTCCTAATTGAACAGGGCTCATTGAATACAAAAGGGCCCCTTCGGTCTCCTTTGACCTCTGTTTACTTTCTCTATGGCTCATACACAGGGTTTTATTCTTTTTTACACAGAGCAGCTGTTTTTCCACTCACAAGAGCCCACAGTTTTAAAGCGCAACTGGGCAGCAGCATGAGCATGGACGGGTCATCAGGGCGCTTTCTGGGTTACTAGTGCCAGGTGTTCTTGCTGGCCAGGAGGCCCAACTGTCCTTCTTCTCAAGCATTTCCTTCTGCAGCACCATGTATTTATTTTCCAGCCTTGAGTCACAAGCGGGGTAAACAACTCTGCCTGAAGCCTTGGGAGAGCACTCCCTGCAGTGAGCGCAAAGGGCTGGGTTGGATGGGAGACCAGTGTATATCTACACTGTACCCAAACACGTGCCCATGCCTAGCACATGGCTGTCCCCTTGCCTGTAACATCACGCAACCATTCCCTCCTGCTTGGAAGCTCCGACTAACGCTGGCATCCACTCAACTCGCTGCTGAAAAAGTAACTGTACATTTTGTTTTCATTAGCTAGCTTAGCGACACTGGAACTCACCTTCCCCGAAAGGCTGAGAAAGAAGAGTGACAGCATCTTGGCATCACTGGTCAGATTTCCAATGCCCGTGCATGCCCCAAAACACCTCAGACAAAGGCTGAGGTGAAGCTGAACTTAACTCTGGCCGGTTTGTACAGCTCAGTCACAACAACTGGCAATCAGCTGAAGGATTGCAAAGAAATGAACAACAACATATTGAGTTGAGGGAAGGAGCACAGTGGGATCAGGTGGGGATCGTGTTGAGTCTGGTTTTATAAAATGTCCTGACTGATCTGAAAGAGGGAGTACACAGAAGATTGGCGAGGATCCAAAATTGGGAGTTGACACAACCACCATTAAGGACAGAAAAGTCCTATTAAAGAAGCTAGGGCAAATAAAAGCAGACTCAACTCAGAAATACACCCAGAAACAATGACAACAGGAGGGAAAATAGAGGTGGCAATGAGGAAAAGCGTGAGACTCAGAAGACAGCAAATTAGATGCGAGTTTGCATGTGGTATGGCAGAAAAAGACCAATAGCCAGTAAAGGCAAAGTCCTTCTCCACTTGAGGTGGTGAAAGCCATATCTGATAGGGCTGATTTACTGCACACATGGATATAAAACTCTATTCTTGGAACTTTATTATCAGAAACATTATCTCTGTTGTAATGGCACCTAGAGATCTGGATCAAAGCTGCGTACCCCACTTGAGCTAGACTCTATACCAGGCATGGTCAAACTGCCGCTTGCAAGCCTCATGCGGCTCTTCAAAGAAAAAGTGTGGCTCACAGAAGCGCACAGAGGGGAAGGGTGGCATGGTGGGATACAGGGGAGAGAAGTGCGCAATGGTCGGGGACAGCAGAGAAGCAGTGGCATGGTATGAGCCATCAGGGAACCGGCAGCATGGTTGGGCCAGCAGGCAAGGGCAGCATGCTCAGGGCCGGCAGGGAAGAGCAGTATGGTCGGGGCTGGTAGTGAAGCGGCGGCATGGTCGGGTTCGGCAAGGAAGTGCGACATGGTCAGGGAGAGCAGAGAAGCAACAGCATGGTAAGACACAGCAGGGAAGCAGCAAAGGGGGTGAGGGGGGAGGCGCAGCACGGTTGGGGAAGCCATGGCATTTTTAGATTTTCTCATAGACCTAATACAGTTTACTTGTTGTTAAAAATACAATAATGTTTTACAATCCCTAAACATGATGTGGAATACTAAAAAAAGAAAATACAAAGGAGAAAAGTTTAAAACTGAATGTAGATTACTTTCAATTTTTGGCACAACTTACTGCTGTGAAGCATTGTATTCCACAATTAAATTTGTTAAATCAAAACACTGTGCAATACTTAGAGATCAGCACCTGAGAGAGCTTTTACGTACTGCATTGACAAGATATCGCCCAGATTTTAAAAAACTCACCATGGCAGTGTTCTGCATCCAGCAACAGCTAAGTTTTTATTCTATAGGCCTAGTTTTCATGGTAACCTTAAGTAATTATTAGAATCTGGTATTAATAGGATCAATATTTGCCCTGTTTTTACGATAAAATTAAAGTGTGCAAGGAATTTTAAGCTTAGTAATTTTGGATCAGGTAAAAGTCTGCGGTTATATGTCACAGTGCGGCTCTCAAAGGTTTAATAATCGACTTGTGTGGCTCTTCAGTTCCATAAGTTTGGCCACCTCTGCTCTATACAAACAACCTGAGCTTGTCCCTCCTATAAAAAACGGATACTCTACATAGACAAAACAGTCAAGGACTGAGGACAAAGAATGTTCTACAAATGGGGAACTGAGGCACAGAGAAATTGAAGTGACTTTCTGAACAAACACCCTGGAATTTTTTGGCAAAGTCAATAACTGAGCCCAAATCTCTAAAGTCACTATCCAGACCCTTAGCCACACAGTCAACCTTCCATCTCTGATGATAAAGCCAAACTAGAGGAAGTTCAGAGAAAAGGCCCCAAAATGCCCCCAGGAAGTTAGAGAGACAGCTTAATAAGGGAAAAGTCAAAGAGCTCAGTAAACGTAGCTTGGCTAAGCAAGTGCTAAGTGGAAAGCGGAGGGTAGAACATGGTAACCACCTATAAAGATTTCAAGGGTGTAAATGCACAGGGAGCAAAGGAATGAGAGTGGCATACGGAAGTACAGTGCAGAATTCTGGGATGAATTTAAAAAGGAGAATCTAGGCTGATTTAAGAGGCTTCTTTTCAGATTTACTAGCTGTGGGGCTGCAGACCACAGATAAGGCATTTAAGAGTGAACTGGATTGAGAGCTGTAAAATACATGGCACACTAACAATCCTGACAATGCTGGATGGATAAGATGACTTAACAGGTCTTTTTCTATTTCATCGCTGTTACTCCAAGACAAAGCCGCTGGAGTGATTACAATGCACGCAGATGTGACTTTATCAAAACATATCATTTTTAAGGGACAAGAAAAGCTCCGCCTCATGAGATTTAGTTTCCAATAACCCGGTCGCAGACAGATTAGTAGCACCATGGCCTGTGCCAAAAGCCTCCCGACACAGAATGACTCCAGTTCCAACATGTTTTTCTTGGCTGGAGCTGCTGGAAAATGGTGATGCCGTGAGCCTTGTTCAATGTGCTCCACCTGGAACTGTACCGCCACACAGCAACAGTCACCACCTTTGAAAGGGAGCACTGTCTGAATTTACACAGCAGAGGCTGGTGTTCAGTACCTAGACATCTGAGGCCTGTTACGACTATTTCTGAGAGTCTGATGAATTCAGTGGCCATTCATTCACTGCACCAAGTTTTTCCTTTCTCTATTTCCCCTTCAGCAAGGGTCACTTCACGCCTGCCCGATCAGGTCACTCCTGCTAAAGGAGGCACTGTAGGAAATAGCCCACTGATTGATGAGATGCTCCGGGTTACCAAGGCAGAGGAAACAACTCGGTTAACTACACTGGCCCTTTCTCCTAATGGTGATGTTCACCTAGAGGTCACAGACCAGCAGGCCAGAACAAGTCAGCTTCATGGGGTTACAGTGCCAGCTGTCCCAACTGCACCCCTCTATTGCATGTATGCATCCGCCATCACCATGATATCTGAATGCCTAACCATCTTTAACGTACATATTGTCACCACACTTCTGGAAGATAGGGCAGTACCCTTACCTCCACTGTACACTGGAGGAACCAAAGGGCTTCATCTAGGGAGTGGTTTCTGATCAACTCTAAGTAACACCATGTGGGGACACTTTTATTCCAGTAGAAAAAAAGCAAAAAAGCATTTTACTCCTGTTTAAAAAGGCTTAAGCTAAAACAGGAACAAAGCACTCCTGCCCCAAAATAAGAGCATCAAACCATGGAGCTTTTAGTCAGGGACAGCGCCTGTGCTTTAAACTCACAGCCTGCCTTAAATGGATGTTTAACCTCCACACGTAGACAAGCCCAAGGTGGTCACACAAAGAACTGAATTCAGGACTCCCAAATTCCACTCTAGCTCCCTAACCACTAGACCAGCATTTTCCAAACTAATTTGGCCACAGAACCTTCTTGGCTTGGAATATATTGATGGAACACATCCCTGCTGGCCCGAAGGATGGGGCTTAGGCTCATATTGAAAAATTGTTGCACATATTCCTCAAAAGTTGATTTTAAAGAGTTAGGGTTTTTTGAATGTCTTATTTTACAAAGAAGAAAAAATAATAAAGAGGGAAGAACAAAGGAAAATCATCTGCTATTCAGATACTTTAGTATTTTGATATACGAACAAAACATGTTGCCAACTTTTCCCACATATCTGCACAAAAGACACCATCATAGGTCCTAATCAAGCCAACTACTCCATCAAGGGCTCAGTCACCTGCTCATCCACCAATGTGACTTACGCCATCATGTGCCAGAAATGCCCCAACACCTTATCCATTGGACAAACAGGACAGTCTTTGTGCAAAAGAATAAATGGGCACAAAACTTACATCAGAAATCACAACATTCAAAAACTAGTAGCTGAGCACTTCAGTCTTCCTAATTACTCTGTTGATTGTTTGTTAATAGCTGCACTGGAGCAGATGGGCAACACGTCAAGATTTCAAAGAGAAACAGCAGAACTGGAACTGATATGCAGATTTGATTGCGAGAAAGCAGGATTAAATTGTGACTATGGATTCTTTTCCCAATACAACAGGTGATTTGACCTCACCTTCCTCTACATGCTGTTTCCCAGGGTTTGAATCTTAACAACTACTTTGATTTTCTGTTACAGTATGACCTGATCCCATGACTTACACTCCCCAGCATTTATTTTGTTCCCATTCTGCAAGTTCCCACATCTTCAAAGCATCTGACGAAGTAGGATTTTCTCCCACTAAAGCTCATGCAATAAATAAATTTGTTAGTCTTTAATTGCCATTGGACTCCTTACCTTTATTCATAATTTAATATTTTAGAAAGAGAAATATTGCTAACATTGAAATTTTTTCACAGAACACCTAATCACATCGTGCAGAACACCAGTGGTCTGCAAAAGACAGTTTGGGAAACACTGCACTAGACCACTAGGTTTTCAAACATTTTTCCTTGGGACCCAGTTGAAAAAAAAATCATTTATGCCCACGACCCAACAATTACATCTTTGAGCAATGCATTCCAGGCTCGTGGCAGAGGCAGCAGGGGGTGCCATGGCCCAGTGCCTGAGGGTCTGTGACCCAGTACTGGGTCCAGATCCACAGTTTGAAAACCACTGCACTAGGCCACCATTCCCATCTGATGAAGTGGGATTTTCTCCCACGAAAGCTCATGCAAAAAATAAATCTGTTAGTCTTTAAGTGCCACATGACTCCTTGGGTTTTTTTTGTTTGTTTGTTTGTTTTTTTGCTGGACTAGACTAACATGGCTATTCCTTTGGAAAATGAAGAAGATTGCCATTCAAACTGACAAGGGGAAATCCAGCATCTTCCTTTAATATTGAATTCCAGCAAGGAGAGCTGTTTCTTTCCTCATTATCGCCCACACCTTATCTCAGTTTTCTTTGTTTTTAAGAAAGCTACGACCACACACTATCTTCTCCCTTTGCATTTCTACAGTGCTTACCAATCGCTTGCCCACTGAGAGCCCCAAAGAACTGCGCAATCAGAAAGGAATTTTGCTTCACTGTCTCCCTGTTAATTAGATCTGATTCTGCAAGTTTGGAAACAGACACCAGCTAGGTGCAGTGACTCCCCTAAGGTCTACACGAAGCAAACTGTCAAGACTGGAGAAGAAAATCTGCATTTTCCTGGATCACTGTCCCTTGCTCTAACCACTAGATAACACTTCCTTCTGCTAACAAGCACCTGCCACAAACACTGATCCATATGCACCGTGTACCATGAAGACTACTGGCTTCCTCAGGAATAAGGAGTGCAGATAGAATGCCTGCAAACACTGGGAAGCTATAAATAGATATGTGAAAGGAGAGGACGCACCTTTTAGTTCCACTGAAATGTTTTCAGTGTGGGAGAGATTATTTTGGAGGGACAGAGTGGAAATATGGTAATTTTGCTAAAAATACGGGGATAGTTGGTATATATAAGGCACTAACTTATTCCATCTTAATTGCCAGGAAAACATGTGGCATAAATGAATATTATCTCAAAATAGCTTCCTGCTGCACCCGCTAGGAAGATGAAAATCAAATGATCAGCAATATGTGAGTACTTACCCAGCAAATGGGGCCCTGCTCCTGATTCAGAAATATTAATAGGTAGGTAATGAAGGACCCCAGATTTCAGCTCATTAAAACTCTCCCAACCAACATACAGGGGAAAGAAATAAAACCTACAAACCCAAGCAGAAGTTTTGCGCTAAATAGGGAGGCATGCCAAAGAATCCTGCAAAATACACACATCACGACTACTATTGATCAACAAAGAAGGCATTCAGATATTATGGTGATTGACAGCAGCACAAAACCCTAAAATGGGCTACTTCATAAACCACATGCAGCCATAGAGGAATCCTCTCCCCACCACTGAAATGCAGCCACCTCTGAGATAGAATACAGCAGCTATTCTAATATCTCAAAGCAACGCTACATAGTGCAGGACAGGAAATGAAGCTTTGGAGCCAGCTGATTCTCCAGGAAGTGTGATTTAAATGCAATGACAGCTGCTAATAAGTCTCAGCAGGTCGGCTGGGTTTCTCAGACCCCCAGCTACTGGAATCAGAAAATTGCATGAGAATCTCAACTTTCATTTAAAATTAAAAATGAATGGACTTTTCCCCTTATTTTAGGAAAAGGTGTGAAAGGGCAAAATGATGCTCCCTGGAGGATCAGAAATCTGCATTTATTGTTGTTAAGCCACTCCCCCCCCCTTTTTTTGGGCACCTAACCGTTTTTGATCTCTTAGGGTTGGATAACAAGTAGGGAGGATTACTCAGTTTTGGGCTAGGACATGCCAGCACCCTCTCTCTGACCAATAGATCAGCCATTTTTGCATCCACCTATTCGGTTTCATTTCATATCTAAAAGACTAAGACCATGAGTCTCTGTTCCTCCACAGAAACATGGCAGTGGGCAGCACAAGAGTAGGTTCACAATCTACCTGAACTCCAGTATAGATCAGAGCAGCCACAAGGCTGCTCACATGTATGATCAGGCTGCAACTGGCACCGAGGGACCTCATCAGCCAGAAGAGAGTAGCCTAAGGTAGCACAGTCCAGCCACACTCCCATCTCTCTGTGCATGGCCCCAAAATGTCCCCACTGCTGGGGGCAAGGCTGGAGAAGAGCCTTCTAGCCACTCCATACTGGTCAGGACACCCAATTGATACTGTGCATTCATTCCAGCTCCCCTTCAGGATGATCTGCGGGTGTAAAGGAACACAAGGAACCCCCACTCCTGAAGTGAATTCTGTATTATTCCAAATTGCATCAGTGTAACCATGAAGCTGGAGTGGCCAGAGGGGCTGGGTTCTCTGATTTATTGATTTTTAAATCAGACCTTCACTAGCACCTCAGTAACATGATTAGACAGAAGCCCTGGGGACCATGCCCTGCAGAGCTTGTCTGGCCCTCACTGCCTCACTCCAGGCCATAGATGTTACTAAGTAACACTATCTGCAGCTAGAGGAGCTGATGCATGGTTTTAAAGTGAGCAGAGGAGACTTCCAAGCCCACAGATCATTCTCCTGACTTGCAGAACCCAGCCAACAAGCAGCTACTCCTATGACTGGGCCAAGCAAATACTACAGCCTTAATTAGGATGCCTGAATAACTCCTATATGTGCCACAGTTTGGAACACCATTGAAATTACTATCCCAGAAACACTGTTACTCAGGGGTTAAAAGTATAATTTCGCAGGCCCCAGCACCCTCCTAAATTTCTGGGCCCCCCTCCCGCAGGTATGGGCCACCTTCACCCACCCTAGCTATTGCCCCCAAACACCTGCCCCCCACCTCAGCTACTGCTCCCTGCATGCCTACCTCCCCACTCCAGCTACTGCTCCCCAGATGCCTACCCCCCACCCCAGCTACTGCCCTCCAAATACCTGCCCCACCACCCCAGCTACTGCTTACCCACCCCAGCTTCTGCCCCTGACCACCATCCCACCACTGGTCCCCCGAACCTTTTCGCAACCCTTCCTACCCCCCCCCTTGCCACTGGTCCTCCAACCCTTCCCCAACCCCTGCCATGCCATGCCATGTTCCCCCACTGCCCCAAGCTGACACTCTCCCCCAAGTTCTTTCCCTGCCAGCCTGGTTTTCCTGTCCCCGAACCTCCCCTCCTCACAGCCCCCTTATCTGGCCACCACATGGAACAGCCCAGCCTAGGCTGAGGCTCCCACCCAGAGCCTGCTCTGACTCAACATGCTCAGAGGCTCTGAGCATGCTCAGTCAGAGCAGGCTCAGGGCAGGAGATTCAAAACCTCCCAGCCTGATGCAGCTCCTTGTCCTGCCAAAACATGCTGGAACAGGGTTCCAGGGCCTATTACTTTAGGGGCTCAGCATTCAGCAGGCCCCTAAAACCAGAAAATGGAGCTGGAATGCTGCGTTCCAGTGCCCACTATTTTTAAATGGTGGGCCCCAGAATGCAGCATTCCAGCTCCATTTTCTATATTATGGGGCCCTGGAACACTGACCACCTAAAAACAGTGGGCCCCAGCATGCCATTCCAGCCTGTTCCCGCTTACTTTAACCCCTGCTGTTATTTAAACTCTACATTGGCACCACTGGAAGAAACAGAAACTGTGCCCTCAGCCTCGTGTAGCTCAAACAGCCTGTGGGTGGCAAAGATACACCTTACTGAAGATAAAAAAAAAAATTGGCAGGAACCAAAAATTCATGGACAACTTACAAAGAAGACACAACAAGATCATAAAACTATTGTGATCACATGCTCTGATCTGCTGCAGGTCATGCAACTTCCCTGGGTTAATTCCTGTTGGTTCACATCATACTGTCATTCCAAAGGGATCACCATGTTAGTTTAGCTCAACAAAAACAAACAAGGAGTCCTGTGGCACTTGTAAAGACTAACAAATTTATTTGTTATCCTGTTGTCTTTCAAACAGGCAGCAATGATGGAAAGGAAAGCCAGGGGCTCAAGAAGGGGACCCTCATCAGCTTTCGGGTTACTTAAACCTTTGGGATCAGGTTATTTAATTCTTAATATTGCAGTAGGTACCCTGGGGGTTGGGGGAAGTAACTACCCTGAAAGCAAACTGTATAGAAGTTATCTCTGGCTCCCAACCCCTCAACATTCCTCCCAGTCGATCCAGATTTTATAAAACATCCTATATTTTAGATGGAGCAAGCTGCCTCTTCCTCTCCACTACAAAGGCATGACATTTTCCACAAATACAGAAAGCCTCCCCATTAACCCTGGGACTGCTGCAAGGACCTGGGTGCTGCAACCTCAAGAGTTCTGTTCTCACCACTGCTGACTGCAGCACAGTATCTCCCGGTACTCTGAAAATGATGGCTTTCCTGTACTCACAGGGAGAGGGCTTTCCTGAGAACAGGTTTGTAGTGGATAATATTACACCTGTCTGTTACATTGCAAGGTGCGACAGAAAGCAGGTGGGCCACTTTCTGGTCATTTGTCACCTATCTCGATTTTTGGTCTCACAAAGGTATGAGCTCTAAACCTTCAAACCTGCCAATGACCCATTACCAGTTAAATGCCCTTGTCACATTACAGGAGAAAAAAAACTTCCCTTCACCTTTTACCTTAACATTCACAAATATGTTTTTTTTTTAATCCCCTACAGAGATAAACCGACTGAAGGAGCCAGTAGGGTCCAAACATGGAAGAGACGTTGTATACAGTATATATTTTCAATCTGTCCCAAAAGAATATCAGACTAAAAGATTTCTGCGTGGGCCAAGTGGAGCACCCTGAATTGTATAAAACAAGCATAAAATAGGAAAAAATAGTTCTGCCTAGGGGGAATACACATTTAAGGTCCCACAGCAACAGAAGGGAGATTTAGAGATGTAACATAGCCCTCAACCACGGGAAGGGCCAACAAGAGGTCCAAGGAAAGATTGTGCTGCAAGGGTGAGGAACCTAAAAGGGAAGCAGTGCAGGGTCCACAGAGCCTCATTCAAATGCCTTCAAGAGAAAGAAGGGGAGGAATGGAGTCCAAAATGTCAGATCTCCTCATGTCTAAGCTTTTGACCAGGCGTGGAACATAACATAGGGACAAAGCAGCCACTCCTGTTTACACCAAATCTGGATTTGATCCTATGTCGCTCCAGGCATTCAAGTGTTTCACCTGGACGCTGTGGACTAGATTTTCAATGGAGCTTCAGCTTCCATTTTAGGCCCCAAAGTACATAGACAGAGAGATAGTCTTCACTGACAGCAGCAAAATTACCACCATCAGATCAACCTTCCTGATTGACTGACCGGGTTTGTTAAGACCCGCTCAGTTGATTGGGAAGTTGATCTGTTAACAACATCCCAGCAACTGGGGTAGTGCTGAGTCAAATGGAGGCCCCTGCCTTCAACTCAGTTCATTGGATGAGTGTGGCATTAAGCGGCCAAACTCAGAAACACAAGTTATTTTAAGTATCTTGCATATCTCCACTTGACTGCTGCCAAAAAACAGTAGGCAGCGTAGACCTGCCCAGAGTTTCAGAACAGCTCCTCAGGCTGGGTGCTGAGCATTTGAAGAGCTGGCTCCATATCTGTACGAACTTAGCCTGTTAGCTCCTCAGCGCCAAACCCTTTGTGACTAGCACACACTCCCAGGGGTAGACAAGCATCGCATGATCAAATACTCCAGGCTTTCAAATGCAAAGAGGGGCAAGGACAGAAGCAGCAGGAGGAGACTCTGAGAATGAATCATTGGGTCTCTATAAATCTGAAGTAGTCTGTTCAAGGATGGTACAAAAGGAGTCGGCCACTATCTCCTGGGCATACCAGGAAAGCCATTTGTTAGTGTGCCTCATTGCATCGTACAGTGACTCCTTTATGGTCACATCAACATGACATCAGTTCAGTGGAAAATTAAAATAAGACATAACTAATTTTTAACATCACTCCTTGGCCATGGTTTTTCAAAGGGTGATTCACAGTAAATGTTCTGCTCCTATTAAGCTTAGTAAGACAGAATCCTTGTACTTGGGAACCCAACTGACTGCTGGACATAACAGTGAATTGAAATCTCTGTCAGCATTACCTGGCATTGCACATAAAACATGGAGGTTGCCAAGTTGGGAAAATATTTCTCTCCCTTATCTACAGCTCCATTATTGTAGTCTGGGCCGATCTTCGGTGGCTGATTACTGAAGGATTTCACCTACATTCTGAAGGCGCATCAACTTCATGGATTACCTCACCTAAGCCTGCTTCTACAAGGGAGTTCATCACCTCAACCCCATTATAGAGCATCTATGCTTGTGGACTTGTCCTATGAGACAGTTTTCCATCAGAATCACATCCCATTTAGAACACATGGGGTACTGCAACAGGATATTGCCTCAAAACACTTTCAGGACATGAGATCACAAGATGACAAAGCTGAAGGCCCCAAGGCTGTCAGCCCAGTGAACATCCTATATCTGCACAAATCTGAAAATCAGGACAAACATTTCTTATTGCCACAGCAGTGCCTTACTGGGAGTAACACTGCCCAGTCCCTGGTCAGTGTCCCAATCACATTTGTAGATTCTGGCCAGTTGCTCTCTGAACCCAAACATTCAGCACTAAGGAGCAGAGACAGCTGCCACTTTCCGTCTGGGGGCAGTGAAACAGTAATATGTATTCCTTGTAAGTGATAACAATGTTTTGACCTTCTCTGAATCCACAAAAGCAGAGTGTCTAAGAACCTGCCCACTCAAGACCAGCTCTCTATAGTGTGTTTTGCAATGTAATGGGGACTAAAAATAGCAGATGCAAAAAATAAAACTGCACGTTTGATTGTGTAGTAAAGAAAGCTGGTGTTGAAGCCACTGGAAACAATCTTATTGACAGCAGAAAAAGACCCTAAAAATATGGCAGGCTAAAGAAACACTGCATGGGAAGATTAGAAATACCGTGAATCTAACAAAGAACACCCCATTAGTACCACCAAAGTAATTCAAGACTGGGTTTTAGATTTCAGTTGCAGTGAATATTTATCGCTGTTGAATGATTCTGATAATTCAGACTCCTGGAGACTTAAGATCTTCTTTATCCTTACAGATCAGGTACAACATGAATAGTGGCAGGGAAAACTTCCACATACACCACTCAGTGCTCCCTTATCAGTGTTTCCCAAACCTGATCTGCAATGATCACCCTAAGAGTTGAGGATAGTGCAGGCTATAACCCAGTCACATAGGTCAGGGATCAGCAATGCAGGCTCAGTGAGCCACCTGTGGCCCTCTCAGCGTCCCCTTCTGGCTCCCGGCAATCTCCTTCGGGGAGCCAGGTGTGCCCTGGGGACTCCCAGCTGGCTCCAGCATTGTGGCCAAATCAGGGGCGCTGGGATAGCCCCCCACCACCACAACTGCATGAGCCAGGAGCAGCCCAGCAGCCACACCATGGCCCCAGTGCTGGCAAGGGGTGTACAGGCAGCTTGACCTCCCTCCCTCCCTCCCTCTGCTGGCGTGGCAGAGCAGCGCTGCCCCGTCTATCCCTAGTCGGCCGCTCCTCCCTAGAGTGGCTGGCGGAGAGCTGCAGCTTGCAGGGGTGGGGCCCTGGAATGGCCCCTCTGTGGGGCTCAGGCCGCTTCGACCCAGCCACTCCAGGGCTGAACGGAGCCCACTTCGCCCCTAGGCCCTGGATCAGGCCCATTCAGCCCTGGGATGGCCGGGTCAAAGTGGCCTGAACTCCATGAAGGGGCCATTCCAGGGCCCCACCTCTGCAAGCTGCAGCTCTCCACCAGCCGCGCCTGGGAGGGGCGGCCGGCTGGGGATAGACAGGGCAGTACTGCTCCACCCTGCCAGCGGAGGGAAGAATGGAGGGAACACGTGCTGCCTGTACAACCCCCACCGGCGCTAGGGGCCGTGGCACAGCTGTTGGGCCAGCTTGGGCTCATGTGGTTGTGCTGGGAAGGTGGGGGAAAATGGCTCTTCTGCTCTTTTGGGTTGCCAACCCCTGATCTAGGTCATTCATTGGCTTCCCTCCCAGGACTATCTTGGTGTCAGTCCAATTAGTTCAAATTGTCAGTGCTTTTTGATGGTCACATCTGTTCCTAGGCACAATCTACTTGTTTCACTTCAGGCACAGACTGGTCTTTAGCTATCAATTACCTTCTGACAGTATAGCCTGGGCCAAACTCAGAGCAGTGACCTACATGTTAGAAGATGGCTCTACAACTTATGACTGATGCCCACATCCAGCAATTCTCCCACTGTTGTTCATAGTTTTTCCATTCAACAACTTGTCTTCTGACACATTATTTACCTCAGAATCATAAAAATAAACCTGCAGTTCCTTGCACAAACTTCTTGGCCCTGTGCCTTCTTCAATGCTTTTGTTGAGCTCTGAGTCAATATATTTTGTCTGCAGAATTCCAGGCTTTAACCTAAAATACAAAATTACTCCTGGAACTGCTTCCCAATTGTTGTCACAAGAGGACAGGGTGCCCATTATTCCTCAGAGCAACATGTTCCCAAGGAAGAGACCAGCCACAAAGTAAGACCAGAGGCTGTGCTTTAGAAAGCGGTGAACTCTTGGGTATGAGTAACTGCAGGAACCTCTTTTAACGAAGAGGAGAATTTCCACTTCAAACCCAGAAGACAGAAAAAGAAAAGAAGTCCAGTGGTTTTACCAGACAGCTGTGTACCTATAGCAAATCTATCTAAGATACTCCATACTGGTGCAGCTAAAGTGCAGTGCATGAGGATCTACAATCCAACCTGCAGTAGTTCTCATCTATAAATGCAAAAGTTCCATCCATGCAGATTACGTGTAATGGCTCTGCCTTGATCCACAGGGAAGGCTGCTCAGATCTAGAAGGATCCTTACATGTTAAGACCAGTAGTCTCAGTACAAAAGATGAGGATACCTGCAATCCTGCAAGTGGTCCCAGAGGCCCAAGGAATTTGCCAAGATGCTCCCTGGGTTTGGGCAAGGTACATCCTCATCCCTGCTCACAAACAGTGCCCCAAGTGACTGGAAGCACTCTTATGTTTATGATGTGACTTAGCACTGCATTCCAGCCTGATGCATATTTTCAGCTGGCACTTGGTTTTTTTAAACCCCCCCCCCCCCGCACACCCTTTGGACAGCAAATTCTTGGTTTCTGGCCAGAACTCACTAAAGTCAAACTGCATTTAATTCGAACCAATGGTTACTTCAAATTAACCCGGCTCCATTGGTTAATTTGAACTAATAAGTTCAAACTAACAGTTACTTTGAAGTAAAGGGAGGTTTTACAACTTCGAAGCAAGCATTCATTACTTTGAATTAAAGACTTCCTTAGTCCAAAGTAATGAAGGCCAGTGTGGCCATGCAGTCATCTAGTTTGAATTAAGCCTCCTTAATTCAAACTAAATATCCAGTGTAAATGTAGCTCTTGCGCCTTGGATGAGGCCTTAGAAATTTAAACACAACCACTCCCATAGTCTTACTGAACAATGCAAGTCAAGAGCATCTCATCTACTTGTCCAAACTGGCAGCATCATTAACCTATGATACTGAGCCACAGACCTAATGACAAGCTAATTCAAATCAAAAGAGTAGTGTCGTACTTAGCCGGGGCTTCAAACAACAGCTCATCTTAATCGAGTTGGAAGTGCCTCTCTGGATTTTACCCTGGAGCTTGGCACTCTACCCACCACATTAGATTAGCATTGCTATGCACTCAGATTGGTCTTGAGTCACTGGCTATCACAACACCATTGCATCAGGTCCCTCTGCATTGCACAGAGTTACGGAAGAGGTTAAAGTAAGCTGGAATGGCCCAGAACACTGTGCCGGGGCCCACTATTTTTAGGGGCTCAGCATTCCAGACCCCCTAAAAATAGGAAATAGTGCTGGAATGCTGCATTCCAAGGCCCATCATTTAAAAATAGCAGGCCCCAGAACACAGTGTTCTAGTTCCATTTTCTATTTTTAAGGGCTCGAATGCTGGGCTCTTAAAAATAGCAGGCCCCAGAACGGCATTCTGAAGCATGTTCCAGCAGGCAGGGTAAGAGGGCAGAGGGGGAGAGGCGTGCCAGGCCAGCCTGCGCACGCACAGGCTGTGCTTGGTGGCAGAAGCCTCCAAGTCCAGCCTGCAGGCTGCATACTGTACATACTTGTGTATGAGGCAAGATTTTTGTGCCTGAAAATTCGCTTCAAAACAGATGCTCGGCTTATACACAGGTCAATACAGTAGACAGCCTCAAGCCCAGGAGTTTCACTGAGCATGCTCCAGGCCAAAGCCCCAGTGTGGCCAGGGCAGCCATTTTGGACAGTCAGCCTGGGCTGGGGTTAGAGTTAGGAGGGGACCCTGGCGTCTGGAGTGGCCAGCTAAGGGGGCACAGGGCGGGGGTCGGCCTGGGGTTCAGGGAGGCCAGGGAAGCGGCAACAGGGCCCGGGGGGGGTGGGGGTGTCTGGAAGTCCGGGAAAAGTGGCGGCAAGGTTGGGGGATGATGGGGAACAGCAGCAGGGAGCAGAGAAGATGGCGGAGAGCCGGGGACAGCAGAGGGACCGGAAAGAGCAGGAGTACAGCAGGGAGAGCAGAGGGAACTCCGGGGGAAGACAGTGGCATTGGATGGGGGCGTTAGGGGCCGAGGCCAAAAAGGGAACCTCTGTTTATACATGGGTCACCCATTTTTGCCTCTTTTTGGGGCTCAGAATGGGGGGGGGTCAGCTTATGCACAGATCAGCTTATACATGAGTATATACAGTAGTTTCCCAGCCCAGCGAATGGCTGTCCATGAGTACTGGGGTGGCCCAACTTGCGCTTGGGGGTGGGCATTGGGGGCAGGGGGTGGATTTTGGGGACAGGGGAATGGATATTGGAGACAGTAGCCGGGGGGGGGGAAGGCATTTGGGGGGCAGGAGTTGGAGTGCAGGAAGGGGACCCACCTATGCAGGAGGGTTCTGGGGCCCGCCAAATTATACTTTAACCCCTGGATTGTGGACTGTGACTTGGGCTACTCTAGAAGAGTACAGGATCATTTTAAGCCTTCACAGCGCCTCAGTGGAGGTTGGTATTTTTTAGCATTGTAGTCACAATTCTAAGGTTTTTGACACAATGACAAGACAGACAAGTCTGAGAGATGAATGCAATGGTGGCCAAACCAGATGCATCACAGTTAGAACTTACATACCAACATATACAGTTCTGAGAAGATCACTTCTCAAGGGCATTTTCATCCTCTGTGCTGGAAGCTATTACTGTAATGGCTCAAGGAACTGATGAATGGAAGCTACTTCCCAGCACAGAAGACCTTACTTTGTTTAAGAGTCTTGAGTGAAGGGATGAATTATCAGCACCCCTGTGACGCTTAGGGAATACCAGAACTGCAAAAGCAATTGACTTAAGAGGTCAGCACTGAAGGCTGCCAGACACTTTTCACACATATGCAGTGTTTTCTCACATTGCCTAACACAGATGCTTCCAGGCCAACTTGGGAATGCTCTGAAGTTTCCAAAATACCCCAGAGACCATCACACTTAGCTGACCATTCCTCTTCAAGGCAAAACATGGATTAAACAAGAAAAGGCAGTGACAGACACAACCACAACCATAAGCAATTCAGGCGCCCATTTGAAAAACGTGGCCACTTGTCCAAATAAGTTGGCTTAATTTTAACAGGACCTGTGAATTTTAACAGAGCTGTGAAAATACCTCCCCCAGGTGTGTCTTAAAAATTGGATTGTAGATTTCATAGGCACAGCTCTCATTCTACTTCCATCACTTCCTGCTTCTGGTCCCCCTGGAAGCATTAAGACAGGAGTCTTTGTATTTTAGTATTTTTGCTCCAAATTTTGGCTATGGTACAGGCACAGACATAAGGGAACATGGAAGACATTTTAAGCATCAACTTGTTCCAGCCATGGCACATGCACCTGTTGCTCTGATTTGGAAGAAGGTTCACTGAGCCCTCATTAACATATCATTCATTTTATTATCCATTTCTGCTGAATTCAGATTAAATCAAAACCACGCCACACAGAAAGGTACTACATTTGCTAAAAGAGGGGTGTTTAAATGATCAACCATTCAATCTAGATAACATTTATTAAGAGAGGCACTTGATCCCTCTGTGTCTCAGTTTCTCCATACTGTATTTCCTGTCCTTTCGGCATGAGTGTTGCTCCATAAAAACAAGATGCAGAGCACAAGCCCTGTGCCTGTGCCCCCCACCCCCAGTATCCCCTCCCACCAGGACCCTGGGGCCTAGGCCTGCCATCCCCCCAGTGATCCAGCTCTCCCACCAAGTGCTCCCCATGCCCTGGCTTCAGTCCCTCCAGCGGCACCACCCCTTCACAGCCTCATGCCACAGTCCAGCTCTGGCCCACCCTCTGCAGACTACCTCCTCCCACCGTGGGGCGCGGCAGCTCCGGCCCTTGGGGCCCTGCAGCCCACACTGTGGCTGCCTGCCAGAGCCCAATGGTGGTCTGCCTCTGCTCTGGCTCCCAGCTCCCCTAGAGCTGGCTCTGGCCCACCCCCCATGGCATGTCAGCTCCAGCCCCTGGGGACCCTACAGCCCATGCTGTAGCTGCCTCCTAGAGTCCCATGGCAGCCTGGCTCTGCTCCTGCTCCCAGCTCCCCCAGAGCCCCACCTCTGCCCTCACCCAGTCACCCCCCCCCTTCTTACCCAGTGGCGCCCAGCCCCACTCCAGAGAAGCTGCCACCTCTGACCATGCAGCCTGGGCAGAAGGATAGGGAGGGATTTAAATTTCCCTCCTCCTCTCAAGCCCTGGCTAGTACTTCAGTGTGCTGCAGTGGGGAGGAGCCAGTAGCTCCTCTCCCTGCTCCAGGCAGGCAGACTGCTTGAGTTTGTACTGCTGCCAGGGCTGTGACACTCAAGGCACTGGCTGGGGCCACTGAGGGCTCATGCTCCACATATTCTGCACCAGCAATGTCCCTGCCATTCAGGTCCTGATTCTGCAAACATTCAAGAACGTGCATAACTTCATTCATGCACACAGGCCCATTGGCTTCACTTACGCTAGTAAAGTATGCATGCATCAGTAGCACAGGGTGGAAAGAAGCAGGATGTTGTGACTTACCTCTGTCCATTTTCCATTCACTTCCATGAATAAGACACAGAATGGGTCAGATTTAGAAGTCACATCCCTGTCCAGAAGGTTTTGGCCACACACAGATAATTCGACTTTGCAAATACAGTACTGGGTCCCAATAGGCCCAGAAGGGCTGGAGCTTAACGTATACGCCATGGACTCCAGTAGTAAAAACTCTAGACAATCTGCAAAAGAGAAGGGAATGGAAGAAAGAATCAGTCACGGCAGAAAAGAAAACAATGGGGTAATTATAGTAAACATTACATCAGTTCATGCTTCAGCAGCAGAGCTACCAAAACATTTTTTGTTCCAAGCAAGTGGCACTAACCAGAGCCTGAGCCTTTTACATCAGCTCCATCCTGGAACATGGCTTCTAGTCCTGATCTCTCCCAAGCATTGTACTTTGTCTGTGTTTTCTACTCATGTTTATATTGGTCCTTGATCACTTAACCCATGACAAGGAGAAGATAATATCAGAAGGCATTATAATCCAGAAGATGTAAACATAACAAAATTCAACAGCTTGAAATTAGAAAATTCGAACCAAAAACAAGATTTAAAAAACCAGTGAATGTTGAACCTTGGAACAGCTCATTGAGTAATTCCATCACTTGGAATTTTTCATCAAGTTTAGAGACCTTTCTCAAAGGAGACATGCTAGCTCAAAGGTTCTCAAGCTGTGGGAGAGGTGGGGGGGGGGGCGACCTGGGGGCACAGAATGTATTCTGAAAAGCTGGATGGAGGTGGAGAAAACTTACCACACTTTTTAACCACAGCAATGAATAACTAACAAAGCTGATTCCTGGATGTTACAGGTCTTCAGATGAGGTATAAACATATTGGGTAGGTCACAATGTTAATTCAAACAGATCCAGAGGGATAGACTAATAGGCAACTGGATCTATCCCTCTGGATCTGTTTGGATTAATATTTTGACCCACTCCTCTCTGCATATACATATTTATACCAAACATGATTTTTTTTTCCATTTCATGCATCTGATGAAGTGGGATTATGCTCATGAAAGCTCATGCAAGAAATAAACTTGTTAGTCTTTCAAGGTGCCACAGGACACCTCGTTAGTTTTGCTGAAACAGATTAACATGGCTAGCTCTCTGAAAAGGTCCTCAGGTAGCCTTGTGCATTGGGGTGGATTTCTGGTAAACTTGCACAGCAGTATACAAAGTCCCTGTCATCTGTATGTTAATCTCTCTGCTACACAGCAGTGTGCACATTTAATTGTAAGCACCAAACAGGATCACTGTTTTGGTTTTTCTCGTATTACAACGGATCTTTGGCTCTTTTTGAATCAATGTCTTATTGCTTTTAATATTTAGTGAGAACTGCCTTTTTTTTTTTTGTTATGTTATTTTTTAAGATCAGGTCATGTGTTTGTGTGGCACAAACTATTACAGACACAAAGAGCAGGGGAGTGATCAAATAAGTTTGAGAAACACAGCTATCGCCCGAGTTACCTGTGGTTGATCTCTGTGTTCACACACAAACCATGGAAAAATCCCTTGCACTGCAGGAATTGCTGATTGAAATTCTATAACTTGTGTTATATCTATCTATCTATCTATCTGAGCTCATACTATATTCATAGATCAGAAGGCCAAAAAAGACCAGAACTATCATCTAGTTGAACTTCATGTATAACATTGGCCATAGGACTTCCCTGAATCAATTCCTGTTTGGACTAGAGCAGTGGTTCCCAACCTTTTTGAGTATGAGGACTCCTTTTTAACATCAAAAAATTTCATGGACCGCCCAAATGATAATAGTTGTTATCAGGGACTAACTGCAGGCAGAAGTGCTGCAGAAGGCCAGTGGAGGATGGGAGCTGGCGGGGGAAAAGGCGTGGGGGCATATCCAGGGTGAGGCTGCTCACAGTAGGCAACTACATTTATTGCAGAGGCGTCAAACTCATCCAATGTGGGATGGCCACACTGGAAGACAGGCCACCTGCCATAGGCCTGTAGTAACCCTTGGGGAGGAAGGGGTTAGCACTCTGGTCAGTGAGTCCCAGGACAGCCAATAGACACAATGCACAGGTTTTTGAATTGGAGCAGCAGCCTTGCCTGTTCCTGTCTGGATGCAGCAGAGCTCCTGGAAGGATCAGGAGGAGGCCAGGTAGAAACGCCTGAAGAAGGATCCAGCGACAGCCTTACCAAAGATAGGCTAAGTTTGTTACTGACCAGGTGTGAGTAGAACAGCGAATGTTTACTTAGATGTGGTCAGGGTATTTCTTTGTTTTTAGTTTGTTTTTGGATTTCTCTGTGCTGAGCACATGTATCCCCTCCCCCTACCCTGTAACTATCTAAGTTAAATCCCAGAGAAGCAACTCTCTGTTTCTTATCTGTTCTTTTTAATTAAAGATTTTACCCTTTTAAAGTAAGGTCTGGTTCTGTGTCCTGAAAGGCAAGAGGTTTGTCTGCACGTGCCTCCGATAGCACAGCCAGCTACTAAAGAGGAATCTGTCCCAGTTCCAGCTGATATCCCAGCTGGGGTTCAGTCACTCTCCAGAGAAAGGAATAAAAGTGATTACAAGTACCTCACAGGAAGGAATTCCCAAGTGCGCCTTGCTGGGTTTCAAGAGGTTTTGCATTCGGCTGGTGGCAGCCATACCACTCCAAGGCCAGGAATAGCTGGCCTTGGAGAGTTTTAAGACCAGGGCTTTAGGGCCAGCGGGTTTTAATGCCTGCTGCAGGCCCCCACCTTCTGCACTCAGAGTGCCAGAGTGGGGAAACAGCCCTGACAGGACCATGTGGCCGCATAGCCTCACCAACTCTTTTCCCCTCCATGTTCAGAGCAGCATGGGCTACCCTTCTCCCTCTCCAACCCTGCAGACTCCCCCACACCTTCTCTTCTCCATGCCCCATGGACCCCTCTTCCCCATGCTGGCTCCCTGACCCCCCCTCGATCCTTGTCCCCCACCTCCTGGTGACAAGCAAACAAATTAGCATCAGTCACAGGCATGCTGGGCTCCTGCCTCTTCCCCTCCTGACCCTCTCATTGTCAGTCATTCAGAATGCTGGCCTTTGGTTGGCTCAGTCCTGGGTGGCCTTTGATTGGCTTGTTCCCACATGGGTGTCAGCCGCTTTTTCTTTTTTATTTGTGATTTGTGCAATGTGCTGTCAATCAAATTAGCATGCTGACTGACTGACAGTGAATAGTTAGGATGGGGGGCCATATGGTGGCTCTCTGGAGCTGGCCTAGCCTGCTGTGACTGAGACTCTGATTGGTTGGCAGGCCACAGCAGAGCTGAGGTGGGATTGGCTAGAGCACTTCTGTTGTTCCCCTGTGCTGTGAGCCGGGTCACGAGGGTTAGTCACAAGCCCACCTAGCCCTGTTGTGCAGAGTGTCTGTCTTTGCAGTTTGCTGCGGCAGACAGGTTCCAGGCACAGCCCAGGCAGCAGCTCTGCAGGCCAGATCAGAGCCCTTGGCGGGCCAGATCTGGCCCCACAGGCTTGGAGTCTGAAGCCCTGATTTAGAGCCCTCTCCAACATGGATCACTGACTGGCAGCAGCTGTGGCCGGCTGTCTTCCTATACCCCTTGCAATAACTTCATGGACCCCCAGTAGCCCACACCACAGGCTGGGAACCAATGGACTCACTAGAGCATCTCTTTTAGAAAAACATCTAAGCTTGATTTAAGTATTTTCAGTGAGGGAGAATCCACCATGACCCTTGGTAAGTTGTTCCAACAACTGATGACACTCACTGTCAAAAAATGTGCACTTTGTTTCCAGTCTGCATTTGTCTAGCTTCAGCTTCAAGATGGTTCTTTCAGGCCTTAAAATCTATGCATGATAAATCTGAAATAAGCAGCAGAAAGGTCCCAATAACAATCGAGGGAAGGCGGCGGAAAGAAGTGCAATTCTGGGAAGACCCTGGTGAACAGATTGGAGGTTGCTTTACCACCTCTATTAAACTGGTGCCACATTGCTACCAAGCAGTGAAGCATGTGCTGGCATTTAAAAATAAGCCAGTCCATGCTGAGTACACAAGTAGTCAAATTAGGACACAGTGGTTCAACTATACACTAGAAAAAACATACAGCAAGTCCTGGGTCCCAGTCATCAGTTACATCCTTTACACAAATACCCAGAGGCTCAGCTTAAACTAACATTTAACCTAGTACATGAGCTATTCACGGGGCATACAAACATAGGAGGGAATTCCCAACAGAGTCTTCAGGCCACCCAGGACGAACTGGGCAGGAATAGGCACTGCAGGTCAGGCAAATACAGACCTAAACAAGCTGCCTGCAGCCTTATGCGGCTGACAAGGAAAGACTGTCACGTTTTAGCCAGGAAGAGCAAAACTTAAGGCCAACAGATGCGATTTCATGATGTCGATAAATCTAATCAGAAGAGCCTCAAATAAAAACATTCTCTGGCAGCTTCTGTAATTCAGACGTAGTTATCTTATGCATGAGAACAAGAGTGGGGTGAAATTTTCCAGAGTTTCAAGCCTTGACCACTCTGCAGTGGGGTGGCGACTGGGATGTTGTATGTACTGCATTAGCTACAGCTATAGCAGTATAGCTTCTCCTTGTGTGGATGCAGTTATAGAGGTATAAACGGCCTTGTCAGTATAACTATTCCAGGATGGTAAGAGGAATAAACTATCCTGGTACAAGGCAATATTACACCAGTATAAAGGCACCTTCACAAAAACAAAACAGCAAAAAAATGAAAGTGCCACAGGCACTGAAGAATCTACAGTCAAGATCTTAAAATGTGACTAGAGATTCTGAGGGCCCAGCCCGCAGCACCTGAGAGGAATCTGATTTTCAAAAAGGGCAGAACATCCAATTTTGAAAAATCATGCTCAATTCAAGAATCTCTTGGTGGGCACCCAAAAATCTCTACTCAGTTCAAAAAATCATGGCTTTAGTCTATTAAAAGTCAATAGGATTTAGTTCTTCACGTACCTAAATCACTTCTGTAAATGGGACTTAGGCTATTTTTAAAACATTTCCCCATGCCAATATTTTTTGGAAAAATATAAAATTTTAGAAAAAATATTTACAGATTGATCAAAAAAGATTTGACCAGCTCTTCTGAGAACCTAAAAATGAATGGTAGAAAAAACAGACAAAAAAGGGAAATTGATTAATTTATTTTTATTGTCCAAACTGAGAGAAATGCAACAACAAATGAAAACTAAACTAGATTTTAAATATTATTTTAATTTCAATAATCCAAGAAGTGGGAGTAACATAAGTAAGAAAACCAATGATGCCTAAAAATCTGACTTCACAGGATTTTTTAAAAATAAAGTTGACACTTTCTGAAAGCTGTAAAATCTGTTCTTTAAAAATTAGAAACATTGAGTAGGTCTGTAAATCTCAAGCCGTGCTACAGATAGCTGTTCATGCTTTTAAGAATGAATTTTTATTGTCAGTGAAAAATGACAGCCTTGAATGCACTCAACACACAGGTTTAGCTATTTTGATTAGGACTTTTTATCAATACAGAAAATGTATTGGAAGAACCCTGAACGTACAGCTGGTTATTGCTGTCTAAAAGTGCCTTACACTGATGTAGTTGATTCCCCTACCCATACAGGTATGAGTTCACTGGAGTATATAAAACTGCACCCACATTAGATTGGTTCTGTCACTTGAATTACAATAGTATGGTTAGAGCACTATAATTTTTATGCATAGAGAAGGTCACTGAAATTCCTCAGTGTCAATGCTGACAACAGCACCTACAGGTGAAATTCAGCCACTAGGCTCTCTGTTGAGAATGCCAAAGGGGAGTCAATTTGTATTAAATATAAAATGACATTGCGACCTGCCCACTAAGAACTGGATGGCAAGCCACATCTCACTTCACCTAACTCAAACATCAGTCTATTGATAATGACATAGGATCAGCATTGAGTCAGGCTGGGTTTGAGCCAGATAGAGAGGAAGGTTTCATATGAAATTACTCAGTCTTCTGTATACCACAATCTGTCATAAAAATAGAAAGAAAGCAAACTTGGGACTTGTACCATTTCAGGGAAACTCTATTTTAAAGCCTTTCAGCATGGTGAAGCCAAGTTACCCGTCTTCTACTCCCTCCCCTGCCTCAAGATTAAGGCTTTTGTCTGCCTTCAGTTCTGATAAAAGGGTCTTTTGTCTACTGCAGTGGCTCTCAACCACTGTGTCGGAACATATTACTGTGTCACCACGCAGTGGTAAGTGCATTGCTGCAAGCTGGGGTGATGGCTGGATTTGGTGCAGGGGGCAGGGGGGAAAGGCTGTATGTCCTGTAGGGTCATAATACAGAATATTACGGCTGGAAGGGACCTCAAGAGGCCATCTAGTCCAAACCCCTGCTAAAAGCAAGACCACTCCCACTAAAACATCCCAGCCAGGGTTTTACCCAACTGGGTCTTAAAAGTTTTCAAAGATGGAGATTCCACCACCTCCCCAGGTAACCCGTTCCAGTGCTTCACCACTCGCTTAATGAGAAAGTTTCTTCTAATATCCGACCTCGACCTCTCCAGCTGTAGCTTGAAACCATGGTCCTTGTTCTGTCATCTGTCTTCACTGACAATAGCCTAGCTCCCTCCTTTTTGGAGCACCCTTTCAAGTAGTTGAAGGTGGTTATCAAATCCCACCCCCTCATCTTCTCTTCTGCAGACTAAATAAGCCAAGGACCTTAAGTCTTTCCTAGTAAGTCATGTGCCCCAACCCCCTAAACATTTTTGTTGCCCTCCTCTGGACTCCCTCTAATTTGTCCACATCTTTTCAGTACTGGGGAACCCAAACTGGACACAATATTCCAGATGTGGCCTCACCAGTCCCGAACAGAGGGGAATAAATCACATCCTATTGGCAACACTCCTGCTGATGCAGCTCAATGTGCCATTGGCCTGTTTGGCAACATGGGCACATTGTTGACTCATATTGAACTTTCCATCCTTCATAATCCCCAGGTCCTTTTCTATAGAGCTGCTACTTAGCTAGTCAGTCCCCAGACCATAGCAGTACATAGGATTTATCTGTCCTAAGTGCAGGACTTTGCACTTGTCCTTTTTGAACCTCATGAGATTTCGTTTGGCCCAATGTTCCCATTTGTCCAGGTCTCCCTGAATCCTGTCCCTCCAGCGTGTCTACCACTCTCCCCAGCTTGGTGTCATATGCAAATTTACTGAGCATGCAATCTACCCCATCATCCAGATCATTAATGAAGATGTTGAACAACATTGGGCCCAGGACCAATGTTCCCTCTAATCTGATGATGCAGCTGAGCAAGTTATGGTGTTCACTGAGTAGCAATTTGTGAGGCATGGCACCATGTGAGCAACAATTTTTTGGCACCAGAAGCATCAGCATGCCTAAGTACCTTAATTCAAAAGAAATGCATAGATTTTGCCTTTTTGTTCAAACTTTAGTAAATTAATAAAACTACAGTATTTCAGTTTAACATTTTTATTAAACAAATGAGATGGTTGACACTTGTTGCGTACCTAGCCTCTACCACCATCTATACCTCATGACTTTCCAGGAATCCATCTTTATTTTTAAAAAAGTGAAAGCTTATCAATGCAACAGAATTTTAAGAGCAGCATTCATCTGTAGCTGCTTGCTGTAAAGATCATTTATTCATCAATTGGAACAAACTATGTAGACCTTTAAAAGCATAAATAACAACAGTCCAAAAGCCTTTCTTGTTGAAGATCTAGGATTAAAAACAAACATACAAACAAAAAAGGATCACTACCTGCATGGGTGGCCTAGGTCCATTTGCTTCAAGAAATACATAATGAAATATACACAATATTCTACTGGGATTCCAAAATGACCAAAGACAGTCTTTCGATGCATTCCAAAGGGGTGCCTGTGTTAGTCTAGTTCAGCAAAACAAACAAGGGGTCCTGTAGCACTTTTAAAGATTAACAAATTTATTTATTGCATGAGCTTTCGTGGAAGACAAAGCGGGATTTTCTCCTATGAAACCTCATGTGATAAATAAATTCATTAGTCTTTAAAAGTGCCACAGGACTCCTTGTTTGTTCTTTTGATGCATGAAACCATTCTGCAGCAGATGAGGGAAATTAGCTGCTCAGTGCTCCTAAAAGTTACAAAGATGATTATATCAAATATGACATCTTTAGTACAGCCTACAAAACATTTTTAAATATTCTTTTCCTGCTGAAATCAGTGTCTTCCCCCAAAACAGTTTTATTTCAAAATGAGTTCCCACCAGCTCTCCTGATCCTTCAGCCAGCCTGACCCCTCCCCAGTCAGGAGGGGTCCCACCCTAACTGGCCTGCTCAGCTGCTGCCTCTCCTAGTCCCTCAGCTGGCCCAACCTCACTTCTTGTAAGCTTCCCTTTTGTGTGTCAGCTCACAGTAGAGTTCTCTACTAAGGCACGCTGGACGCCTTCCATATTTGCTGTTCTTTCTGCACATCTGGAGCAACACTGGCCCAGCAAAAGACCCAGGCCTAGGCTCCGCCACTCCCCCTCAGTCAGCTCCTGCCATCAGCTCAGCCCCAAATCCCTCCAGCCAGGGAAGACAGCTGCTGCTGTGGGTGGCTTGGCCCCAGACCCCCAGCACTCAGAGCATTGGCAATGGGACTTGGGGCATGAGTCCCCCTGTGCCCAATGCCAGAGATGACACTGCTGCACATCAGAATGGCACCTTCCTCCAGGAGAACTCACAGGCAAAATCTCTGTTTGCCCGTCCTCTGTTCACAGTTCATACAATTGTGTCATGACCTGTAAAAGGTTGAGAACCATTGGTCTACTGGACAACCAGCTCCTGTCCTATGTCCCACTTTGCAGGACAGAATGGTGGGAAATGTACCCACAGGGATGTGGAACTAGTAAAAATCTCAGCCCAACAGGAGAAAGGCTTGCAGGAACAAGTGACTACCACTGCAGCCACTGCCAAGTGGGCAATGTTCCCATTAAGGAATACTGTACAGCAGTGGTTTTCAAACTTAGAGGCAGGACCCGGTACTGGGTCGCAGACCTTCAGGCACTGGGTTGCAGCACCACGTGCTGCTGCTGCCAGAAGGCTGAAATGCATTGCTCAAAGATGTAATTATTGGGCCACAGGCATAAAAGATTTTTTTCAACTGGGTCCCGAGAAAAAAAGTTTGAAAAGTTTGTACAGCATTCAGATAGCAGGAGTCTAACAATGGTGAATGGCTTTGTCTTGTTATCAGATCTCTAATTCAAAGGCAGGCTCGCTGCCTGACTTGGCCTCTTCTAGCAGCAAAGGTGTGCATGTGCCCAGAGCAACGAGGGGGCCAATTCTTAAGCAAACCTGCCACTAGAGCAGGGGTCGGCAACCCAAAAGAGCAGAAGAGCCATTTCCCCCCACCCTCCCACCACAACTGCATGAGCCCGAATCAACCCAGCACCTGCACCACAGCCCATAGCACTGGTGGGGGGTTTGCAGGCAGCACGCGCTCCCTCCATCCCTCCCTCTGCTGCTGGGGCAGAGCAGCGCTGTCCAACTACCCCCATCCGGCCATCCCTCCCAAGAGTGGATGGCGGAGAGCTGCAGCTTGCGGAGATGGGGCCCTGGAATGGCCCCTCCATGGAGTAAAGGCTGCTTCAAACTAGACACCCCAGGGCTGAACGGGCCCAATCCAGGGCTGGGGGGCGAGGCGGCCTCTCTTCAGATCTGGAGAGGCTGGGGCAAAGTGACTTGAACTCTGCGGAGGGGCCATTCCAGGGTCCTGCCTCTGCAAGCTGCAGCTCTCTGCCAACCACTCTGGGGAGGGGTGGCCGGCTGGCAGTAGGCGGGACAGTGCTGCTCTACCCCAGCACTAGAGGGAGGGATGAAGGAAGTGCATGCCGCCTGCACACACCCTGCCAGCACTAGGGGCCGGGGTGCAGGTGCTGGGCTGACTTGGGCTCATGCGGTTGTGGTGGGAGGGTGGAAGCGACCCTGGCGCCCCTGAGTTAGCCATGATGCCGGGAGCCGGGAGCCCTGAGAGCACACCTGGCTCCCTGGAGGAGATTGCCAGGGAGCCAGAAGGGGATGCTCAGGGAGCCAGAGGTTGCTCACTGAGCCTGCATTGCTGATCCCTGCAGTAGAGCCACTGACATGTCCAGAGATTGTACTCGCACCTCTCAGCATAATTCCTGCACTCTGAAAACACCCTTGAGGGAAAGAGCTTCTACACAGGAGGGCGCTGTTCCCACTACAGTCACCTCACCTATCTGGAGCTGGCTGGGGCAACAGAAAGCAAACAGAGGCAGATGTTTCACAGGATTAGGTGTGGCCACCATTTTGAATCAGAGAGAAATGCTTCCTTGCCCTCCAGCAATATGTCAACCCATCAGTTTAGTTGTAAATCAGATGAATTATCCCAGATCCCAGTATCTGGTATAGTAGCATTTTACACCAGCATGAAGCAAGTATAAATGTTAACACAAGAGCAAAAGCAGGCAAGAATCAAGCCAAGTTTATTCTTCCAGGTGGAAATCCCTGAATGCAGTACCCTCCCTGCCTTACATATGCACCTCCCCTGAAGGGCTGGTCTACTGTTAGCTAACCTTCAGGGCAAGCTGGCTCGGAGGAGCAGCACATCCAGTGATGATATTATGTTAACAATCCAATCCAAAAGTGTTCAGTTCAACCCTAAAACACAAATTAAAACAGACACTGCCAGCCCTAGCTAGGTCTGAAGGGAAAAGAGATTTTCCCAGGCTATCCTTTTCAGTGCAGTGCTTCTGAGCACGTTTCAGACGAAGCTTCCAATAGATTTTTGGCGCCAGGGTGGAAACAAGATTTAAGCCGTGTGTATTTTCCCGGACTCTGTGGAAAGTGCAGGCGTCTGTCTGGCACTTTCAGTGCAGACCCTGTAACCAGCCCTGCTTTCAGACGCAGCTGCTGGGCTCGGATTGGCGGATGAGTCTATCACACAGCAGGGGCCAGGCCTCGCTGCTCTGCCGGGGAGAGAACAGCATGGCTAGCCTGCTTCTCATTGTAGAGAAATGGGGCCAGGGCAGGGAGAATGGAAATCATTTGTGCCCCCTGCCCTCTCATATCTGGGATTAGCCCTGTTTTCTTGGGGCAAACCCACATACAGTTCTTACAGGACACTCACAGATCCCCTGAATTAGTTTTGTGCCACAGGACATGTTAGTATGCTATGAAGCTTGCGTCTCACATCAACAGGTTTAGAACAGGAATAGGCAGACAATTGAGATCGCTAACTAAATAGATGTTTTTACAGAAAGTATCTGCTTTTGGGCTACATTTTAACCCCCCACCCCCACCAACACTTAGGTTTTCGGGTTTCTAGACTCAGGCCCACTCCACACTGCAGAGAAAATCTGGTGGCAGTCAACAGAAGTTACCCAAGTTACACAGAACAGCTTGCATAACTCCCACCAACTTCCTAACTCCCCCCCCAGTGCAGCATCTTCACTCTGCTGCATCGCTTGAGGGGTGGTTTCACTAAGTCAATGTCTGGATTGACTTAGCCTGCCTTAACTGACCACCATGTCAATCCAGAAAGATTGATCTGGTGACAGTGGCTTTGCCCCTGTCAGTGTGGATGTGGTCTGTGTGATTGACCCCTGTTGTCCACACCCTGCTTTTGCAGGAGGAAGTCTTTAAACTACTCCTCCTCACACTCTCCTGTTCTTCAAGACAGGCTCAGGAAACTGCCATTTCCTTCATCTTAAAACCGTAAACATCATCTTCCTTTAGTCTGATAAACTGTCGCTGCTTCCATATGGCAGGGCATTAAATTGTGACTTTTGTCCTCCTTTATTTACACTACATAGGTATAAACGCTGATGAATGTGCTCTCTGCCTCACTTCACAGCTGTGTGCTCCTACCCCCTTACTTGTCTGCAGTTTATGCCCACTCTTAGTTCCATTAGCTTATGGTTTAACCTTGTACCAAGGGACATGATGATCTCACTCATTCATTTCTGAAGGACAGGAAGGGGACAGGGTCTCCTTCACTTGTCATGTCTCACAGAATGTTATATGAAAATTAAAATTAATTGTTGCAGCTTGCATTGTTTAAACTAGCCAAACTGGACTTGGCAGCAGAACACCTGGATTCTGCCCCAGGCACTGCTACCAAACACACCTTCAGAGAGCTACTTCACAACACGTTTCTGTGCCTCAGTTTCCCCAACTGAATGGCAGGATTAATGGCCACTCTGTGTAAGATGCTTTGAGGTCTATGGGTAAAAGGCACTATCTTAAGAGCTCAGTATTATCACCACAACTTGCCTCTAACAAGATTCCCCAGTGACACACAACATGGAAGCAGAATGGAAAGACTTATTAAGGCTTTTATATACACAGGCATGTAGCTAGAAGTATAAACTTAGAACACATGCACACATTTTTCTACAGTTACAACCAAGATCTGCTCAAGCACTTGTGACATTATCTACCATGAGCCCCATCCTGTTCTGCTGTAAACTGGCACAGCTACATTGATTACAATGGAGCTTCACCAGTTTACAGATCTGTCCCTGCGCGATTGCTAACACAGAAGCTGCGGTTAGAGACCTACTCGTCCTGTCACCAAAGGGCAGGAAAAAATATCCTCCCAAGCACGATATGGAGCACTGCTTTGAGGATAATGAATCATGATGCACATGGCACATGCCCCCCCCCGACCAGTTTTTATACACAGCCCATGTGTCTGCTCTAATCAAAAGCAGACTTGCCCAGCCATGATGCCTGAAATTCACCCTCCATTTTACAAGACAAAACCCCAAAGTTTTCTAAAATCTCTGGCCTTGTCCAAGTGGCCAAGATTTCTGCCTAGCACAATAATCCTCTCACAATAGGCTTAATTTGAACCACCAGCAGAAAAAGATGAGCTCTTTGCTAGTCATTAATTGTGTTTATTTCACAGACAGGTAAAGCCAAGCAAAGGAAAGGCCATCACTTCAGCTCCAGAATTGTCAGACATCATCTGTCTTTCCAGGCTTGACTCTGACCTCACTTACAACAGACTAAGTGGTTAGCCTGATGCCAGTTGCTCCTGATTTACCCTAATACAAGACCAGAATTTCAAGGAGAAATACCCAATTTCAGAGTGGGCCTAGGATATGGAAATTCTCTGAGGGGTGTAATATACAGTTAAATGAACAAAAGAGAAAATCCTCTAGCCCACTGTTTTCAAACTATTGAGTTGGGACCAGTACTGGGTTGTAGACCCCCAGGTACTGTGTCCAGCGCCCTCTGCTGCTGCCACCACAAGACTGGAACACATTGTTCAAAGGTGTACTTGTTGGGTCAAGGGCATACACGATTTTTTTCAACCGGGTCCAAAGAAGAAAATTTGAAAACCACTGCTCAGCCCCATCCACCCCTGAAGGAGTGTCTGCCGCAAGAAAAAAAGGCTTGATGTTTGCAAATGTCAGACTCCCCTGTCCACCTCTGTCCCCAGGAGTTTGTTCTTCCAGTTACAGTTAAAACATTAGATCTAAACCCCCACCCCTTTTAAAAAAGAAATACACACATCATGCAATCAAAAGCTTTAAATAGCCAGACCTGTTCTATTTATACCACACTGTCTGCTTCTGCCTCCCAAAAGCAAACACAGTCCTGCTGTGCTGGCACAAGTTTGATGGGGGGGAGGGGGGGCGCGAAGGGTTTGGGATTCTTCCTGTCCCATTGGCCAAACTTCTGTTCCTAAAAGCACTGGCAGTAAATGACTCTGGAGAAGCTTTTCTCAGTGCAGACTGGCACACACCAAATATCCTTCAACCACCTAAAGGATTCTCAAAGAGATGCAGCACTTTCAAAGGCTACACACATAGGACCTCTGAGCCACCCCCCACCCCAAGCCCACTCTAATCCCACTTCTTCCTCATGATCCAAAATACTATGGGGCAAATGGCTGCTCTTGGGGACAGCGGGAAGAAAGAGGTGTGCAAAGGCAGTACCAAGTGTGAGCACCACCTCAAGCATGAGAACATGGGATCTGCAAAAGATGGTCCTGTGGCAAAGCCTGGAGCAGAGACTGAAGAAATCTGGGTTCTGTTCCTTGCTATGACTCTAGTTCCATGTGTGGCTTTGGAGTAAATAACGATAACATAGTATATTGTGACTTCACATGGAATGGGTCTCCTTTAAAAGGCAGATTTCGAGGTATAACCATATAACCAGTGCCTAGTTAAAGGAAGATGTTCAAGGCAGACAGGATCATATGATCATCGAGTCTGACTTCCTCAATTTCTGCATCAGAAAGCACACCCAACCTCAACAGCACCAGTGTATACCAAAAGAAATGCCACTGGAGGACACAGCCACTAAGAGAAAAGCCACCGGAGGACACAGCCACTGTGTGCTACTTGTCTTAAGTCATTAAGATATGTTGGCATATATGTGTAATGGTAGGTCACTTTTTGCCCAGCAGATTTTAAGTTCAGGGTCCTCTATGGCACTGTGAGCAAAAGTGACTGTCCCATAGTTTAGCACAGCTTTCAGAAAACTGGATTATTCCACTCATGGGGGAAACAAAAATAGTATTTGCCCACATTCTCAGGGTTTAGCTGATGCCATATGTGGGATCGGGAAGGAATCTCCTCCAAGGCAAAGGCCCTGGAGGGGTTTTGCATTCCTCCATGGCATGGGGCACAGGTCACTTGCTGGTGGATTCTCTATACCTTGAAGTCTTTAAATCATTTTTTCAGGACTTCAATAACCCATTCTGACGTTAGGCGTCTATTGCAGGAATGGGTGGGTGAGGTTCTGTGGCCTGCCTCGTGCAGGAACTCAGACTAGATAATCATAATGGACCCTTCTGACCTTAGAGTCCCTAAGTCTACGAGTCCACCTTATGTACTATTGCTACAGGTGGCATAGGGATTTTGGCCATGGATTCCCTATGGGCAAGATTCTCCAGTGCCCTTGATCTTGAGTAGTCCTTTCGAGCACTGCCACTAGATAAGGAGCGTAGCATTTTGCACTCATTTTGCATTAGCTTGATTAGCTATAAAATGTAGATGGCATCTCTTGAGATGCAATACCCCTTGAACATAGCTGCAAAGGGTAAAAACATTTGATAAGGGTAGCATTTCAGTGCAGAAGTTTGAAATGTGGCTAAAATTTAGATTTTCACAAAGTGACAAGTGATTTGATATTTCAAGTTATGGGGGCTCAATCTAAGACACCTTTCAAGGATCCTCATTTTCAGAGGGTGGATGCTCTAAATTTTCTGAAAATCAGCTCTTTTTAAAGTATCTTAAATGGGGCACCCCTACAATAAGGTATACAAAGTCATTTTTGAAAATCCTGGCAGAAAGCAACTTACATGCCATTAATTTCAGTGGGGGTTAGGTACCTATCCTACTTAGGAGCTTCTGAAAGCCCAAACTGGGCACCTGTCTGCATTTTGCATGACTTTTGAAAACCTGACCCTATATGCCAAACTATCTTTTAAAAGTGGGGCTCAATCTCCTATGTCACGTAGGCATTTAAAGAAATTCATACCCTAGATTTAATCGAATATTTTGTCTCCAAAAAAAAATTAGATCAATGTAAAATAGCTTGTCCATCAAAATGAAGCAATTCACAGAAATTTTTCATTTGGATGAAAACATTCTGATTTTTCCTAGACAGACAGACAGACAGACAGACAGATTTTTTTTTTCCTCTTTCCCGCTCCTTTCTGGGGGGAAAAAGTGGAAGAAAAACTGAAAATTATACATTTTGGGGGTTGTGAAAGCAATAATTTTTCAGTTTTTGTTTCATTACCAACTCCACAAAAAAAAGTCAAACCAAAGGAAAATGTTTCTTTTCACAGAAAACACATAGCATTTTTCCATCAGCTCTGACCCCTGCTCATAACTGCATCACAAAAAGTTTTAACATAAATCTTTTTGAAACAGAGGATCCTATCAGAGTCAGTAGTTAAATTTGTCTGAGTTTCCCTCCCTTTGTCTCCAAACACTGGATCAGCTGCTTGGATTTACTGTGTAAACAAATACAGCAATCCTGGAATTATTTTACAAAACAAAATGTTTTCCATTCATTACCATTCTGACATTATGGTGGGCTCACCAGCCCGCACCTGGTTTTAATAACAGGTTTGCAATCTTCCAAATCCATTCTGTATTAATTATATACACCACACTGTTCCACTTAGTTTCTTGGTTCCGTCAACAGCAAAATCTCTGCTTTGGGCAAACAGCAGGTACAGAGGTGAAGGCATAGAAAAGAGGTGTTTATTCATGAAACAGACATCCTGCAACCCAAAACATCATTCAGTGTGGGTTACTGCTGTTCTGGGTTCTGGTAAAACCTATTCCTCTGCTCTCTCCCTACCCATGGCACGCCCAGCTAGCCAATGATGCCAGCTCTCTGGTTGCAGGGTCTGAGGTTCTGGCCATACATTGACCTGTTGCAACACTCAACACACCTTCTGATTCCAGTGCCTTTTAAGGGGTTGTCTTAGTACTTTCAATAGTTTCTTTGGAGCGGTTCTGGAGACTGGGAGGAGACGGTCTTTCTCCTCTATTCCAGTATCTCATGGCATGGTAGGTAGATGCCTTAAAAAGCCCTCTCCCTCATCAGGAAAAGTGGAAAAGAAACACCCCTCTGCACAGCAGCACAGCACTGTTTAGTGATGGTGCACCAGGGATTTGCCTTAACATAAGGCATGTTATCCCTGTTCTGAAACAGCAAAGAAATCCACTCGCAACATTCATTTGCAAAAGATTCAGGAGCCATCTGACACACCATCAGCTCCTATATGGAGACCATGTCTTTCCAAGTCAAGGATCCCAAATTACATGCAGAGATCTCTTCATCTGCTGCTGAAACAGCTACCTATGGGTGAAAAGCGGAACTGTTTTACAGCACAGAGTAGCACTACACAAGAGTTCAGGCTTGGAAGTGAAGAATGCCTGTCTCCATTTGTAACTGTAAATACACAGAATACAATTAGTCGGGCTGGAAACTGGCCTGGACACAAGAGTTTACAGCCAAGCTTACGCAGGAATCTTTAATAAGCACAAATGATCTGTTTTACATATAATCATGCAAGAGCATTTGAGACCAAATCCCCAAAGACTCTTGCAGTGAATCATCCACAGTTATAAACATTTACCAATTCTGAGCTAATCCTTCCAAACTTAAGACAGTCAACTGCAGCCGTCACCAGCTGGTGAGCAACCTGAACACATTCCTTTCCAGGCTTCCTTCTGCCTCCCAAGTACAGGATCTGCTTCTGCTCCCCACGTGCTGGCTCTTCCATTACCGAGAACCACACCAGATGGGAGGTAAAAATAGCAGGGAAGTCTGACATAAGCCAGCTGCACTACTTCCGAGAGAGCTCCTCAAAGGGTTCTCCATCATCTTTGCACAACATAAGAGCCTGAGAGATATCTCTCAAGGAGTTTGAAAGGATGGAGTGAGATTCTTCAGGTAGCCCAGATCTGGTATTCTGAGTCCTTTTTGTCCCACAAAGAGAGAAGGTTCTTGCAGGACAGAGCCCATTTCCAAAGCCCTTTCAGGGAACAAACCAATCTGATCCAGCATTGAGCTGGAGCTCTCCAGTGAGAAGCAGCTCTCACTGGGGTGCCACCGGCTCCAGGTTCCTTCCAAGTTGAGAATATCACAATGGTAGCCTTCCTCCCAACATTCTCCCATCTCTGCTTCCAAGTAAAACTGGAACACAGAGGTGAATGATGCAAAAACTTTAACTAAATCTGTTGCATCTGTTCAAGGATTAAATGTATAAACTACCTAATAAAAGAGTAACAATTGGCGTGGAGGTGGGAAAAATCCTTGGATCACATTAATAGAGCCCTGCAAATCCGCACATATCCACAGATATTTGCATCCGCGCATACAATGCATATATCTGCAGACCAGTTCTTGTGGATGCAGATCAGATACAGATCCACGTACTTTTATCTGCACAGAGCGAGAGCCATGTAAATATGCAGATATCCATGGATATTGCCATTATATGTGCATCCGTGGCTACCACATGGATATCTACAGAACATTGTTTGAGGATGCAGATCGAATGTGTATCCACATACTTGCATCTGCACAGTGCTCTACACATTAAGACTCATTTCTACTATGTAGAACTACTTGTATCACAACAACCACAGTCAATAGGGGCCAAACCCTAAAATACAGAGGTGGGTAAATGGATTCCTCCATCCATCAGCCAGGCTTTCTATCTCCAGCCAAGATTTGCCCAAAATGTTGTTTCCACTACTTCTCTCTCTACTAGGTATAGGTTGTTTGTGCAGAACGCAGAGCTTCTTGAGGGCTGTCCCAAACTGGTGGAGTGAACTCCCCTGGGAACAAGGGCCATCACAAACCTTGCCAACTTCAACTCCAACTGCCAGGTGCTTTCCTCTGATCTTGCCTTCTCTAACACACATTCTAATTTTTAAAATACCTAAACAAAACATTCCACTGCACACATCTCCCCTTGGAGAGAGGATAAGAAAACACACATGGCAGATGCTGGCCATGTTGCTTTAGCAGTACAGAGATGAGAGCAGTATAAAACCTGCATAGAATTCCAGTCAAGCACCACCTATTTTTGGTGCAGTGTTGGCCCCTTATGCACATCTATCAGAGCATCTCCCACCAGGCTGGATTTTCCACCAGTGGGGTGTAAGCTGGCAGAAGTGTCACTTCTGACTGAATCCAGCCTATGGCATACTTCACATTCTCCAGGGTAGAGATATGCTGAACTGAGACACCCTTCATTATGTTTTGGGGGGGGCTTTTAAAAATGGACAACAAATTCTATTTGTGCTACATCATCAAAGGGCCACCCAGTTTAAAGCCCCCATAGGCCACAACACAATACTAATGTACATGAGACCAGAATTTAACCCCATGCTAGAGCTGGTCAAGAAACAATTTTGTTTCCCCAAAACACTTCACTTTCATTTCTGAAAGTTTTCAGGTTTTCATAACAAACCCCCAAATTTCTCCTTTTGTGGCACATGCACACGCACACACACAAACCAGTTTTTCAACTGCCGGAAATTTAATTACATCAGTTTTGGGGGTTTACAACAAAAATAGACTTTTTTGGTGGTTGTTAAAAACACTTTTTGACCAGCTCTGCCCCAGGCTCTTGCGAGGCTCTCTCTCAACAAACATTGCTTTCTTTTCGGTGAATTTTATTTTGCTGGGGGCCCATTCTGCCCTTTCTTCCAAATCAGGTATCCTGGTTGCTGTATATTTTAGCTTTGGAATGTGGGCATGCAAAGCTCCTATTACCCAAGCTTTAATATTTATGTAACCACTGACGTAACACAGCCCAGGAAACCTGAAGAGACTTGGTCTTGCTGGAAGCAGCTCACCTTAGTCACAAGATCGTGTCATGCTAGCCAAACACAAACTTCTTAGCTGGTGCAAATCAGCATGGTCCCACTGAAATCAGTGATGCAATGCACGTTTACACCAGCCACAGATCTGTCAATTAAATTGCAATGCTCTCACTCCCTGAACATGGAGAACAGGTCCTATCCAACAAGGTCCTCACAGCCTACAGCGCTCAGAAGAACTTAGCTCAGGGACTTTTCCTCCATGCTCATTCTTGGCAGAAACATCCAGATTCCCAGTACTTTAGAACTGAGTACTGGAGCTGATTGGACATCACCCCAGATTCCACAGGTATCACTTGGGATTTCATGGCAGCCATGAAGACCAAATTCAGATCTTCCTGGTCCAGAAACATCCGAATGGAGGCTTTCAGCACCCCATAGGAGGTTCTCTGTACCAAACTGAATCATGCCCCTTTATGAGGAGGAGATAAGAAATCTTCCTGAAGAGGGCTGTTAGTCATTAACACTGCAGTTAGTTTAATGTGTCTATTTTAACAGATCTTTTCATTTCAACTGTAAGCTCTTTGGCAGAAGGGCGTTTGTTCTCCTCTTTGTAAAATAACCGGCACACTGTTGCCACTGTCTAAATAACAAAAGCAGCATGCAAATAGCTCCTCAGGTGCACAATGACTGGCTGAGTCATGCCCCATGTATCATGGTTCCAGAGTCTGAAAAAAGTCAATGGGCCAACACGACCATTAATGTAACTCCAGTGATTTGAAGAGGTTTCCACCAGCTTTGGATTTGGCCTGTGAAGTATTATAGTTTAAGCTTTTTAAAAGCTTTTACTTGTGTTTCTTAATTAAAGAGGGCAGACAGATGCTTTCCATACTCGATCTTAACAGAACCAGATTATTCCTGTTAAAACCTATCTCTTGCAAATATGAAATCCAATTCCACCACCTTTTCTCTTGTACTTGACTGGGAATGACTCCACTGAATTCAGTGGGATGCCTACTTGTGTGTAATGGTACCTGACTTTGCACCCACTGTATGCAAAACATAATACAGAGAGGAAATGTGGCAAGAGGAAATACAGACCTTAGAGTCTCAACCATTATTGACAATTTTTGTGCTTACAATGAGATCATCAAAAGCCTTTGAAACCTGTGTCTCCAAGAAGCACACTAGTAACACTATGTTTAATTTGCAGGAAGGATTTTCTTCCCATATACTTATTTATTTACCCATTTCCCTGACAAATCCAAGAGCATCAGAGATATTAATCTGTTAACAAGCTTTACAAGACAAGGACGTATTCCTCTTTTCCAGATGTGGAACTAAGGCACAGAGAGACTATGTAAACACAGAAGAGAACCTCTAATAGACAGAAAATGATCTTGCCCTTGAGTCCACTAACATCACCATCATTCTTCCTTCAATCTGGGCTTTCAGGAGTTTATACCATTTGGAGAAAAACATTATTCTTTGGACTGAAGTGTCTTATTCTCAGCTTAATGGAGGTTTCTGTTTTTTAAATCTGGTACAATTCTATTTGGCAGTATCTGAGTGAGCGGATCATGGGGGGCAGCAGAGAAATGGTGTCGTTAATTGTCTGGGAAACTGCTCAAGAGCTTTTCTGTGCTTGGATAACCCATGAACAGTTTGGATTTAGATGGTTGGGGTTGGCAGGTACATCCTGTGCAATGGGGACCGTGCGCCATGCCAAGTCTGAATAGAAATTGGCTTAGAAATAAAACGTGAACTATAATCCTGTACCTGGGGTGTTGAGGCTTAATTAGTGCTCATAACGAGCTCTGAGCTTGTCAGGAGAAAAGTGCTGCGTAAATGCAAAAGGATTTATTGTTACAAAGTTATGAACCAGTCAAATAGCTTCATACACAGTGCCCAGTTCTCTTCCTGTTCAACAAGCCAATTCTGTTCCCATTGAGTTCAGTGAGTGCTTAGCTATTGACTGCAGTGAGAACAGGGCTGAACCATCTATGTGCATCCAGGAGCAGTTCTCATCCCTTCTCAGCAGCCCTAGAAGAACCTGGCTCCAGTGGAATCAACCTGGATCCAGTTGAACCAGCATGCACTAACAATCAGGCTAAGGGAAGCCCACATTGGGAGATTATGGCTCCAGCTGGTCATGAGGTGGGATTTTCTACAGCAATGGTTTACAAACCACGGATCAGGACCCAGTAATGGACCAGAGACTCTCAGGTATTGCATCATGGCGCCCCCCTGCTGTTGTCACTGAAAGACTGGAATGCATTGCTCAAAGATGTAATTGTTAGGTTGCCGGCATAAATGATTTTTGTCAACCAGGTCCTGAGAAAAAAAAGTTTGAAAACCACAGTTCTACAGCACTCAGAGTTGCCTGAACTTGACCTCAATGGAAGCAGAGTTATGACAACACTGAGCACCTTTGAAACCTGAACCAATGCCCTGCAGGGGTCTCAGTGCACAGAAAAGTTTGGGGATGAGAAAGTGGCACCAAAGGGAAGAGGAAAGAGACAATGCACACAGATCTGCGACCTTGATCACCTCACGGTGACAGAATTGTAGCTGCAGGGATTATTCCAGTTACCCAGCTAGAATGCAATGACCATGAGATGACTGTGTCTCTGCTTCAGTCCCCAGGAAAGTACTACTTTTCCCAAAGCAAACCTTGCACCAGGGGCATCCAGATTAAATAGGCGGGCAGCTGCATGTAGGTCTCTGACATCAGACTCCAGCAATTGTTCCCTTGCAAAAGCCCCCATAATCTAAACCTACTCTAAGTCACCAGTAACAGCAGAGCAGAGTCAGCTACATCCTCAACACCTCCTGTTTCCAGGTGTGTGAGCTTTGGGGTGGCGCTTGCATCCCCAATGGTACAAATGTGACTGGAGGCACTGGGCAGTCCAGCAGACAGGCCGCTGGACCTGTTGGGTCCGTTCTGATGCCTTCGTAAAAGGGAGGGCTGGAGACTCCCTTGTGTTCAGTGAAATGCACAACCTCTACCTCAGTTATTCCACTGGGCTTAATGGCACAGAACCAGTAGAGAGGGTCAATGTTGTTGTTGCTACACTTGCAAATCTCATCCACAACATCAATCAGACATTCATTTGGTTTGCATTTCACAGCCCTAGAGCTCACATTTACCCGGGCAGTATTTTTAACTTTTGAAAATAAGCCTTATTTGAAGTATTCCAGTCACCTCTGCTATACAGACAGAGCTACAGTGACTGGTTTAAAACAGAAATGGTCTCAGAGCAGCACAGCCCACAGAGACCAGCTATGGATTTTAAGTAAAGCCTTGCATGTGCTTGGGAACAGCTCAAACTGTGCAAGCTCTTATAGTGTCCTTGTCTGCAATCTGGGGCCAGTACAGCTGCACACGTGCTGTACATCAGTGGTTGAGTGAGTCTACTCCCAAGTGTGGATGAGGCCTAAGGGTTCTGAAAATGGCAAACTGAGGAGAATTAAGTGTTCAGTTAATTTTGTGGCAGTTGAACACTGAATAGGAAGGGGACCTGGGGTGAAGCAACAGAGCAGGACCACCTGCCAGGAGAAGCCATGGGGGCAGGCACATTAGACATGTGAATCAGCAAAGTTAAAGATCAAACAGACTGACTGGGCCTCCCAATCCAGCTCCTTGTATCCATCTTAATGATAAGTCTGGTCCTGGGGATTTTATCTTTCTTTGAGTGTACATCACAACACAACTTTAACTACAGAATTGCCACCACTGCAGTGAAAAATGGCTGAGGCAGTGGCCAGGGTCAGACATCCCAGCAAAGCCCCCATATATTATATGAGAGAGAGAGAGCGTACACCTATATGATGACAAATATAGTCAACAACAAAAAAGCATTTGTCAATGGTAATCATGAGGAAGCTAGAAACTGTTATGACTCAGTGTTAATACCACAGTATTAATACCAATATTAAGAAGCTCACCAAATTGCTCATGCTACCGATTTTGCTGCAGACCAGACGTGAGTCAACATTGCACTGCTCACAATGTCAATTATTACAGGAAAAACCCTACATTTAAAGAATGTTGAGGTTAAGACCTTTAACTGCATGCTTACATACTGCCGTGTCCACAGAACCTGTCTCTTTCTAATCATGAAAATGGATGGCGATCTAGAGATGAATCAGGAGTGTGTAGTAAAGGAGTCTGTTTGCTGTAAGACCCTTCAACCACCTGATGCAGAAGGTGGCAGGTGTCTAGTCTATATGAGAGGGGATGGCAGGAAGAGAAAAGGTGATCTCACACTTAAAGAACTTTCATGAAACACTTGTCTCTACAACAAAGTTGAGTCCGATGTGATTCTGGACATGTCATTTAATACAAATTGTGTTACTCATTTTCTGAATGCCCAGAGTAAGACACCTGAAGCCTGATTTGCAGAAGTGCTGAGAGCTCACAACTCTCAGTGGGAGTTGTCCATATATAAAATGTTAATGTATTAAAAAAGGTTGGCCCTAGGTATCTCAAGTTAGGCACACAAGTGGAAACTTAATTATTTGGGCTTTAATTTCTCCATGCTTCGGTTCCCCCACTCTAAAATAGGTATAGCAACCCCTATCTTACAGGAGCACTGTGAAAATAATTCATTAAAGTTTGTGAAGCACTTAGATGAGTGGCGAGCATCATAGAAAAGCCCCCAGTTCTGCATTTTGTTACTGGGCTTACATGGTGTGCAATAAACAAGGCCTGAGGCAAAACACTGAACAATGAGAATAAAAAGAAATACTGAACAGCTGCTCATTAAGTGAAGACAGTTCAGTCTGTGCACTGAAGGAGGGCAGGATCCTATGACCACCTAAGTGCAAGTTCCAAAGGGGTCACCATGTTACTCTAGTCCAGCCAAACATGCAAGGAGTCCTGTGGCACTTACAGACTAACAAATTTATTTATTGCATGAGCTTCAAAGCCGGGTGGGATTTTTCCCCATGAAAAAAATCGAAGTGGGATTTTTTTCCCATGAAAGCTCATGTGACAAATAAAGTTGTTAGTCTTTAAGTGCCACAAGACTCCTTACTTGTATCACATAAGTACGCTGTATCATAAGGCAGTGTTTCTCAACCACTGTGTCGGGACACATTACTGTATTGTCACACAGCGTTAAGTGTGTCACAGCCAGCCAGGGAGATGGCTGGATTCGGCATGGGGGAGGTGATCTGGTGAGCCTGTAGGGTCACGACCCACCACCAAGCATGTTGTGACCCACAAAAGGTTGAGAACCACTGTCATAAGGCATACGCACAAGGAAGCGAAATGAAGGTTTCACAGTTAAGGCTACCTTAACTCAGGCACACACTAACTTTTGACTATTTGACTTTGCAACCTTAGCTTTCCTGTCAGGTAATGGGTTGGGATGTAATACATACATATAAGCAGCAAGTACACAATAATGCTGCTCTTCAGTACACAAAGTAAAGAAAAATATGGTAGCCACATAAATGTTGGGAGAAGTATATTTAATTTTTTAGGGAATCCATGTCAGAGCCATGCTGGAATTTGGCCAAGTCACCACATTCATCATCCCTACAAGTCACTCTCTCACTTTTCTGGAGCCATCCCTGATCTTAAATTCAAAAAACAATTTGCTGATCTCTGCAGCAATACACCATAGAAAATTTCTCCTGCTAATAGCTCTCTCATTCGTACTGCAATCGCTAGTCCAGCTGTGTTTAGTGCCTTGCTAAATATTTATCAAGTCCAATAGCATAGACTCTCCGCTGTGACCTACTCATAACTTTTAACCTTTCTTTGTTTGCCCTGGAGAAATGCATCTGTCGACACAAGAATTTGACTGACTCAGAAACTGTCAGCTTCAAGCTTTCTGCACTCTAAGCCACATCCTTTTCCAGCCTTCCCATTCCTGCAGCCAAGCAGGAATATAGGAATTGCCAAGCAAGTCCCTCTAATTATAAGTCTCTACTGGTGAACAATGCTTTGGAAAAAATAAAGCCTGTTGCAGCCACACGGTCTTGTTGATTCTCATAAACAAAGGGAGCCCTGGCCAATGCTTTGATGACCTGAAGATGCTCAAAGGAGGAATGCAGGAGAGTTACAAAAGTGATTGCTCTCCTGTTCTAAGAAAAGTACAGGATAAAAATCTACAGATGCTTGCAGTTTATCTGTTATCCTCTCTGGACTGGTGGTCACACAGATTCAAGGGTGCTTCCTCAATATGGAGAACCCTGATTGCACCCACATGTGAACCTCAGCTTGCCTCCTCAACCATTTTTGTTTCCACTAGCCTGGCTTTCCTGCATCCTCCAAGTGAAGAGTAAGTTCACCCCAGAGCTACTTCCCTTCCTGGAAGAGGCAGGCAGCCAACTGGCTCTAGAGAACTCCTATTTCTTCAGTGCTAGACAGCTGGGAGTTTACACTTGGTGTAAATGTATTTGTTTAAGGATTGACATTCCTGGGAAATTCTCCATGCCAAATTCCTTTCTCGCCCTTCTTGTACTGCAGATTTAGCAGCATTTTTATTTTTGCAAGAGCTTTTCAGTTTTGGGGGTTCATTTGCCTACCCACCAGCTGAATAATGCTGCTGGAAACAGGCTTTCCCAAGCAATTCCACACACATGGCTGGGTTTGCCAACTGCACTGCATTTCAAAAACAGGGTATGAGTGTTCTCATTCCCAAATTCCACTGCACTAAAGCTGGGGCACATTCCCACTCCCTTCACACCACTTGGCGGCATAAAGGGACTGGAAGTCAGGTAACTCAGCCCACCCAGAAATACCTTGGGTACATGTGAGTTGCAGCCTAGAGAGCTTATGGGGCCCTAAGCAATCCTCACTTGAAAATCATGGCATAGGTGGATACCATGGGCAGTCCTGTGAAGGAAGAGGGTGTTGTCAGACCCTGCACTGCTGCCATTCTGGACTGACAGAGGGCTCTATGGGAAGCCGGGACAGAAGGTGTAAATGGAACTTCTCCCGCTTGCCTCAGGGGCCAGTCTGCTCCTGGCAACATCCAAAAGCCTAGAAGCAAATAAGTGGCACACTTTAGCTTTGCTTCTCTCCCTGGCTTGCATTGCTCAGAAAGCAAGGCTACAGCTTATGCCTAAGCATCAATATAATCTTCTTTGGCCTGGAACTCTGTGGCTCAGGGCCTGTGAGGAATAGGGAAGGGAAAAGCAAAAGCACGAAGGAGGAAAGATTTAGCAGCCAACAAACAACTTGAAGTCCTGGTCAGCAGCTCCTTTGCCTCCTCCATGTTAGTACTATGATTATATGATTCTATGAATAGAAATCTGTAGTGTTGAGCCAGGGGCGTTGCTGGTGCTGGATTTACGGTGCTTGAGCCCCAAGTCCCAGCACCAGAGCCCCAGGTCCGTTGCAGCGCGGCTGCAGTGGCCACATGCGCACAGCACTCAAGCCCCAAGTCCCAGGGCCCGAGCCCCAGGTCTTTTCCCGGACCAGGGACGCTCCTGTGTTGAGCCATTTCTTATCCACTCTTTCCAATCTCCTACCTCAGGGGTCAGCAACCCAAAAGATAAGATGAGCCATTTTGTAAAATTCCTTCAATAACCAAGTGTTTTGAGAGCCGCAATGGATGTAGCCTCCTGGTATGGGCTTCAGGGAGCTTGGCCAGGGTGCCTATCACAGAGTCCCCTGGCAAAGGGAGCTCAGAAACAGGAGCGGGGTCCCTGGTGGTGGGGATCCTGAAGCCTGGTGTGGGCTACCTACAGGATCCCCCAAGCAGCGCGGGGGGTGGGGTAGGGAACAGATCTGCAAGGGGGTAGCCAAAGAGCTGCATATGGCTCCAGAGCTGCAGGTTGCAGACCCCTGTGCCCATCTGGCTCCCTCCTCATGTAGATAGCAAAGGCCACCAAGCCAACACAGGCCGCAGAACAAAGTCCAGCAAAAGCAGCAGGTAAAGGGATGAAGAATCAAGCTACCCCGCCTCCAAGTGCTCTGTCCAATCCACAAGTCTTCTTGGCAGGACAATTAAAGATTCCCAGCTCTCATTGTCTGTGTGGCACAGGTGAAGTAGGAGGGAGGTATACCTGCTAGAGCAGTTCAGAAAACACTAATCAGAACAGAATGTGGATGAAAAATGGGGGACGGGTGGACTTTCTCAGTCACGTGCATGACATCCCCTCACACCATTCCTCCCACTTCCTCCTCCCTCACACACACATTCACAGCCCATTTGCTGACCAGCAGCCTTACTTCAATGGGGGATGGAGACACAAGACTGGACTCCCAACTATGCCTTGTCGGTTGTACAGCTTGGAGCAAATCTCCCAGGGGAAACTTCTGACTGTGCCTCATCATAAGCCGGCAGCATCATCCATGCAATTGTGTTTATACTGTACAGCACTAGGCCTTGAATGAAGAATCTAGTGCTACAGGAATGTGAATATACTATTTACTATTAGTCATGCTAATAGAGCTCCTTTGACACATGCAATTATTTCTAGTACAATAACAACCCTTCACACTTATAAAAAGTGTTCTATGTTCAACATGCATTACAAGCACTAATCATTTAAACCCCCCACTCCTGCTGCAAACCCCTGCGCTAGGGCAGTTTTATTAATATTGGACTCAGATGAGTCTGAGCCAAATACACCCAGATTTTGGCAGTGGGATGACTGGATCTAAATTTCATAGCTAGATCCCATTCTCCCTACCACCACAGACCCATAATTTTAAGAAATCTCATATCTCACAGCACCACCACACTTCTATTTTACAGAGGAGGAAGCTGGGATACAGAGACATGAATGGACTTGTCCTAGGGCCCTATGTTGAGGCAATAGCCAGGGCAGGATTCGAACTCAGGGATCTAACCATTAAACCAGTGTTTTTCAACCAATGTTCATAGATCACCACACTATGTCTGAGGAAAACCAGCGTTCCTTAGACATAGTGCACATGTTCTAAGAGCCACCCAGACCCCTCCGTCAGGAGGTCTTACTGAGAAGAGGGAAGGAGCAATTTAGTGCCCCAGCTGAAGTAAAGCTTCCAGGCATGCGGTGCAGATGTTGACACATACCTGGAAGCTTTGCTGCGACTGAGGCATTTTAAATCTCTCACCACCTTTACCAGCTTTTTCAAAAATGTTTTCATCAGGTGTTCTGCCTAAAGTAATTAATACTTTTAGGTGTTCCTGGCCCACTAAAGGTTGAGAAATACTGCACTAGACTACATACAGAAAGGATGGTCATAAGGCCGAGGGCAATGCCTGAAACTCCAGGACACAAGGGTTCAATTAGAATGCTATCAAACCATTATTTGCAAATTAAACCTTGAGAGATTTGCTAGCTTCTTGCTCTTCATTCATCTTGGAAAATGAAACCTGACAAGTCAGCACCAGTTTATGCAGTATGTTCCCATAGCCACATCAGCTTCACACGACGTAGCCTCAGGAATAATTTCAACCACGTCTGTGATTTACGCCAGCTTGAGTTGGAGGAAAAAAGATGGTTCCATGTTTATAGTCCTACCTGGGACCCAGCAGGCCAACAATCAACCCCTGACTCTGCCACAGACTTCCTCTGTGATCCTGAGCAAGTCTCTTACTCTTTCTGTGCTCAGTTACCCACCCCTAATGCAGGAAGAACAGCACTTCTCTCTCACACACAGCAATATTGTGAGGTGCTCAGATTCTACAGTAATGGGGATCATGTAAGTGCCTTGGAGAGATGTGCATTCTCAGGGCAAGATGCTCATCTCCTTGCTTTTCAAGGGACTTCAAGCTTCCAAAAGTGTTATTGGAACAAGGGAGAAGGGGAAAAAAAGAGGAAAAACAAGTTGAGACCATCTGCAGGCATGAAGAAAGCGAGAGACCCAACCACAAAAACCAAGCACCAACAGCATCTCTGAATTACGTTATATTTGGCTTCAGCCTCTTTCTGCTGATAGTTAAGCAAGCCAGCCATTTCTCTGAGGACAGCAGAGCTTTTGAGTTCCCTACACCAGTTGTATGGTTCAAAGATAGCCCCACCTGTCCAAGTTCTGAGGATGACTGCTGCCTGAACAGCCAACCTTCACAAAGCCAGAACAAACTGCAAAGCCAAAGCCTCCCTGCTCTCCTCTCATGATTGCTGCATGCAGAGAAGGAGCTGAGTGCTGGACCCAGCCAGACAGGGGAGGATATCAGGCTTCAGATATCAGGATAGGTTAATCACAGGCTGAGGGGAAAAAATTTCACCCAGACTTGCAACTGTTTTTAACCAGTCCTGGTCCAAATTCTGTTCTTTCACTGGAATCAGAAGGGCTAAGGAAAAGGGATAGAAGAGAATTTGGCCGTCTCTAGCTCCTGATGGCCCTGAACTACCGTGCCACTGCACAGAGAACTAGCTAGGGGTGAGATCTCATGCTCCCAACAGCCACTGAACCCCACCTGAAGTCCTGAGACAGCTATTAAGTTCTGCCATTACTCTGCCTCCTGCCATTTTCAGTGGGATAACTGGCCTGAATTTAGCCCACAGTGTGATGTCCTGGATGCTCCCTGAAGCCATGTTATGCATTATACTGCAGAGACTATCAATAATCAGCTACATCTCCCTCATGTTCTGCCCAGTCCCAATTTCACCCAAAGGTTAGGGTGAGCAAGAGACTGTAGTGACCTCTGTCAGAGTTTCTCAGGCACAGTTTCAATGAATATGCCATCTGACTGCAAAACAAGACAGTTCTCTGGGCCATTTCCCTGCGACCCCAGCACCTTCACAAATGTTTTACCTTCACCAGAGGGTTGAAGTCTTTTGCTCAATCACAACAGTCAACCAGGCCAGGCTGGGTCTCTTGCTCCCTCCACTTCCCGCCAGCCACCATCTTGGGCTCAGTCCCAGCAACTAGCCAGGAGCTCCACTTGCTTCACAGGTCCCTGCCAGCGACTGATCTGTCCATGATCCTGCTGCTTCTTCAGCCACAAATAAGATCCTCACTCCTCCAGCTCCAGGCAGCAAATGACTGCCCGTAACTACTGCAGCTACTTTTCTATAGTTCTGTAGTCCTCTGATTAGCTGCTTTCCATTCAGCTTCTCTAGTCCTCTTGGATGACTTCTCTACTGTTTCTTTCTGGGATAGCATGTGGTAGGACCCTGAGGCCTCCAGCAAAGGGCCTCAGGGCCTAGTCCACACTGTCACACTACCCAGATTTGTTTATATTTTAAAAAAAAAGTACAGGTTAAAATTATATGGGTCCAGTATCAATCTTGATAGCACCAAGAAGTGGTGTCTAAAATCCTGTTACACAGCATCTTCCAAAGCAGCTACACCAAGCGAGGCACAAAAATGAGAGGTAATCAGTTCCTAACTGCACATAAAGCAAAGAGAGAGAAGAGAGAACATGTCACCTCTTTGGTGTAGTCAACCATGGTCCGAGCACCCACTTTGCTCCCAGATGAAATGAAAGCAAAACTGGCTTCCTCACCTCAACCAGCGTTGCATTTAGGGAGGCAGTGTTGTTTTTAAGCAATAAGAGACGTTAGCCAAGGTTCACTAGAGTGTTCAGAAAACCACGAACCACCACCCACAACCGTTATTTTTTTTTTTAAAGGTGTTTCTTCCTTCCCCCAGAAGCCAGATAACGAAGGATAAAGTCTGATCTTCATCTCCCGGTGCGAGTCTGGAGTCCCTCCATTGAAGACAAACAGATTATATTGGGTGAGCAAGATCAGAATCTGGCCCGTATCATCCTGTGATGCTGCCCTTTGACCAGGCTGTTTTGTACTTGTTCTCTGCCTATTAACTGGTTGTTTTCTCAGCAGGGCTTTGGCAATCTGACGCTTAGTGGTTGGAAGTAACAGGTAGCACCAGTGATTGGGTGGGAGATGGAAGTATGAATTGTCTCTACCTAAGATACTTACAAGGCCCCCATTACTGAAGAATCTGTACACCTCACAAGCTGTGAGCATATTTATCCTCACTACAACCCAGCAAGGCAAGACAGTGCTGTTATTTCTATTTCACAAATGGGGAACTCGGGCACGCAGAGACTAATTGACCCAGTCAAGGTCATCTGAAAAGCCTGCAGGGAGGAAAGGACTTGAGCTCAGGTCTTCCAAGTTCTAGACTAGTGATCTAACCACCGGACCATCCTTCCTTCCTACAACAGCCATGCGGAAGTCTCCCTACCAGCTGGAGATAAACCTGCTTGACTCCTCTGTAATCAAGTCTGAAAACTAGGCAAGCCTGACCTGATTTGAGGTTTTGTTACTAAGACCAAGCTTATGCTAGGTGCACCAAGAACTTGGCAAAGTTCAGATCAAATCTGGGCTGCCTTTCAGCATTAAAGAGGACAAATCCATGAGAGCAGAACCAGGAGGAAAGGGTTACCTAAAGCCCACCAAAAATGTACTGTCATGGTTCAACTAGCTGTGCTTAGACACTACTTGTCACAAGGACATCCTGCTCTGTGCCACGTACATATCTAGTCAGGTGTATTACCCCAGCCTCACTATCTTCTCAATATTTCACTGAAGAGACTCATGTTTGATCCTGGCTGAACAGTAAGAACAAGTTATTTATCATAGGAGTGGACAAAACTGGCTTACAGATAGGCACCATCAATTTTACTTTTGGTCACCAGAGGATGCTTCTCTAGGCAACGGGCTACTAAAACTGGTCACCATGGTGACCTGTGCAAGAGATTGGATATTGGTTATGTAATGTGTAGGATATTCAGAATTGTTGAAGTTAAACTTGTCATCCGAGGTGAGGCAGCATCTCAGAGCCAACTCAATTGACACTGAAACCAATGGATATATGAAGAGAGACTCAATGTTTATTATGGGGGGAGGTTCAAAGATTTACACATTGCAACATTCCCCTCATGCAGTCTGGACTCGTGTGCTTCTGTGCCACCCCAATTCTCCACTCCAGCATCCCAACTTATCCCACCTTGCTGTGTGAACCCTCACTGCTGGGGCAGCTCATGCCCAGCCTCCCTCATGTAATCAGTCCCTAAACCAATGGAAGAGAGATCTCATTAGCCACTCATGGAATAGTCCTCCAATAAATACTCCCAATCCCAGATGCAGCCCTGGGAACTACCATCTTGCAATGTTCAGTGCACCCCCACCACACCTGGGAAGCTCATTTACACCCAATTTAACAAAGAAATTGACAGGCACCAGCTTTTGCTCTCAGTGAGGCCTTTGCGCACACTTATGCAACACAGCATGCTTCAGACAGAACAAACATGAATTTATGGACTACAGTGAGATTTTAAGTGATTATAAGTCAAAATACTATAAAATCAAATAATCATTCAGGAAGAGAGAGAATCACAATCAAATTAAAGGAAAGCTTGCATTCTAAACTAACATCTTTACTCCAGTCTATGTCCAGATTACCCACAGGTTTGGGTGCTGCTGATTTTGCAGCCAGGTTCTTCCTCCCCGATGATAGATTACCAGTCCCTAGTGCTGCACAGAAGATGGAACCTGGAGGAGAGTCATTGACCAGGGGTGCTTCTTTGTTTCAACCAGTTCCCTCGACAACCCCTGGGGTCCTGTGATTGTCCATGTCCAACAACAGGCATGATTCCTTCCCCTTGAGCCACAAAGACTCACAGGTGATTAGGTTAGTCTACCATTCCCGTACACAAGCCTCCACTGGGTGTTGAAACACAGCTTTGTTTGTCTGCAACTGCTCAAGCCATGTGAGACACATCTGGAGACATGACCTGCCAGAATTTTATATCTGTACACATGTATGACACAGGAAACATGGTACCATAACAGTAAAGTGGAGTGTGTCATGAGCATTCCAGAAACACCTTAGCTGACATACTTAGCTTTAGACCATACACCAGTGTTTCCCAACCTTTTCTCTGCCATGGCACACCTTGAGACCTTCAAATTTTTCAAGGCACACCACCATTAAAAAAAACCTCATGAATATTCAAATTAACTTACATTACTTATGAATATTCATGAACCATGGCACAGTGTTTCAGAAATGCTGCTATGTGGAGTAGTAGGGGTAGCTGAGCGGGGGGGGGGGCAAAACAGGAGGTCAGAAGTCATGTGCAGTGGCAGTAGTGAGTGTGCGGAGCAGAGAAGGGCAGGGGTGGCAGAAGAGGACAAGGGCAGCCATGTGGGGAACAGCACAAGGGTGGCAAGAGAGGAAGGGAGAACAAGCGTGGCTTTGTGGCCGGGCAGGGGAGCACGGCACAGCACCCATTTCCCCCTTCACCACAGTGGCTCCCTGCCACCCAGGACAAATCCTCACCCCACTGCTGCTCCCCCCCCCCAATTCCAGTGGGTCCTGTCCTCCCCTCCCCCAGCCCCCTGCTACCTGTGATGGACCCTCCAGCCCCCACCTACACACACACAGTCACCCCACCCCCCACCTACACACACCCCCAAATCAACCAGCCACCCCCCCGCTACACATCCACCACACACACACACACACACACACCCTGCCCCACACAACCCCAGCAACACCCCCCTCCCCAAGCCTTTACCTAGACTGTTTGCAGGTGGACGGACACAAGCTGCTCCACCCTGCAGGGGCAGATTCAAACACTCCCCGCCTCCCCCAGCTCTCTGCTGGCTGGGCTTAAGGTGGAGCCAGGTTTAAGGTGGAGCCACCTGAATGGTGCACGTTTGGGTCGCTCCTGCTATTTTTAGGGGAACCCCTGGAACTCCACATTCTAGTGCCTTCCTCTATTTTTAGGGGGCCAGAATGCTGCCTGCCTAAACATAGGGAGCCCCGGAACTGTGTTCCGCTGCCTTCCCCCTTACTTTAACCTCTGCCTTTTCCCAGCCCTGCACAGCCCAGGTGGCTGGGCTGAGCAGAGAGGGAACTTTAACTCCAGCTCTCAGGCATGCTCATGGCACACTCTGGCTGTTCCTGCAGCACACCAGTGTGCCCTGGCACACTGGTTGGGAACCACTGTCATACACAGTTAAACTGTAAGGGTGAACCTGAATGATACACAGATCACACCACAAAAGTGTCTGTGGGGTGTATCATGTCACACAGATATAACTGAATCACAAGTAAAGTTTCCGAACAGGAACCCCCTGCCCCCTGCCCCCAAAAGGTAACAGACAATAGTTGGTAACTGCTGAAGAGATCAAAGAAAAGGATCATTACCAAGAGAAAGCCTAACAGCAGGGGCATCTCATGAGATTTCTCACTGGACAAATGCTGAACTGGATGAGAAATAACTAGTTACTTTCCTGTCTAATAAGGCCATAAGTATAGTCTATGGATTACATTTTATGTATTTTTTTTTCACTTCACATTTTTTTCCATGTGCAAGCTCACATTTTGAAACCCATACACTTGCTTTTATTTGAATGTCCCAGGTTCTGCAGCAATGATTTCAATTTAGTTTTACTACAGACACATCTAAGTGAGTGCTAAAGGCCAGAGCAAACGGGGACACGCCGCTTCCACAGAAGCAGACAATCGGCAGACAGTGTGGGTGTTCACAAGATAAGGAACTGGGCACATAAGGGTAACAAAGTGGGGTGTGTAAATGGCCAGCCTGCCTGGGGAGAAAGGTGGAAGCCTGAAGTGGTGTGCTTGTATTGACAACAGACTGAAGGGGGTTTCCCTCTGATCCACAGGCACTGCAGTGGGTAGTAGTGATTCACTCCAGACATCTCAGGTACCCTGAAAACACTTGCAGCCTCCTACCCCTGTATGTGCTGAGAAAATTGTCAAACATTTTTACTTTCTATGCAACTGTCAGACTAAATTCAGCACTGCCCCACTAACCCCTGGTGTAGACAGTGCAGCAGGAAAGCCTCCCCTAATGACTCAGCTACCGCCTTTTGGTGAGAGGGATTAACTACAGCAATGGGCAAGATCTCTCCTGTTGACTTAGAGCATCTTCTTTAAAGCGCTACAGCAGCACAGTTGCATTGGGGCAGCTGTGCCAACCAGGGCCAACTCAAGAGGTTGTGGTGCCGAGTCAACTTTTCCTTTTTTGCCCCCGTTGCCGACTCTGCACCTGGAGCACTCTTGTGGGGGCTGGAGGGGTGGGGCTGGGCTGGCAGTCACATGGTGGTCATTGAAGTCACATGGCCCCCCCACATGTCTCCATTACAAACCACTTTCAAATTTTTGTGCCAGTGCCCCTAAGCTTTGGCACTCCAAGACTGTGCCAAGCTCGCTTCCCCTGTAAGCTGGCCCTGATGCCAACCCTACATTTTAAGTATAGAAGTGTCCCTGCCTTTTGCCTGTGTCTCTGTGTTCTTGTCTTTCTCCCATTTGCATGCGTTCTCTCACACCCATTAGGCCCAGAAGACTTCCCACTCACCCACAGGCTGCTAGTCTCTGGGCAGATTCTGTTAGGCTTTATTTTTAGGTGTGGTTGCTTAGGTGTTTCTTCCTAGTACCTTAAGTGAAAAATGTATTCACAAATCAGCTTGAACAAGGTTTTAACTTAACCCACAACATGGTTTAACTCAGCTTGTAACAACAAAATGTAAGTACTGGCCAAAGGAGCAACATATCAGTTTTCTCTTGGTCTTACCTGTGTCAAATATATGGACTGAATTAAAAGAAAAGAACTCAACACAAAAGGGTCTGAGGTATATTTAGCACTAGGATTAACATTTTTAATTTTTATCTTCCATTGAAAAATCATTGCGGTATGAGCTTTACACTGCAAAGCATCATTGCCATCCAGTGATGTCGACTGAGACCTAGACATACAGGGAGATGCTCTGAAGAACAAATGTTCAAAACAAGGATCCTGCCTGGCATCTGCGAGACAGTGTGTTCACCTCTTCCTGCATATACGTGCATACAAGTACTCAGTGTGTACACACAAATGCAGGCAACACAAGTTACTTCCACAGGTATGATTTAGGACCCCAGTTCTTCCAATCTGGCACTGAAAATCCAGCCATCGCACTAGACAGGATGAGAGACACAATTCAAGCAGGCATCCAGTTACAACAAAGAACAAATGATTCATTTGAGATCCCTTTTCCTTCACAATCATGACCTGGGGCCACAGTAGCACTATGGCCACTTTTTGCCAGTCTGCCAACACAAAGGTGCCATAAACTTGGTGGCTCTTGGCAGTAGACGGGATGCAAATCCCCTGGTAACTTAAGGTCACTAGTCACCAAACTTGCTCTTAACGCATCATCTTAAACTTGTTCTTCTGCCCCCACTACAGGAGACACAGATGGAGAAAGGCACATGATGATCCAGATCTGCTGGAATCCTGCCAATGGGCAGTTGGGCATAAAACAGAACTGCTTTGCTGTTCAGTTCTCCTGCAGAAGGATGGTGACCAAAAGCAGACTCACAAGGGAGGAGGAGTTAAAAAAAGAGGTCCTTATAGGAATGAAACATACTTCAAGAAAAGAAATAATAATTCTGCAACACAACAGTAGAGGGGCCTGCAAAAAAGATGCAATAACTTTTACACCTTACAAAGCAGTGTTTACCACAGTACATGTTCAAAGTGGCAATTAAGGTCAATATGGACCAACTAATAAAACTGATTTACTCCACAGATGACCATGTCTTGGTGCCTCTAAGGATGCAACTATCTAGGATAAACAAGCAATGAGTCTGGTGGCATTTTTAAAGATTAACAAATTTAATTATTGCATGAGCTTTTCTGGGAGAAAATCCCAATCAGACACATGAAGATAGACAACTTACAGGATGGGACCAAAATAAATGCAGGGAAGTGTAAGTTATAGGATCTGGTCAGACAGTAACAGCAAGTCAAAGCAGTAGTTAGGATTCAAACAGTGGAGTACAGCAATTAGCGGGGTGGGGGAATAAGGAAAGCATAATTATCTGTTGTAATGGGAAAAGAACCCATAGTCTTTATTCAGCCCTGATGTCAGAATGAAATTTGCATCTGAATTCCAATTCTACAGTTTCTCTTTGAAGCTTCGATTTGTTATCCATTTGTTTGAGCACAGCTATTAACAAATCACCAATGGAGTAAGCAGGGAGACTGAAGTGTTCACCTATTGTTTTTTAAATGTTGTTTCTTGCATCAAATTTGTGTCCATTTATTCTTTTGCACAGAGACTGTCCTCTTTGTCCAATGTATGGGGCAGGGGCATTTCTGGCACATGATGGCATAAATCATGTGATAAATAAATGTGTTAGTCTTTAAAAGTGCCACCAGACTCCTTGGTTTTTTTTCTGGACTAGACTAACACAGCTACCTATCTGGAACCATGCTTGGATTCTCCCACCCGTGCTCGGAGTGGCCTGGCACTTAATTTGGTGATAGTGTCTCCCACACTGGCCTCATCAGCACTGATTTCCTGCCATGACGATTTGACGAAAGCAACTTTGCTTTTAGAGCATTAACGAAACAAACCTCGGCTCCTCGCTTCTGGGACAGTTCGGTAACAGCCATCCCTAAAAGTAGTATGGACTGGAATCCATGCTTAATGCACAAGTAAAACTCCCACCGACTTCAGCAGCAGCTTTGCCCCCATCATAGAACACAATCAGGTCCTATGTGGATTTTTCTTCTTGTCATTTCAAAACAGAAAACTGCTCCAGGCAGATATCTGACATGTTAAGTTTTGACAACCTGATAGGGTTCTGTATCTGTCACAAGAATCCATGAAGGCAGAGGTTTACAATGAGAATTGCATCTGGCAGACACTTAGCTCCCTTTAAACCACATTAAAAATTGCATAGTGGGGGAGGGAGAGCACATCTGAATAGTCGCACAGACCAACTCACTGCAGAACCCAGAAACCTAGACCCAGAGAAAATACCCTTTTCATTCCAAAGGAACCCAAAGTATTTTGCAGACTGTACGTAGGGGTGTCACTCCACCCTCCACTGTAGTGCAGGCCCCTCTGGAGTGGAGCACAGCTGTTTAGCAACACAGGTTCCCATGATGTCAACTCCTTCCATTTTTTTTTTTTTTTTAAAACACAAGTCTCATGACAGTTGGTGTTTTTCTGAAAGCCTTACCTCCTGGAATCCTGGGAAAAATCTCAGTTTACACTTGGGGAGGAAAAAGGGTAAGTTTCTATTCCTTCTAGTTCTGAAGAAGAGCTTGAAAATGTAGCCTCCCCTTAAAAAGGCTCAGTGATCAGCAGGCAAACAAATACTACATTGTTTATATTAAAAAAAAAAAAAAAAAAAAGCAGTGGTTTTTTTTTAAGCCAATCTCATGGTTTTATTTCAGTTCCTGACTCCTAATTTCTAAGTACTTGGAGTTGGCAATGCCAAACTGAACAGGGTAGCGTAAGGGGTTAAGCAGAATAATGTATCCAATGGAAACCATAGTGGAAGATCTGCAGAGCTGTGAATAGCCAGGCTAGAAAATATTCTAATCCCTAAATCTGGAGGTGGGCAGGGGGAGGAAACACCACTGGATCATTGATGGGCACAAACTGTCAGACCCTGGGTTTAATGGTTTGTCCAAGTGATGGCACCTTGGGCAGCACACTACCCTCATTATGGCTGTGGGCACGGGATCAGTACTGACTCAAAAGGAAAACACCAGCCAAGAGAGTAAAGACAGGTGGGAGTTTTTTGCTGAAATGGCTCTTCATTGGAAAATTCCAACTTGTCTAGCAGAAGTGTTTGACAAAACCAAAATGCTTCTATGAAACTTCTGCAGCAATGCTTTCCTGCCAGCAGGTAGGCTTCTAGAGAGTCTGGTTCTTCCAGGATCTGGGGATCCAAGGCAGCCCTATCACAAAACCTGTCACACAGGCACATCATGGTTTCTAGGCATGTTGTCATGGACTGGGAGCTTGGAAGCCTCAGAAACCTCCCAGGGCTTCTAGGTTCCCCTCTCTATGGTGGAGGACACCCCAGCAGTCAGGGGAACCCCAAGGAAATTTACACTGCAAAAGCATCATTCCCATCTAGTGATGCTGAGCGAGTCCTGTGAATAACTGGAAATGCTCCAAAGAACAAATGTTCAAAACAAGGAGTTAGCCTGACACCTGCTCTGTTTTGTGCTGGAGAAACAGAATGGAAACCTTTGATTCTTTCTCTTTTGGAATTTTTTCAGGATTTCCTTTCTGCAGGAAGTTTCAAAAGCTGTGACATTTTCATTAGCGGTTGGAAAGCAACCCTTCTCAAAATGTCAACGTCTCTTGAAGAATGGAGATTTCGAGTTTCAACCAGCTCTCACACCTACAGGTTCACTATCATCATCATCAACCTTATACACTGTAACAATGAACCAGTCTAAACACCAGGTTTTTTTCTCATACTCATTCTGTAAACAAGTCTGTCAAATGGAAATGGGCTCTCCATTATAAAGAGGCAGAAATTCAGCATGCAGGGAGAAATACATCACAGACTAATCTGGCCCAAGGTAATGCCACTAACTTTGATGGCTTACACCAGGGTTTAAGTTGAGCCCTGGAGGCAAGGTAGAAAACTGCAGATAAAGCAAGTCTCAGGAACTGAGGGTGATCTGGGCCACTAACTACCATTCTCAAAAGGGCCTATGTGATTTAGGAGCCAAAGTGACTATGATGATTTGAAAATGGAAATTGGGCTTCTTTTGTTTAGGATGCTTCTGAAAATACTGCCCTGCTTCTGTGATTTAGTCTACAAGTGGCCATCACAGAGCCACTAAAGAAACAGCACTGCCAAGCCAAAGTCCGCAAAAGCTAAAAGATGTGCCCCTTTTCCCCTGCAATGAAAATGGATATGTAAATAAATAGAGATTTGCTTAAACCTCATTTAAAACGACACTAGGTTCTTTTTTGGCTTTCTGTTCTGTGAGCCCCTGGGGTTCATGTTTTCAAGCTGCCACCATGAGGGACAGAAACTAACTTTTTTCTCCCCCAGTGAAAACTGAGATTCCAAAGGAATCACTCACACAGAAAACATGTAAGAACTGGCACCAGCAGAAAAGAATCAGAGGCTGAAAGTTTGGTTCTGCTCCCCTTGGACCGATACTGCACTCGTAGAACTCCGCTGCCTTCAGAGGAGTAACTCTTGATTTAAAGTTCAAGCGAGAGCCAATAGGCCCTGAGTCCAGGAAGTTTAAACAGAGATCAATTCTCCAGTCAGGGATAGGTGTGTGATCCTGTTTCCAGTGAAGTCGGTGGCCTGGTCTACACTTGCCACCGTTTTCAGCAGCAGTCAAAGGGAGATACACAAGTTAGTTTACGTAACTTGTGTATCTCCCTTCGACTCTCTAGCATTCACTTGCCATCCTGTCTCCACTACGCTGAGTAGAAGGGAAATGCTGCCTCTTCAACTCAGCACTACTCTTCTTATCGGGGTTGAGTTACTGAGTCAAACTCTGGATCAACTGAGTGGGTCTTGACTGACTGCTCAGTTGAACTAAAGAGTTCAAACTGACTGCAGTGAATTTGCCACTGCCGTCAATATAGACTTGGCCTGTAATCAGAGCAAGTTCATCTAGGAGCAATGGTCTCAAGTTGCAGTGGGGAGATCTAGGTTGGATATTACAAAAAGTTTAGTCACTAGGAAGGTGGAGAAGCTCTGAAATGGGTCACCTAGAGAGGTGGTGGAATCTCCATCATTAGAGGTTTTTAAAGCTCACTTGACAAAACCCTGACTGGGATAGTTTAGCTGGGGTTGGTCCTGCTTTGAGCAAGGAGTTGGACTAGATACCTCCTGAGGTTCATCCAAGCCTCATCTTTCTATGATTCAGAGCAGGATCAGCCCCTAAGTTATTAATGGATCACAGACCAATATTATCACTCTCGGTGCAGTGCACTTAAGTCAACAAAAACACTATGTTCAAAGTCCAAAGGACAAAGATATTACTGTACTGCCTGTTGTGCTTCTTAAAAAAAAAGAACCCACAACAAGGAGTCGTGTGGCACTTTAAGACTAACAGATTTATTTTTTGCATGAGCTTTCGTGGGAGAAGATCCCATTTCCTCAGATGCTTCGAAGAAGGTTGAACTGTCTTCGAAGCATCTGAGGAAGTGGGATCTTCTCCCACAAAAGCTCATGCAAAAAATAAATCTGTTAGTCTTAAAGTGCCACAAAACTGCTTGTTGTTTTTTTTACTGGACTAGACTAACAGGGCTATCCCTTTTGAAATTGACAAGATGTTGTGCTTTTGCACCAGTAAGCCCACAAAGCAATACAATCAGAAATCTCTAGGGTGACCCAACCTGTCCACCACAATTCTGGGAAGGGAAGAAAGAACTCAGCTGAAGAGAGGGGGAAAGCCAAATCCTAAAGCCTTTAAAATTACAAGCCACATCTCCAAGCCAACAGGGGTGCTTTAACACCATTAGAGATTAGGCTGCCTTGTTTTCCTTTCAACAGGCAGGAGGGATCAGATAAGAAGCTGGTTCTCCACAGACAATGCAGACCACACTGCAACAAAGCCATGAGACTGGAGGTCACAATTTCCTTATCAAACAAAGGTTTTTTTGACACACACTGCTCCAGAGAAGGTCAACTTAATGCATTCCACCTATGAAGGTAGTATTAGGGAATGCTTAGCTGGTACCACAGATCTTTAACCAGCTGCAGGGTTAGGATCAAATCCTGGCGGCCAGTAATCATTTAAGCAAAGGACACACAAAATTGCCCCCATGGCCAGGGATAAATCCCAGATATAATTGACAGAGGTGTGTGTTTCTGCAGAAAGGAAGGTATGGGAATCAGGCATCCATCATTTATTTCCCCATATTAAAAATCAAAAAAAGCTCTCTCATAGACACAGCCACAGAGGGTAGCAAACACACACTTAGGGCCAGACTGAAATAACGTTGGGGTTTGTTTTGACTCAGAAGCGTAGCCAGGTTTAGCTAATGCAAAACTAACTATGGTGACAAGATAGCAAGTGAAAACTGAGTACAAGGGGTGAGGGCAATAGGCACCTATATTAGAAAAAGCCTCAAATAGCAGGACTGCTCCTATAAAATCAGGACATCTGGTCCAATGTTCCCTCTAAGCTGCACAGCTGCACAGCCCCCAGGGCTACCTGGCGCAGGAAAGACAGCAGCTGTAGTCCCTGCCCAGGCAGCGACTCTGAGCTGGGAGTTTTTGAAACTCCTGCTCAGAGTCAGCTCTCACTGAGCGTGCGCAGACTCAGGGAGAGTTCCCTGGCCAGAGGAGCAGCCGGGGGCCTGGCAGCGCCTCACTTCCAACTCTTGGGGCAGGGGGGCACGATGGGGGCTGGAGGCTGCTCTGCTCGCCTGGCTTCACCGCACCGGGGCAGAGCAGTCAACCCACCCTACACCCAGCCAGCCACACCTCCCCGGGGGCAGAGGGAGCCAGCGCTGGAGTGGCCTGCCCCACTCCCAAAGAGTTTCGGCTGCTTCACCCCTGCCCCCCAACGGCATGAATGGGCCTGCTCCATGGCCTTGGGGGGCGGGGCGGGGGCAAAACAGCCAAAACTCTTTGGGAGCGCGGCTAGCTGCTCCAGCGCCCTGACCCCGCACACCACAGCTCAGCGCTGGCCCCCTCCGCCCCCAGGAAGGCACGGCTGGCTGCGGGTAGGCTGAGCTCTGCTCCTCTCCGCTGTGGTGAGACCAGGTGGGGAGTGAAGCTTGGAGGAAGTAGGATCTGGCCCATACAGGGGAGCAGGATTGGCCTGTGCCGGGGGGGGGGGGGCACACAGCAAGCAACACATGTTGGTCAGCTGCATCGGCCCCTTAGAGGAAACATTGTTACTGGTCACCTTAAACCCAACCTAACCTTGACACTTTTCCTAGTGTGACAAACAAGGAGTCCTGCAGATTTTTGAAGACTAACAAATTTATTTACTGCATGAGCTTTTGCAGGTAAAATCCCATTGTACCCATGAAAGCTCACACAACAAATAAATTTCTTAGTCTTTAAAGATACCACCAGACTCCTTGTTTCTTTTGCTGAACTAGACTAAAGCAGCTTCCCCTCTGAAACTTGTTTCCTAATGTAGCTACTTCAGCTTCATTTCAGCCAGCCAGTGCCTGAGACGGAATGGACCATCAATTTTAAAAAGCCTCAATTTAAACAACAATTCAATCAACTTTTCCATTTGTACTTCAGTTATTTTTTTAAAGAAAGACGTGTTTTCATTAGCTGATATAATCATTAAACCATTGGTTGACAGTTGCATAGAGCATTTGCACTAGATCTGGTATATCTTCTTGCTGCCTAAAAGAATACACTACAACTATATTAACTTACTTAAGCAATTACATAGCTTAATATTTTCAGATTCTTATTGTACATTTTTAGCTTGTTAAATCATGAATGATATATTGCTTATTCACTAGGTAGCTTTTTGCTCATGATTTGTTTCAAGCTTCATCATCACAACTGGAATTTAAATAAACACACAGAACAGCATACACAATCTATTTTTATTAAACAAAATAACTAAGTGTTTTGGATACATAAATTCCAAAGGGGTAGCTATGTTAGTCTAGTTTAATAAAACAAACAAGGAGTCCTGTAGCATTTTTAAAGACTAACAAATTTATTTATTGCACAAGCTTTCGTGGGAGAAAACCCCACTTCATTATCTTCAAAGCATCTGATGAAATGAGATTCTCTTCCACAAAAGCTTGTGAAATAAATATTAGTCTTTAAAAGTGCCACAGGACTCCTTATTTGTTCTGGATACATAACCTGCTCTTATCCAAAAGGGTTTCATATTTACAACTTATTAAATAAATGGATGAACTGTACTCAGTGAATTAAACTCACTATGGCAGGTAAGCCTGAGAAAACTGTCACATATGGCTACATGAAAGCCTGCTCACCCAAGTCCCTTGAAAATGAGAGAGTCTCTTATGTTACTTAGGCTGATCTATTGTGCCATATATGTAAAGCTCAGCCTTAAAAGATGGATGTTTTCCCCCTGATTCTTGAAAAGCAACCTTTAACTGAAATTCTTTGGCTCATGGATTTTGCTTGTTTATTTTTTGCTTAAATGTTTTAAGACATTATAAGTCTTAACTTTCAGCAGTAAATTCAGATTTCCATTTAAGCTCATTTATTTTCAAAAAGAATAGCTTCTCATAATTTAAATAATGAAATAAAAAATCCAATTTTGTACTTTTCCACAAAAAATATTGCCAATTTGTGTCCACTTTGTTTTGTCCTCAGCTCTCCTGAAAACCAATCCACTTCTTGGGCTCCAGGACTATGGACTCAGAGGCCCAGCTTTAAACACCCACTGCTGACAAGCTTGGCCTAAAAAGACAGCTTCAACACTACGTAGACACAACTGGCCGCTGAGTGTGCACCATCACACTTGTGCATGCACAAGCATGACGTGTTCAGCCCCAGAACTGATGCTATTCTCTCTGTGTCACGTGGTACGCAGCTTCAAAGAAACAGTTTGCTGCATGCCTCAGCCTTTAAAACAGATGCTTCATTTTGAAATCTGATGTATCAGAATAGGAACTAAAGAATACAGGGGACACATTGCTACTTGGCCTCTATGTGTGTGCTGAAGGCTCCTCTCTGTTCCATGAGACCCTCAGTAGATCCCTGGTGCTATGGAGCACTGAAAAGAGAATATATTCATCTCCATGGGAAAGCAGCATCTGACTTCCCCCTGTGGCTGAACTAGGGTGGCAACATCCACACACTCCCAAAGGCACTCCCAAGAAAAATCACTATGACCACAAGGTCCATGCTCACCTTCTCAGGTACCTACATTGTTAGGACATCTTTGTTTCCTGAATCAACACACTCCATTGAATTGTTTTGCAAATTCTATGTCATAAGCAGAGACAGGGCTCAGCAAAAGATTACCACTGTAAACAGTTTACACCCCAGCTACGTGGTTTTTATAATGGCATTATGCAATCCAGTAAAGGTATTTTTTAAAGATAAACCCAATCCCAACAGCCCTCTTGTACTGTGTGGCAGACAGACAGTGAAAGTGACTAGGAACATAAGACCTGGTTCTTCCCTCGATCTTTGGCACTTACCATCAAGTGCAGTAATCCACAAGACACTCTTGTGAGGTGTGGCAGTATCAGTATCCCCACTGGACAGATGGGGAACTCAAGGCTCTGAGACACAAAGTGATCTGGCAACGGTCATACAGGTGGTTTGTAGCAGAGCAAGAAACAGGTCTTTAGACTCCTGCATGCCAGGTTAGTGACCAAACCATTTGTTTCACCCACACTGATATAAGTCAGGAGTAGTTTCATATAAATTTACAGCAGTGTAAAAATGGGTATAAAGTGAAGGCAGAATAGCACCAGTACAAGTGACACACACTAATCTGGTTTCATTCTTCCAAGTGAATGAGGAGGAAAAATGAAATGACTACTTCTGTTTTAAAATCTGTGTTTTTATCATTTTGCTGGTAATAAAATAAGTTAGCAAAACACTTAAGTATGATTTAGGGGCAGATCCTGAGCTGCTGTACATCAGAAGACAATGTTTCTATCCCACACTGATTCTCACCAGTTAAAGATCTAGTCCAGGGGTCTCAAACACACGGCCCCTAAAGCTATTTCCTGCAGCCCACAATGACTCTGTCATTACCAATATTTGCAATATCATTGTATGAAAAGGGTTCAGTGGTGCGGCCCTCAGGCTAACGTACTAGTCCTCATGCAGCCCTCGTGATGATTTGAGTTTGAGACCCCTGATCTAGCCCTTTATTTTGACAGTGTCCCTTTAAGATGTTAAAGGCCCATACTCTTAAGTGTTCCTTAAGAAAAGCAGTGAATAGACTGATTTAACGTGACTCAGTTTGTACTAGCTTCTTGCCTGCAATAATTTTTTTCTGATCCACTAACGAACATTGACATCATGCCCTGGCTAGACAGGCAGGACTTTCCCACTGTGCTCAAGGAACACAGGATTTCATGTTTCTTGTAACTTTTCCCTTGACATCGCAGGCCATGCATCTGTGCTGATATTAACAAACTTACATTAACAGCCTTGAGAACTGAAAAGAACTAGGCAGCTACCAGAGAGCAGGAACTGAGCAACTTAATCTGCAGCAATACCAAAATGGTGAACTCTAGGGGTGTATCTATAGTAAAGGCCAAGTTCTGATGCTAGTTCCTCCCATGTCATTCAGGAGTGACTCCAGCATAGTCAGGGTTATTACTCCTGATTTAGGGCTGGATCCACACTTCCATGGGAAATGGATCAGGCCCTTACAGAGGTGTGACGATCAGAATCGGGCCATCAGGGGCCTTTTTTGCCACAAATTTCCCATCACTGCTAATTGACTGGTGACAGCCAAAGTGGGCATGCCGGTATCTTAATCCTTACAGCTCCACAGAGTCCCTTGGCTCCAATAGTGTTACATGCATAAAGGTTACTAACACAAGGAAGCATTACTGGATCAGAATTTTAGCTTGACGCTGTGGGGCACAAAAAGGGGAAATACTTTCCTGGTTCGGCTCATTCTTCAGGTGTTCCTGGAACTCAATGGATCCAACAGCTCAGTGGAGCCTGACGGCATGCTACTTCTTGCAGGGTCACTAGTCCTTGCCCTATACCGAATAATGAACTTCCTAACCCCAGCCCAGAACCAGCACTGTCACTAACCCCCTGAACGCTGTTCTCACAAAGAAAGGCAGCTCCTCCAACCACTTCCCATACAAAACATTTAATCAGCCGCCTGGCTCCAGCAGACCTAGATGCTACAAAGGAAATAGGAATGGTGATGATGATAACAGCCCATGGCAAGGGGTAAAAAAACGGAGGCACCTCACAACCTGCTGGCGAACAAGCACCTTTGCACCTATAGCTCACTGCCATTCGCTCAGTGGGGCAAAGGAAAGAGGGGGCCACCAGGATCCAACACCTCAAAGCACCCAAGTCTCTGGAAGTTAACAATCAGAATTCAAAACAGGTCACTGTGATCGCTTCTCCAAGGTAATTTTTGGACATAAGAGAACCCAGACTAAATCCTCAATTGCCACTCACCACAGCAGGGCTCCTGTCATTGATCGTGCTGTAGTAGAGCCAGGAGAGTACAACCAAACTCAGCCTCCCTGCTTGCTACTAACACACAGCACCCTGCCAAGCTCAATAGATGAGACAGCCAGAGTGGGAGCACAGTAGTGTTATTGAGTAATTTCATTCCTGGCATGAGTCAGTTGAGCAGGATCTGCCGGACGTGGCGAGAGAAAGGAGCAGGATAGCACACAGGCACCACAAAGTCTAAACAAACCCCTGGAGTCCCCAGATCCGCCAGAGACTGAGGTTCGTAGTCAAATCAAGAAGCAAATCGAATCATAGGGTTGGAAGGGACCTCATTAGATCATCGAGTCCAAGTCGAGGAGCAGGTGGGGGCTGTGGGCCCCTACTGGCTCTAAAAGTCTTTTCTTCCTCTCCCTCCCAGTGGCAAACACAGGCAGGGTTACAAAGGAGAAGTCCAGCGTCTCCCTCCCACACTTCTTGATTCTGCACACAGGGCAGAGCCCAAGCGCTGTCAGGCATCCCCCAGCCCGGGACTAAGACTTGCATTTGGTTTTAGATAGTGCGTGAGCCCTCAGCACCTTTAAACAAAACAGAAAAAACCTTTTCCGTTCTATCGCCCGCTGGAGTGGGGATCCACTGGAGAGAGTCCCAGATGCGAGGTACCCCCTCCAAAAGGTTTTTCTTTTGGAAAGAAGAGCTGGAGGCCCCCCAGAGGACCTGGGCCAGCTGTGATGTGAGGGGCCTCCTCACTGCCGCACACACACGCCTCAGACCACCTCTCAGGGGCTGCCAGGGCGCAGCCCTGGGTGGCCCCGAGCGGCTCAACAGAGCCATGCTAGGGAAGGGGCGGCTTTGTGGCACCCGCTCTGAGCGCCCCTACGGGGAAGGGGCGCGCGTGGACCAGAACTGGCCCTGGGTGGCAAAATGCCACATGACGGCTCTGCCACCCCAGTGGCGGGGGACAGGCAGAGTGAGAAACTGAGGCAGGGGCTGATCCAGGGGCAGTTCAGAGGAGGCAGGAGAGGCCCAGACCCCTCGCCCGGGCTGGGCTGGGGACTCCCTTTCCGGGAGGCGAAGCGAGCCGCCCCGCCAGCAAACTTGCCGCCCGCCCGGGACCCGCCTCACCTCCAGCTGCTCACCGGCCTGCCGCTGCGCCATGCCCGGGGCCGCGGGCCGGGATCAGGGGACGAGCATCGCCCCAGGGCGCCCCGACTCCCGCCACAGCCGCCGCCGCCGCCTCCTCCGGCGGGCGGGACAGCGCGGGGCGGGATCAAGGCGCGCGGCGACCCGCCCCGCCGACCAGCTGAGTTTCCCCGGGCGCTTCCCGCTCGCGGGCGCTGGGCACAGGGACGCGCTCCCTGATCCTCCCAGAACTGGAAACGCATCCGCACAAAAAGCTGCAGGGGGATGAATGAATGCAGCTGGCTGATGGCAGTGCCCAGCCAGGGGTCATTGTTGTCTCAAAACAAGTGTGGGGGGACAGGACTGGAAAAAGACACATCTCTTAGGCTCAAAGGGTTTTTTTATTGGTTCTTGTGCCTCTCTGCTGGCTCAAAAATCTCCTTAGGGCTGTTGCCCTTTTTCAGGCGGAGGGCTAGTCAAATTTTGGGATGCTGAGTGTAGTGATATGTGTGTAGAAGGTTGTGAAGTTAGAGAGAGAGGCTAGCATGAAAAAACAACAAGTTGTGTGGCACTTTAAGACTAACAGATTTGTTTTTTGCATGAGCTTTCGTGGGAGAAGATCTAGCATGAGCCATTGTTGTGGAAATTAGGAGACGGGCCCCCGAGAACATCTAAGGTGGCCGCTCCCAGGTACACGCATGGCTACCTGTCTGTATGATGAAAGGTCTATTCCTTATTCATTCAGTAGCATCGTCTTTCATGAACCCTCAAGATTATTACACTGAGGATGTTGGAAACAGAAATGGCTAGAGTCAGGTATTCTCCTCACACAAAGTTGCTTATTTCACAGGAAAGGACAAAGTCCTGCTTCTCCAAATGAAGCAGAAGCCACAAACAGAAGGAGCAGTTTGTTAGCTTACAGCTGCAAGCAGGGGCGTTGCTAGCACTGGGCGCACAGGGCTCGTGCCCCAAATCCCAGCACCAGTGCCCCAACTCCTGGCCCTCAGCAGAAGATCCAGGACCCAGCCACCCATGGTGGCTGCAGCTGCTTCCAGCCCTGTCCTGGGCCAGGCCACCCACCATGGCAGGTGCCGCTCTCTGCCCTGTCCCTGGCCAGGGATCCAGGGCCAGGCTGGCAGCAGCAGGCACCTGAGGCCAGGTCAGCCCAAGCACAGAATCAGGGCCAGGGACGTGGCCTATGGCTAGGGGGCAGGGCCCGGGCCCCGGGTCCTTCCCCAGGGTAGCGATGCCCCTGACTGCAAGCCTCTTTGGTCAACAGATCCAAATGCTGTCTTTCTAGCATTTTGCAGGACTACACTGCTCTCACCAGCCACCACTGGCTTTCTTGCTTCTGTCAATTTCCAAAGGGATAGCGTTATTAGTCTAGTCCAGCAAAAAAACAAGGAGTCATGAAATAAATCTGTTAGTCTTAAAGTGCCACACATTTTCTTGCTTCTAAGCAGACTGTAATAGGCCTTATTCTAGCTCTGGCCCATTAAGAGTTTCTTACATCTACAACAAAGGGCACATCCACACATCAGGCTGAATGAGGTTTCAACTCAACCCCTAACATTATGAATGAAAACAGCGGCTGCGTCCTCTTTGTTCTCCATGCATGGCTTCCCAGATATTGGCGCTATATCAAATCTAAGGATCCAGCTCTACAGACCAGCCCCAACACTCAGTCTTTGCCAAGGTGTGCACAATCAAGATGGAGCCAACCCCTCGGGTGGGCCAAAATGTTCTGTTGATGTAGCTGCTCCACCAGCAATGGGGCATCACATTTCCTTGAATTGGTCCTGGGCCAGTGGGTTAACTGCACCCTGAATTCACATGTAGCGGATGAAGCTTCAGTCTTCTAAAGGATTCTGGACTCCAGTAGGTGTTTAACCTTACCAGCAAGCACCTCTCTGGAGGTTTACATGCCCAGGTCACACAAAACATGAGCATCAAAGCCATCACCATATACTGGGTAACAAGAATATTTCCAGCAGACACTGCTCTTTTCATCAAAATGTGTAAAGCACCTTTTTGACTATACACCACGTCCAGCACTAAAATGCAGCCTCCTCTTGGGTACAGGGCAACAACTAGCACAACAGTGGTTTCACGCTTTTGGAACCTGCAGCCTCCTCCCATAAGAAGCACAAGTTAAAAAACACACACACACACACACAATCTGAACTATTCCTTTGCCACCAGGGGCATCGCCTCTTTAAAGGACAGTCACCACCTGTAGAGAGCCATATGCATGCCAATGTTGATTCTGCTTGCACCGAAGTTGGTGGCAAAATTCCCATCAACTTTAAATGGGAGCAAGAAGGCATTCTGTCTCTGAAGATGACACTGAGAGAACCAGCCTTAACTACACCCAGATTCCTCCACATAGCACAGCACTAGATTTGCTATGAAAGTGCAGCTTCTTTTTAGGCACCTAAATAAGGACGCAATTAAAAAATAAAGAAAGCTCAGCACCCAGCGTGCACCCAACGCACCATTTTCTTCTGAAAATCCAGAGCCCCTAATGTGGGTGCTGAGTCCTTTTGAAAATTTCTGCCCACATCTAATTCAGTCACCACCCCATTCTGTAGCAGGGAATCAATCATAGGACAATGGCTCGCACCAAATATTAGCGTGAGGGAGTGAGTCACAGCCCAGTCATGCCAACTTAGAAAGGTCAGCCCTTACATTTCAGCAAACTAGATGGCCATTTTTTCCTTTTTGTCCTGTGTATTTCAAACAAGGTTAGAAAGGCAGGTCCTTATTTTTCTCTGCTGCCTACAGCTTTTAGATGATCATCATTATTCATCTATTATTTATTCAGAGCACTCATAGTGCAGGGGGCACTTTACAGATCTTACTAAATAGAGACCCATTCCTGGGCCTGAAAAGCTGACTGTCTACTCCAGTGACAGACAAGAAGCAATAAGCGAGAGCCGCAAAAATAGATGGAAAACAGGAGGATGCAGTACAAGGTTTCTGCTTGACTTTGATTTTCCTGACTTCTCTGGGTTTATTAGGCAGATCCTTATTATTACAGTGTGTGTCTACTCCGTTCTCTGTCTGGTGACAGGTCTGCAATTAAAACTCAACTGCACCACTGTAGCACTTGAGCAAAGATCTCCCTACGATGATGAGTGAGCTTCTTCTGTTGGCATTATTAAACCACCTGCTGAAGATGCGGCAGCTATGCTGGCAAGAGAAACTCTCCCATCAACCCACTGCTGTCCACACAGAGGTCAGTAGAAGTGCATCACACAGGGTGTGGATTTTTCACACCCTGAACAACTTAGTTATGTCCATATAGGCTCTGGCACAGTGATTCTTTCTCTAGACTACTGTACTCCTTTCAGAAGTCTGATTTGTCTTGCACACCCCCCAAGTTCCACCTCACTTGAAGACCACTTGCTTACAAAATCAGACAAAAAAACTCAAGTATCAGAGCACAAGCTTACTGGAAAATTAACAAGAAGTTCTGTGTCACTTAAAAACTAACAAATTTATTTATTGCTTGAGCTTTCATGGGAGAAAATCCCACTTCATCAGGCACTTTGAAGATGGAGGAACTTATGGAATCCCGTCATCATAGGAGAATCCCCTTCTGTAAGATCCCCCATCTTCAAAGCAGCTGACAAAGTGGGATTTTCTCCCACAAAAGCTCATGCAATAAATAAATTTGTTAATCTTTAAGTGTGACAGGACTCCTTATTTATTTTACTGAACTAGACTAACACGGCTGCCCCTTTGGAACTGGAAAATTACTTAGTTTCTCATATATACCATATAATTATAAAATAAATCAGCTGAAAGATAAATATTGCCCTTGCATTTCATAGTATAGCCTATAGGAATATAAACAAGGCATTGTCTGTGTGAACTTTCATTTTGTGCTGATGTCACTAATGCCTTTTATAGCCTGTTGTAAAACTTGGGAAATGTCTGGATGAGCTGTTGTACCCTCCTAGGAGACTGTTGCATATCTCCTGGAGTATGTGCGCCCCTGGCTGAGAACCACTGGTGTACACCTGGAGTAGTGTTCTGGCCAAAGTGACGTAGAGCAGTGGTTCCCAACATTGTCTCTGCCTTGGCACACCTTGCTACCTTTAATTAATTTGAGGCACACCACCGTATAGTTCCCAAATGAACTTATGAATACTCATGAGCCAATCCACAGCCCTTTGAATAGTTGTTCAAAAAATTTTGTGGCAGACCTGCTCAGGCCTGACAGCACACCTGTGTGCACTGGCTCACTGGTTGGGAAACACTGACGTAGACCACCAAGCATGTGTTTCTCTACATGAGAAGCTTGCTAGGCAACAATTACATGTTATTTTTACACGTATATGAAGCACCCCAGAGAATAGTTTACTGTTTTGTTGGTTGCCTCTGTTTGGACTATATTGCCACTGATTGGCGCCAGAGATCATGGTTCAAAGCCAGTCCATTACTGTGCATTGCCACGAGTGGCTCAACAGCCCAGTTCTGAAGCCACAATTTTTGCTACAAATAGGGAAGGTCTTAGGCACAGGACCAAAAGATGAAACCAGGCACTTCTACTGTTTGATGCCTGTTCTCTCCTCTTTTTCTCTCTTCACTTACCCAGCTTTCAGTCTCTCCTGGCACAGTGCAGCCCTCCAGCATGGCCTACTTCGAGTTGCATCTTCCCAGCTTGCCCTGTCAATGCAGAAAGTTTTCAAGTCCTTCTTGCAAATGTCCCTGAACCAGTGCCTATGTTGGTTCAGAGAACGTGAGCATCCAGAAGTTCTCCAAACAGGAGATTCTTTGGAAGGTGGCCATCTGATGGCTAGACAAGCTACCTTTTAAAATAATGTCTGCATGAGCAGTGTTGTCTTTCTAGTGATAAGAACCAGGAGGAGGCCATCCAGTCTTGGAGCCTGATTTTGCAATGCCCTGTGGCTCAGAGTCATTTATATCAGTGCACATCAAGATTGGATATCTTCTTGCACTTCACTCACAGGTCATTAAACTCAGTGCAAGTTCCCCTGGGTGAAATTCTTTGGCTTTTATTATACAGGAAATCAGATTCAATGATCACAATGACTTTCTGGTCTTAAGATGTATGAAAGACAGCCGCTGCCATTGATGTCATTTTCTCAAGGCCAAATTCTGCACTTTAATGGGTGAACAAGTAACATAGAGCAGCAGGCACTTCTGTGAAGGTAGAATTTACATCTAATTAGTGGGCTGCATAATCCAGCAAAGCACTTAAGCACGGGAGTAGTCCCACTGAAGTCAAAGGGACCATTCACATGTGTCTAAAATTAAAGATGTGCTTCAGCGTGTTGCTGGATTTAAACCAAGGTGTTTATGCCTAGATTGGTTTTATGTTCTAGGAACTCACCAGAGATCACATAAAGAGGAGAATGCAACTATAACTCACTTCCAGCATTTCCTATAACCTAAGCCAGACAAGCAGAGAAAATAGTTACCCTTAAAAACAAGATTCGGCAGCCTGCGGAAGCTATTGGGAATATCCACAAGTGATCATGACCCAGATACACATGACTATCTAGGGCTACTTGGCTTTCTAATATTACACCTATAATTCACTCTGCTGGACTTAAGGAGCTGTCGGAATTTCTTTTCTAAACCTACATTTTTAGTGTTTTATGGCCAATTATCTCCCTGAGACTGAAACTTGGTGTATGGCTTCTTAGCCCATGGAGAGTATTTTTTGATGCAGAGGAGGACTAATAAAATTGGAATCTAATCCCCTTGGCAGTTTTTGTCTTAAATTATTCATTTATATTTGTATACTCCACTCAGTAGGTGCTTTGTTAAAGATTTTTAAAGGGCTCTTTCCCTTTTTCCTAGAACAAGAATTGTTACAACCAGCTAAGTTTTAGGGCTTGTCAGCCTGTACACTGCTACAGTGTTGTCACGGTGGTGCTTTGGTGAATTGCTCTGCTAACAGAACAGCGTCTCTTGTTGCCGTAGTTAATCCACCTCTCCAACAGGCAGTAGCTCTACTGACGGAAGACATTCTCTCATTGACTTACCGATAGTGCTGTCTACCGAGGGGTTTGGGTTGGTAAAAATGGCCTCGCTCCAAACCCCTCAGCAATGTACTTATTCCAACCCAGGTATGAAGCCTAGACCTGGCCTCAGGCCTTGTCTACACGAGCCCTTATTCCAGTAAAACTTTTGTCGCTCAGAGGTTTGACAAACAATACCCCCAGCTAACATACATTTTGCTGGCACAAGTGCTTGTGCGAACAGTGCTCTGTCAGGGGGTGACACCAGCCCACTGAAACAGCTGTCACCGCTTGGTTAGGGGGCTTAATTATGTCAGTGGGACTGGGAGAACCCTCTCCTGGTGCCATAATGTGGGTACACAAGTGCTGTTTCAGCAGCACAGCTGTACTGAAAGAGCTGTGCCATTGCATGATTTAAAGTGTAGCTGTGCCCTAAGGCAGTGAAATGGTAGAGCTCCTTTTAAACTGCTGCTGCATGGCTGTAGAGGTTCAGTGTAGACATGCACTACAGTGATGGGACGATTTAGACTATTAGAGCTGGAAGGGCCCTGAGGAGGTCATCTAGTCCAACCCCCTGCTAAAAGCAGGACCACTCCAACGAATCACCCCAGCCAGAATTTTATCCAACTGGGTCTTAAAAGTTTCCAGAGATGGAGATTCCACAACCCCTCTAGGTAACCCATTCCAGTGCTTCACCACCCACCTTAATGACATAGCTTTTCCTAATATCCAACTTCAACCGGCCCACTGCAACCTGAATCCATTTGTCCTTGTTCTGTCCTCCGTCGCCACTAAGAATCTCATAGTCCCCTCATCTTTGGGTTCTCACAGGGCTGCAGTTAACTCTTTATCCATCTGACAGTTTATCAGTGGCCACACCAATGATTAAGTCAGAATGACTCCAGGGTGTGAATTTTTCACATCCCTGACTGACCTAGTCATGCCGATACACATTTTCAGTGGAGACCAGGCCTAAAGACAAACACATTCAACTGCATAGGTTTAAAATGAAAGGCTTTGTTTGTTTGTTTTGAAGAAACAGCCCTTAGATTTTCCTCTTAAGCTGTTCCTTTTGGAACCAGCTTTGTATCCCTGATTGTAACTGAGTGCCAATAAGAACAGTTCTTGTTTATTGGTTTGATAAGGTGCAAAGGCGGGGGGTATTATGGGTTCAGATCTGACTTGGTTGGGCCACACAGCAATTGCTGAGTGAGAAAGAGGCTGATTACACTGCTCAGCTTATCTTCGTAATTAATAGTCCTGTAATGCCTACAGGTTCCACCTGAGATCCTGGCCACATTGTGCTAGGTGCTTTATAAACACAGTAAGAAAGAGTCCCTGTTCCAAAGACTTTACAATGTAAACAGACAACCTGATTATCCCCATTGTACAGATGGGGCCCTGAGGTCAAGTGACTTGTCCAGCAGCTCACAGATAGTCTGTGGCAGAATTGGGAATTTGAACCCAGATTACCTGAGCTCTATTCTAGGGCTTTAACCACAAGACCATTCAGCCCTCAACTCATTCCTCTGCCAAGTAGGAAGTGACATATGCCCTGAGTTTGCAGAGTATATTCTTCAAGATCAGGGTCATCGCTTACTCTTGCCCAGGAACCCCCATGAAGTTCATTCACTGCAGGGTGCGCCTTGGTATGCTCTTCCCAGCATGAGAGGTTTTGGAGAGTGGGGTGTGGAAGCAGCATTTGGGCAATTCCACCCCCCCCCCCGTTTTTCCCCATTGAAGAACCATGCTCATGGCCGCCTGAAGCCCCTCAAAAGGGAAGTCAAGTTTGGGAAGCCTAGAGAAATTTGGGTGAACATGGGCAAACTGCACAGTTGACTGTTTGGGGGTATCTCATTCTGGTGACTTGCAAGGGTGGAGCTTATTGGGGGTGGCGCTTGGAAGAGGATCCTCCCCACCCTCAGCACTCCCTGAGCCCTGGAAAAGGGTTTAAGCGTCTACCCCTGCACGCTGAAAAAAACACTGCAAGAGCCAGCCCCTGCCCCTCCCTGGTGAACACTGCCACTGCACACGCTAGGCAGCACAGTGCTTTCAGGGGTCAGCTGCCATGGACCTCCTTGCCTCTGCTTGTGCAAACTTCCCTTCTCAGTCAGGGCTGTGGTGGGCAGGACAAGAACCCGCCAGGAGCAGAGCTTCTGCCCTAGATTCACAAAGGGTTTCAGTGCCTAACTCCTATTCCCATGGGCATTAGGAGCCTCTGTCCCCAGCAACTCTCTTTCTCTGGCTCCCCGTCTTGCTTGCTTTGAAATCACTGGGACTGTTCCTATTGACTTCAGCGTGGGCAAGACAGCTCAGCGCGCCCTGACTCCTTGCATGGCAGACAGTGGGCGGGAAAGGAAGCTGGATTAAACAGATGGCAAAGGAACCGTTCAAGTGGAGGCTGCAGCGAAAAGGCGCCTGAGCCTCAGGAAACCAAGGATAATACTGCCACTGCCAGGGCACTTGGTGAAAGGCAGCAGCTGTCATGTGATAAGGGCAAATGCCCCTAAAGCCTTGAATTAGTGCTACCAACTCTTAAGGTCCTGGGAACATGGAGATGTTCCCTATAATGGAGGTTCCATCCTGTAGGATAAAGCAACCCAGAATGGTCTCCCAGGAATGGGTTGGGAGAGGGGAAGCTGCACACCCATTTCTCAGGCTGCACTAGAAATCATTCTCTGGCCCAGATTTGCCACCCTTGGACAACTCTGGCAGTACTGTGAGTGTGGTTATATGGTGCAGTGCATCCATCTGCTGGCCAGCCCTGGGGCTCACACAGCTCAAGAGCTGCACACGGCAGTGCCATTTGCTGATGTCATTTAATGCTTTCAAGCAGAGGAAGAGGGAGATGCATGTGGAGCCCTGAATTAAGAGGCTTTTGTCATCAGGTCATTCTCAAGTAATTGTTTCATAGGATGCTGCAGTCTGAGTGACCATTCCTGGGTCAGTTAGGGCAGGAAGGAAGAAAAACAGCTCTGTGAGAGCAGGGTCTGGAAAGTCTCAGAGGGGTTCTCGCATCAATGTGATCCTTCCTCTCCACAGAGCCCATGCTCTTTTTTCTCCATGTAGTGCTAACAGAGGGTCACTGGAGCTCTTCCCTGGAGAACCTCCAACAGGTGTAGAAGAATGACAACACAGATTTGGTTTGGGAAGATACATGGGACTGGGAGGGGCCTGAGTCATCCTATTCATACATTTATCAAACTCCAGCTTACAACCAGGGAGGTGCTTTGCCCCACTACCTCTATTGGAAAAAATGTTCCAACACCTTTGCTGCTGATCATTTCCCCAATTGACCCAATCATTGCTGTGACAGCTCTGTCTGCAAGCAATGCTTGCCCCAGCATTCAGTCTCCTTGGCTGGGTCATTCCTGCTTTCCGTGTCTCTGGTGTACTTCCATTAGATTTACCCTGTTTAACCATGAGCTCCTTTTGGCCATGGGTACGCTAAGATTCCTCCCTCATCTTTTATTTAACAACTGCCAAGACTCAGTGGCACCTGACACTGTGATTCCTGCGGTCAGAGGCTGGTCTGTGTTCAGACAAAAGGAGGTTTTACAGTGTGTTACATAATATTATGCAGCACAGATGCAACTGGATCTTGAGATGGAGATGCAAATAGCAGTTGCTAGGATGGGATTCCTCCCCCACGAGCCAGTTGGAGATTTGTACGCCTTTTCAGACACTCAGCGGCTCCCAGGGTCCCCATACAGGGGGGGAAAGGTACGCTTTACTGGAGCCAGGAGGCCCTAGGGGGCCCAGCCCAGGCTGCAACCCCCATTAGCAGGCTGCCCATGTTACAAATTTGTAGTGGGCCTAAAAAATTTATACTTGGACCCTGGCTGCTCCTATCTACGATCCCCTTCTCCATACAGCAATCACTTCCCTGCCGGGCATTCCCTCATCCTACCTGGAAACCCTCTACAACCACCATAATTCTTGTGTCCCAAGAACCAGTTAAGCTACACACAGCCCCTTGGCATTCAGGGGAGTGCAGGCAGGTTTACTGGACACATTCAGCTTGACCAGATGTCTGTCACAGGCACTAACCACATATAACTCTTGGGATGGGCCTTTAAGGGCCTGGGTCTCTTTTGATTTAGAGACGAGCCCAAGCTGAAACCTCCGGATCCAGATCAGAGCATGGGTTCTGATTTTTTGAGCCATTGTATAGACTGGAACTAAACTGTTCAGGCAGCTCCTGACAGTATCATCTTCACCACTGCAGGCTGAGGTTTTGATTTAGGCTTCAGGAAGTCCTAAGGAGGAACCTGGAAGGGACCTAGCCAGGAGAAGCTCAGAACCAAAGCTCATTCTAAGACAGAGGGAGATAAGATGCTTACCATGGCCAATAAGGTGGCATGGCATGAAGATGTATCTGTTGCTACCACGCTTTTTGTGTACCATTCAAACCAGACATTCTTCTCCTGCTGTCATTCTGCCCTCCCCGTCTTTGATAGCAGTGCCAGCCCCAGGAGGCAAGGCATGTGGGTTTTCCCATTCATTTTCATTGGCAAATTCTCAGCCCCTTTTCTGGTCCTTCAGAGAGGCACATCACCCATCAGAGGCTGTTGCATTTCCAGCCTGATCACTTTTAACAGGCTCTTAACTGAAGAAGCTGCTCTTTCCCAGCATAGCCAGCAAATACGCTACCATCAATTTGAACTTTCCAGTTCAATTGAGGGGCCTGTGAAGACCCACTGAGTCCATCAGGAAGTCAACTGAGTAACTCCATCTCCACAAGTGGAGTAGTGCTAAGCTAAAGCGATGGAGTTTGCCTTTGACTCAGTGCAGTGGACACGCTGCAGTAAGGAGGCATTAGGGAGATCATGCAAATTCTTTCAAGTAACTTGAGTATCTCCCTTCAACTGCTGCCAAAAATTGTATTACACACGTAGACCAGGGCAAGCAGGGCTTGGTCTTCTAGATTGCACTGTCACTAAAGACATGAGCAGAATTTCAGCCTCTCGGCTAGAAGGGCTAGTATCTGCTTTGATATTCTTAGACAGTGCTCTCTATTGGAGATCTCCACTAATGTGAAGACTGCTGAAGAGGGCAGTTAGTTCTTCTTCCAACTGGGAAAGGGTGTCAAGATTTAAGTGGTGTTGCTGTCATTTTCCTTAAGATTCCTACAGTGCAATACAAATAACCCTTAATAGACCATGCTTCCAGAGCTGCACGTCCGATGCCGAGTGAGAACTGAGGGTTAGCAAATCCATGCAGCTGGTGTAATGGTCTTGTTTCTGTAAGCAACTTACACAAACACTAACTGCCTTATCTTTCTGCACAAGTCCTCAAGGTATCAGATGAAGCACTGTACATCAGTGAGGTACAGCCACTTCCTGGAGCTCACAAGTTCGGCTTTGATGATCAGCTGGATCATTCTGTGAGGCATTAAAATCTTTTTTACTCTTTAAAAAAACTTAGAAGGGAGTTTAGGGGGCGCTGGGTTGACCACCTGAGGTGGAGTGAAAATGACCATATTCACATAACAAGGGCAGTCACCACTGTGCGAGCTGCTCTCTTTGCCCACCCACCCACGCTGTCTCACCAATGTGCCTCGTAACCAAGCAGAAGGAAGCAGACCAGATCTTAGGAAAAGCTGATCATTTGTGCTCCAGGACTTGAATCAGTTCTATGTTGGTCATTTAGCTTTGGAAGATCAGCCACTGGGAACTAGTGTAAGATCAAGAATGGAACTGAACAGCTTTAAGACAATGCTGACTTTTGCTCCCCAAATGAAAAAATTTAGACTGAGGCAGGCATCCAACAAGGGAAATTTCAGTTGCTTTTAACTCTGCCAAACCTTCACCCTTTAGGCTTAAAATATGAGGCAACCTTAACTGTGGGCATTGCTAACTGCACAAGCTGTAATGAAAAAAAATACTCTCAGATACCATCTGTAAGGAAGTCAGCCCTCGTAACTGAGGGCACTCTACTAGTTCCAATCATTACCTGTCAATCTGTCCTTCTCTTTCCTGCACTCTTGGCAGCCTGTCTAATGAAATATCACAGGATGTCATTTGCAACAAAAAAACGTAATACAAAACTTTTTATTATAGAATGTGGAGAAAACAGCTGGGGGGGGGGGGTTATTCTAGATTTCGTTCTGATAAACAGTGAGGAACTGGTAGAGAAGGGTGATAAATTGTTGTTCTTAACCATTGCCAGACAAGAAAGGACAGTCTAGCTCAGTGGCTCTCATCCTTTCTAGACTACTGTACCCATTTCAGGAGGCTGATTTGTCTCACAGTTGAGGTTGGATGCACACACTTCAACTACAGTGTCTAACCCTATTTTATATACTAGTTTCTAGAATAGGAACAGATTTTCCCTCATTTCTAGAATAGGAACAGATTTTTCCTCATCTCTTAGGTTATACTGACACCTTGTGGTATGGAAAAACTAGGGTGTGAGTTCATGTCTTTACGATTTCATGTCTATATAACTTTTTTCTTTTGTTGGCAGAATGAGCTTTTGTGTGAAGGAGGAGAGTGAAGATCATGTGTTTGGAAGCTGGTCTTGAATTCTGAGAAGGATGCTTTTAGTTTGTATGCAGTATTGTTGCAGCCTTGATGGCCTCAGCCTATTAGAGGGACAAGAGGGGTGAGCTAACATCTTTTATTAGACCATCTTCTGTTGGAGGCACAGACAACCTTTCAAGTTATACAGACTTCTTCTTCAGGTTAGTTAAATCCTACATTTAGATATAAGAGTGGTAGGCAGGATAATCCGTAACATCAACAGAATTTTTCCATGCATGCTTTAATCGCTTTAAAATTTTAATCTTTTGCAGCACTGATAACTCTTGCAATTTCATCCTGAATCTCACAATATTGTGTTCCAAAGGGGCAGCCGTGTTAGTCTAGTAAAGCAAAAAAAGCAAGGCGTCTTGTGGCACTTAAAGACTAACAGATTTATTTATCACATGACCTTTCATGGGAGAATATCCCACTTTGTCAGATGCTTTGAAGAGGGAGAACTTACAGAACTGGATGAACATAAATGCAGGGGTCATCCAATTCTGTAAGTTCTCCCTCTTCGAAGCATCTGACAAAGTGGGATATTCTCCCATGAAAGCTCATGCGATAAATAAATCTGTTAGTCTTTAAGTGCCACAAGACTCCTTGCTTTTTTTTTTTAACAATATTGTGTGTGTTTCATGGAGACACAACTCCCAGAATCAAGAGATGAAATAAGAATCTCAGCTTTTGTTTTAAAAAATTATACATTTCTAGCCTTAACTGTGTGTGTGTGGGGGGGTGAAAATGTGAGCTGAGTGCTCACTGATGGTTAAAAATCAGAAGATAAATTTTTTAAAAACTCAAAATTATTAAAAAAAAACCCTCTAGATTTTTAAGCCCATCTCCTGATGTCTGTGGATATGTCTCATGACATATAGGACAATAGATAAATTAGATTGCATTGTAAGTTCTCTGCAGCAGGAACTATTTACAGTGTATTTTCAGGGGCTACTCACAATACACTGCTTGTGCAGTGCTAACCTAAAACAATGGGATCCAGTTCTCAGTTTGTCCCTAGGCTCTATCACAACACACATTATAATAATCCTTTGGGAGGAAGGGGTTAACACTCTGGTCAGTGAGTCCTAGGGGAGCCAATAGGAACAAAGCCCAGGTTTTTTAATTGGAGCAGCAGCCTTGCCTGTTCCTGTTTGGATGTAGCAGAGCTCCTGGAAGGATCAGGAGGAGGCCAGGTAGAAATGCCTGAAGAAGGATCTAATGACAGCCTTACCAAAGATAAGCTAAGTTTGTTACTGACCAGGCATGAATGGAACAGGGAACGTTTACTTAGACATGGTCAGGGTATTTCTTTGTTTTTGGTTTGTTTTTGGATTTCTCTATGCTGAGCACATCTACCCCTTCCTACTACCCTGTAACCAGCTAAGTTAAATCCCAGAGAAGCAACTCTCTGTGTTCTTATCTGTTCTTTTTAATTAAAGATTTTACCTTTCAGAGTAAGCTCTGGTTCTGGGTCCTTAAAGGCAAGAGGTTTCTGTGCATGTGCCTCAGACTACACAGCCAGCTACTAAAGGGGATTCTGTCCCAATTCCAGCTCATATTGCAGCTAGGGTTCAGTCACTCTCCTGAGAGAGGAATAAAAGTGATTGAGGATACCTCACAGGAAGGAATTCCCAAGTGCGCCTTGCTGGGTTTCAAGAGGTTTTTGCATTTGGGTGGTGGCAGCGATACCACTCCACAGCCTGGAATTGGAGGCCTTGGAGAGTCTTAAGACTGGGCTTTAAGGCCAGTTGCTTTTAAAGCTTGTTGCAGGCCCCCATGTTCTGCACTCACAGTGCCAAAGTGGGAAACCAGCCTTGCACACATGATTTGCCTTCACAGTGTTTTGACCCCTGTGTGGCTTAATTCCTGAGCTCCAGAAAGTGAAACTGACTAAAAAGAGAATATGAAACCCTTTCAGAATCCGAGGCACTCTTCTTTATTCAATAATCCCATTACAATGCATGAAAAATGTACAACAGTGAATGTTCCCAACCAATGAAAGAGGAAAATAAACTGGAATTGAACCTGAGCATGTCCAGATGTAGATGTTACAGTATTATCAGCAAAATAAAAAAACAGGGAAAGAAACCTGCTTTTTTACAAGTGCTATAATTTGTTTTTATTTATGGAATAAAGTAGGTGATAAAAGCAGAGAACTTCTGCAATAGCTGTTTTTGAAGGTGATGAAACAATGATCACAGTTCAGATCACAAAGTGGTCAATGTTGGTTTAAAATGCAGGAAGGAGCCAGCTTAACTTTTAGGTTCCCAGCCTGAGTGTCACATATTTTGGGCCAGAAGGGTCCATTAGAGCCAGCTAATCTGACCACCTAAACTTCTGGAAGGGGGCATTGTGGAATGCAGAAAGAGAACAATTTGTATGTACAACACATGTTCTCAGAAGCCTGAGCAGGGCTGAACTCAAATTCACAGCATACAGCTGTTTCTTGGGTTCAGTGGCTGTACCACATCACTTGGAAGCATCAGGTTGCAATTTGGTATGATGGCTGTTAGAAAAATCCCACTTTTGTTTGCAAACTGAGAAGATTACATCTGGAAAACCCAGATCCAGCTAGACACATGCTTAACTTCGAGTACGTGCTCAAGTGTGTTACAGAACTGGAACCTAAATATGGAAACTAGCTGGTGACTTTAGTGCTTTCCTTCCCTTCCTGCCCCCCAACTATCCTTCTTCAGAGCAGAAACACTCTGCAACCTGCCCTTCCTCCCCACTAATGAGATATATACATCAAAATGAAATGTGCACCTTGGGAAACTTAACACTGATTTTTAAATAAAAATGCTCACCGCTCATACTCCATGTAGTGGGCACCAGCAGCACATTTATTTTGCCCACACATTTGCTTATCAGCACTCTTCAGTGCTAAAAACTGCAAACAGAACAGAATGCAACTGCCAATCCAAAACACTGCTGTAAACAAGTCTATAAATAAACCCATTTCAGAGGTTAAATATTTACTGTAAAAATATACAACTCACATATATTAAGGACTGGATATAAATAAGGTGTGCAGCATAGCCCCAATCCCACAATTGGACATGCATGGATAGACCTGTTGATGACATGCTCACATATATCAGACTGTAGGATTGGGCCCATAATCTGATTGCAGCATTTTTACAAAGGCTCCAAACACACCCCTTTACCTCCAACAGGTTAGTGCAACTTCAAATAGAGGGTCTCTTGTAGCATTGCAAGTCCACTAGAACAATCAGAGCTGTACGAAAGTTTGGACAAACTTTCTCTCAGTACCACCCCAAAATGTTACACACAGTATTTACAATGCTGTTCTAAGCCAGTTTTCAGCCCCCAGACCTTCATCAGGACAAAATGGCTATTTTCTCATTGCAAGCTGGTCTTTATATGAACAAAATGTGAGGACTGATTTTTGTCAGCCTAAACACAGACTGATTTTCACACTGACATGTGCTGAATCAAAACCAAAGCCAAGCCAGCCATACTTCCAAGCTTTCACAGGTTTGGTGTGAATATTTTTCCCAGCCCTAGAAATTGATACAAATATTCAAAGAATACACTGGAGAGTATTTGTAACAGCGTAGCAGGTTCTAATTCTCTCACACTGAAAGGCAGAGTTCTTCTGACTTACCCTGGCAGCAGGTGTTATGTTGCTGTATGAAGATACAGAGCTATTCTGACTCAGCCTGACTGTGAGACCCAGTGGATCGTACTAGTTTCAACCCAGGTGTATAAAGATTAAATCTCTCTTTGAGGTAGAAGGAACCAAGTGCAGAAACAGACAGGTCTTGCAGAGAGTAGCCTTAGAACAATCAAATTCAACAGGAAGCTCTGTCTGAGGTTCTACTATTATTAAACTTCTTGTGCACAAAGCAGGGCAAAAATGGCCCATGCTTACAGCTTACGCTATTAGAATTCTGATTTCTCGGCTTCCTGAGTATCCTCTTCAGTGCAATTCTCCAGGACAGTGCTTGTAATACCTGGGTTATCCACCCTACCATCCAACTCAGCTCTTAATCGTTTAATGGTCTTTCTTCCTCAGAAGAATGAGAAATGCAATCTTGCATCTTGCTTCGTAAGACTTTCTTCAATGTTTTTTGGGACAGAATTTCTCCAAAGCCTATAACAACATTGTATGGATTATTATAGATTAGAAATAGCCCCATATAATCTTCCTTCTTTCTGCTGGGGTCCAGTTCATAACTGTGAGCTCCAAACCCACAGGGGCTAAATGGAAAGGGAGGCCTGGACATTGCCACGCAGGCCCAGCAGTGACAGGGGCCCAGGAATAGTGTAGTAATAATTCAAAGGCAGAGCAACAACTGATGTTGGGGAACATACTGGCTTGCTATCTGCCAGCAAGGGTGGGATGAGTTGTATATGCTGGGAGAGAGATTTTGTATTCAAATATAAGGGTTCCATGGGGTATCAGAAGTAGGAGGAAAAGCTGACCTCATATACCTGCAGAAAAATATTCCAAAAGGTAGTGAGAGGGAGAAAGTTGGGATTCAGTAATTCCAAGGGGTAACAGAGCAGCAAGTTACACAGGAGTGCACAGCATGACACAGCACAGAGATTAAGAGCAGGTTGGACCAATTTATGCAAAGACATCACAACGCTGATGGGGAGGTGGCAGTGTCTGCAGTGGCTGTACTTGGAATACAGCATTTGGTTCTGGGCCCCTGTTACCAGAAGGCCATTCTTAAACTGGAGAGGGTCCCAAGAACAACAATATAATAGATCTCGGGACTGGAGGGACTAGTTTCCAAGAGAAGTTATGAAATGGAGTTCAGTATATAGAGCGTGGCTAGACCATGACTAAAGTTGTAGGAAATGAAGGAGTCTCCAAGCATGGGAAGAATGCAGGGCTGTCGCCAGGGAGGTGTGGGGCCAATCGGCCTGTGCGGGGCCTGCGTTGCCCCCTGTGCTGGGGGGTATGGGCCAGCAAGGAGGGTGGGGGGTGGTAGCACAGAGCCAGCCTCTGCTCTGAGCTGGCTCTTCCTTGCCCCCAGGGTGGGGAACAGCCAGCCCAGGGACAGAGTGGGCCAGCCCAGAGGCTGGGCTTCGCTCTCTCACCCCTCCCCTGGGCCGGCTGTTCCCCACCCTGGGGGCAGGGAAGAGCTAGCTCAGAGCAGAGGCCTGCTCTGTGGTACCGCCCCCCACCTTCCCTGCTGTATTCAGCCCCACGCCAACAGGACACAGCAGGACGGCATGGGGCCCAGGGAACTGCGGGGCCTGGGGCAATCGGCCCTCCTATCCCACCCCCCTTAGAGACAGCCCTGATTACAAGGGATTATAACAAGTTGGAGAAGAATGGAAGGGAAGATGCAATGCCAGTATAAGCTTCCTGACAGTGAAATATGCTAAACTATCTAAAAGTTTCCCGAGGGGACTGGTGGGAATCCCATGGAAAACAGG